>PITA01000304.1:0-197301 GCA_004023965.1 Spilogale gracilis
GTACCTTTTTACATTCTTGCCAATGATGTATGGAGGTTCCAATGTCTCCAGATTCCTGGCAACATTTGTTATTATCCATATTTTTAATGATAGCCATCCTAGTAGAGAAGAAATGATATCAATTTGTATTTCCCTAATGACTAATGCTGAACACCTTTTCATGTGTTTGTTGATCATTTGCATGTTTTTTGGAGACATTCTCTTCATATGGCAAATCCTTCTCCCATTTCATAATTGGTTTGTTTGTGTTTTTGTTGTTGAGCTGTTACATGTATTTTGGAGAAATTTATACAAAAAAAAATAGTTGACACACACCTTGTGATGTAGGAGTTACTTCAGTTGGATGCAAGTTGGGGGGGGGGCATGTGGCCAAGGATGCCATCTAGTTAGCATTTTCCTGTTGGTTGGAGGTCACTAAACATCCTATTGACGGTGGCTCTTTGGGTCAGCAGTTGATCTGGTCCAAAGAGTTGTGGTCTTAGGATCTAAAGCATGGATCTGTATATGAAAATTAACTGGCTAATTTGTCTGAAGTGATGTTTAGAGATAGTGGGCATTCAGGGTATAAGTGTGGTCCAATAATGATAGTTTTTTGATATTTGATTTTCCATATGAAGAGAATGGTACCCAGAGATATGAGGATCTTGCTCCAAGTTATATAAGGTTTGGTATTAGAACCAGGTCTCTCGACTTCCCAGTTCAGTGTTCATATCATATTGTCACACAATTTCTACCTCCTTTAGGAAGAATTTGAGGAAACAGCATTCTAGTTCATATAAGGAAGTTATAATAGATCCAGGAAAGAGATGTTTTTTAATTGTTGGTGTTTGGGGCTAATTTTTAAAAAATATTGTATTTATTTATTTATTTATTTGTCAGAGACAGAGAGAAAGAGAAAGAGAGCACAAGCAGGGGGAGCTGCAGACAGAGGGAGAAGCAGACTCCCTGCTGTGCAAGGAGCCGAATGTGGGACTTGATCCCAGGACCCTGGGACCATAACCTGACCTGAAGGTAGATGCTTAACCAACTGGGCCACCCAGGCATCCCTGATGTTAAATTTCATGGAAAGAGAATTTCATCAATATTATTAACAAAATAGTTACAGTCTGACCAAAGGGAAGTGTGTTTAATCTCCTAATGGCTCTGTGACTGGATTTTCAAGGGGCCCAGGTGTATCTTCAGGCCACCACTTTGTCCTTCACTCATTGCTGGCCTATCTGGGTCTTTAGGGCCCCTCCTTCATCAGCTCTACTCCTATTTCATCTGCAGAAGATGCAGAGGTCAAGCTATCTTCCTCTGCCTTTTGCTGCAAAATTGTTAGGGGCTCTGTCTACTACAGAGAGCCAGGTTTGACTTTCCTTAAGAGTAAGGATTTGTAATTTAACATGCTCATCTCAGGTCTCATGGCCTTCCTTGTTTTAGTCTGCTAAAATTAAAACTCAAGACTACTTTTTATTGGATCTGAGAGGACCTTGCTATAAAAGGAAAACATGACCGAAAGTCAGTTTTGCTATCTACTATCTGAGCATCCTTTGTGATGTCATTTTGCATCTCTGAATCTTTACAATGGGGATAATAATATCTATAATATTATGAGAATTAAACTACATAATATATGTAAAGAACCTAGAAATAATGTTTGATTTGTATGTGTCGACCACGCTTTTTCCTTCTCTCCTTGTAAAACATCATTTTGTGGAAATTCATGTTCTCAGCCATTTTCAAATTCAAAGGAACAATTTAAGTGTTCCAAAACTGCTCAAAACAGAAATATTTTCATTAGATTTGTCCTTCAGTAGTGATATGTTGACTCAGTATTGTCCCAGTTATGTTGATGGTTTTTTTTTTCACTGACATCAGGCCTAGCTAAGACCAGAGAACAATGGGAAGAGAAGACCAAGCAGCTTAGAGCTATGAAAGAAAACATGGATCACAGAAAAATAAGAGGAGGTTCAGGGCTCAAGCCCAAACACAACATTCTATTACTCTTTTAATAACTATTTATTGATTGCTTCCTATGAACTAAACACTGAGTGGGCTTGGCACTAGAGCTATAGTCACGAATAAGTCATGGTGTGGTTTAGCAATTAATTTAGCTTAATTGCTAAATTGACCTGTTTTCCATTTTTCCCTTTATCCACACCTTTTGAAATGGGAACTTACAGCTGGACCCTTCCTGAGGCACAGAATATTTTTCTACCCCTTGAATCTGACTTTGTCTTGGGACTTATTTAAGCCAACAGAACACAGCAAAGTGACAATATGCTAGTTAGTCCCAAAGCTAGGACTCAAGCATTGCACCTCTCCCTTGCCCTCTTGGAATCTTATCTGGGTGTTCCATGATGGAGGATGACGAAGCTCATACGAAGAAATAAGGGACCCTAGCCCATAGCCAGCGAACTTCCAGAGCAAAGCTACTGAGTGCAACTCCTTAAAGGAGTCTGATTGAGATGATAAGAATGGTCTGGTGGCTTATAGAATCAAGGGCTATTATTTTAATCTTGTGTGTTTTGGTATGTTTTATTATGCAGTAAGAGCAAACTGATCTAGAGCTCCCAGCCTCAAGGAGCTTAGAATCTTATAGTTGCAGAGGCCAAACTCAGGTTTGAAAAAGAAAGAAAGAAAGAAAGAAAGAAAGAAAGAAAGAAAGAAAGAAAGAAAGAAAGAAAGGAAGAAAGAAAGAAAGAAGAAAGAAAGAAAAAGAAACCCCACCATAATTCCTCAGAAGACAAAATAAAGCCATGGCACTTTCCTGATGTGCTCTTCAAGGTACAGGCTGTTAGGTGTGACCAAACCGAGGAAGTATACAAGTTGAGTAAGGATTTATTCCTTTATTGTACACTGACAGGAGGCAAAGAAATGCCGTAACAGAAAGAAACATGAGAGTATATCTCATTATTAAGTGTCATTTACTGTGCATTTGGTAATAGTCTTGCAACCAGGTGGTGCTCATGGGCATAATATCAGAACTGGGGCCCAGGTCTCTTGAGCCTAGAAGTTTTGTGAATTGAGCCCTGCTCTCTCTAGTTTAAATTACCCCTCAAGATCTGGAGACTTTCTTCATGAGCTTTTTAAAAGTACTTGAAGTGCTACAGCAAGTTCTTTTTTGAAAGAATAGAAAACATTTTAAATTAATCTGTGAGGTAGCTTATTTTGATCCTCATGATAGTTCAGCATGAATATCAAGTTTATTCCAAATATGGCTCCGTTTCCTAACAATATGCCGGATACTGTGGCTTCTCTCTAATTCATGGAACTAGGTCAAGTAGACTTCTGGGAAGTAGTATTCAAAGCCTCTTGTAATACTACAACCCCACTGTGATGAGCAAAATTCAAACAATATGCAAGTGACTGATTGAGGCTTGAGATTTTCATTTTGTAGAGATTTTCATTTTTAATAATGTTTGTTGTTGATGAATTTGTCCAATATACCAATTTCAAGGCTTGACTTTCTCTTTCACCAGAATGTGAAATTGCTTCACCCTGTATTCAAAAATTACTAGGACTATTGCTACTGCTATTACTACCACTATTACACGCACACACCTGTTCTTTAACACTATTGTATGCCTTGCATTTATATATAATCTCATTTTCCTTATAATAAAGTTTTGAGGTTGGTATACAATTATTATCTCCATTTTACAGGTGAGAAAATTGAGCTTAAGAACCATTAGGGGGGAAAAGAATCCAAACAAAAGCAAAAAAAACCATAAGGCAATTGCTTAGAATTACATAGATAATGAGAGTGTAACCCTGAATGCGAGTTCAAGGTTCCTGAATCTAAATTAAGTTTCCTTTCCACTATTCTGCTGCCTTCTCTGTAAAATGAAGGTGGGATGTCTCTCCTGCCATCCTCATAAGGCAGAAGGAAGAAACAAATTATATAAATGTTTTAAAGTATAATTTAAATATAATGTATTACTTAAGCCTATGACTTTGAGGAGACCATTGAGGAAAGAACAGAGATAGAGAAAAAGAAAAGAAAGTGATAGGAGTAGGAAGCCAACGTTCATTCCTTCATTCCCCCAATTAGCAGATATTAACTGGACCTTTACTATGTGCCAAGCTCTCTTCTAGGCACTGAGAATACAGTGAGGACAAAAAAGACAAGGTCCTTGTCTTTGTAGAACTAAATTCTAAGTAGAAGATCCACACTGTAAACAATTAAATAGGGCATTTACCAACTGTGATACATTATTTGGAGAAAATGAGTATGGTGATGTGATAGAGCCCAATTCAGGGAGCTAACTGTCATAGTCAGATGACTGCTTAGAGGAGAGGACACGTAAGCCCCCATATCAATGTTTCCTTCATAATAAGAATAATGATGATGGTGGTGTTTTATGCAACTTGCCACCATCTTCTTCTCAAAGTCCTCTGCTTTCCTTTTTGACTTCCTAGTTTCACATTTATTTGAATTTCCTTCTATTTCAGCCTCCTTCACAGGTATCTCTTCCTCCACCCCACCTCTAAATGGTGAACTTCAAGAACATGTCCTGAATGGAACTCTTTACTTTTACTCTCAAAGCTGTTTCTCCCCATAGTCTTCCAAATTTGAGGAAATGGCAGGGGAAAACACCCTCTCAAGCCTCGAGTTTTTCTTGATACACCTTCTCTTTCATATCTGATATATTAGCATGCCGTGCCTATTCCAACTGCTGAGACGATCTCTGCTCTCTCCTCTGCTCTGGAACTCTCTAGATGACAGTGACAAATCTCTTTCCTGGACTCCTATCCAGGTTTCCAAAATGACTTCCAGATTCCCTGCTTGGCCTCCTCCATTCACTTAGAAGCCCTTTAAAAGTATAAACCCCATCATATTACTCCTCTGTTTAAAGTCATTTAAATGTTTTCCTTTGCAGTAGGAACAAAATCAATCTCATCAAGTTGGTTTCAAAGATCCTGTGTCATCTAGCTCCTCCCTCTCCCTCTGACTTGATCCTCTATTACTTTCTCGCTTGGTAACCATAGTCTAGTCACTTACCTAGCTTCAGAAGGATGTCATCTTCTTAGAGAAGCCTTAATTGAACATTTCAGCTAATCAGACCTCTTTTATGCTGAATTCTGGCACTGTTTGTTTTCTCGCAGAATTACTTATGACTGACTGACTTGTTTAATCACTTATATACTGCCTTGCTTCCCTATCAGTTACAAAAGATACCACAGCTCTTGTTCACTGATTTCTCCCTTACATTGGCTACAGTGTCTGGTACGTGGGTATGCTGAATGAATGAAAGAATGAAATGCTTACTAAATGCCAGCCACCATCTCAAGCACTTCATAGTATCTTTCTCAGTCCTTAAGAGTTTCAATGAGATAGCACTATTATGACTGTTATGACCCTCAGTTTGTAGAAGAGGGAAGAGAGTAAAGCAGCTTAAGTGACCTCCTCAATGACATATAGCTAGTCAGTAACAAAGATAAAGCCTCAACCCTAGTCTTTTTAATTCCAGAGCTGAGAGTCTTAGTCAACCTAAGGCTCTCCCAGCCTGCCATTTTGGGAGGCATTTCTTTGCATTCATTATCCTTTCTTGACTTTGCTCTTCTTTTTAGATTCTGAAATTCTTGAAAGCTTTCTTCCTATATGCTTGAAGTGACTGCCCCAGGCAGAATACATGGCTGTACATGTGGGTGGACGGTGGTAGTAAAAGGTCTTGGAAGTTCTTGCAACTCAGAAGTTTACACTTTCAATCTGAGCTTCTTTTTTGAAGACCTTTCCCAGGAGCGCATGTTACTGAAGAGGACTGACCAAAACCACAGCACTGTATATTATTCACGGAAAGGCTAGTAGATTCCAGTCATGGAAATTGGGCACTTTGCTTACATTATTAATAATCCTCACTCTGACTTTAATGAGGTGGGTATTTTTATTTCTATTTTATAGTTGAGAAATCAGACTCAAAGAGGCTAAATGATGTGTTTATAGTTGAATAGCTTGTACTAAAGCTAGGTTTTACTCCCAGTTTTTGTCAAAATCCAAAGTTGATACTCTTTCTAACATTGTTATATATTTTCCCTTGCTACTTACTTCCCAAATTTCTAGCCAAAGTTTTCTAAAAATTTAGAATTAAAAAAAATTATTTATTCATTCCTTTAGAGAGAGACAGAGCAAGAGACCAGGGAAAGGGGCAGAAAGAGAGGGAGGGATAGAATCTCAAGCAGATTCCCTGATGAGCCTGGAGCCCAACATGGGACTTGATACCAAGACCCTGAGATCATGATCTGAGCTGAAATCAAGAGTTGGATGCTCAACCAACTGTGCCACCCAGGCACCCCTAAATATTTAGGACTTAATAGTTATCTGTGTAAATGTTATACTAAAAATATATACTCCTCTTAACCTCATTTTGAAGCTGAAATATTTTGAAAGATATTTTTTCCACATTTTTCCCCACATGTTTTTGTTTTCTGTTTCTTTATGCCTAATTACAATATCAAAATCCATCAAACATATCAGGAATTGGCAAACTTTTCTGTAAAGGGCCAGATAGTAAATATTTCAAGCTTTGTGGACCATATGTCTCTGTCACAACAACTCAGTTCTGCTGCTATATTGCAAAAGCTGTCGTAAACAATATTCAAACAAATGAGTTTTTTCTGTGTTTCAGTAAAACTTTATTGATATCAAAATTTCAATTTTTATAAATTATCATGTATCAAGCAGCAATCTTTTCTTTTTGCTCTTGTTTTTAAAGATTTACTTATGTATTAGAGAGAGAGAGAAAGCATGAATGGAAGGGGCACAGGGAGAAGGCAAGAGAATCTCAACAGACTTGGCACTGAGCATGAAGCCCCATGTGGGCCTTGATCTCAGGGCCCTGATCATGACCTGAGCCAAATACATGAGTCCAATGCTTAACTGACTACACCACCCAGGTGTTCCACAACAATCTTTGATTTTATCTAGATATTTAGAAATGAAAATTATAAGTAAAATATTATAAATGTAAAATAATAAATATTTAAAAATAAAAAGTAAAAATTACTCTTAGCTTATGGGTTTTGTACAAAAATAGGCAGTGTGCCCAGTTTGACCTGTGATTCTTAGTTTTTGACTCTGAGTCAAATCAATAGTCTATAAGTTCCAGGATGGTTTTGATTTTCTTGATTTTTCTTAAAGTTTCAAATGCTCTTAGATGTGTTTTGAAATCTCCAACTCACCAATTAGGTAAATTCTGAGTTAAAGACCCAAGATTTCTCTTAAGCACAAACATTACATTTGTTCTTCAGTTGTAAAAAGGGGAAAGGCATTAGGTGGAAATATTTCAATGATTAAAATTCAATTAAAGTAGCATTTTCAATGCCACCTACTGCTTAGAAGAGTCAAATCAGTGAATTCACCACATTTATATAATGCCCTTCCTGCAGAGTCCTTTTACCTTTTTCATAACACCTTTGAATATGAAATAAATGTCAATGAAAGTGAGTGGAATACAAAGAGAGATGACTAGTAAAGCAGAAATTGTCCACAATGACATCAGGTGGCATTGGTAAAATACGCTAGGTCTCATAGGTTCTTCACTTTTAATTGCCAGCAAGAATTTGATACTTGAGCTGTGGTCTTTTTCTCCAGATATTTTCATCTATATAATGGCATTTTTGGCTTTAAAGAGATGGATATTTTAACTTTTGACGAGAAGGGCTGTAGCTGAACATGAGTCAACGTTCTGTCTGGCCATGTCTGATGACCTGTTCGGGCTGCTCTGCAGGAGCTGGTCAGCCTGGCAGGTGGGTGGGAATGGATATGGCTGGAAGCAGTGTTGTACAGGAGAAAGTGGAGGGGGCGTGAGCAGCTGTTTCTCTCAGTGCAGACTTCCTAAATTCTATATCTGAGCCTTAACAAGAGAACACTTTCTTCCGTATTTGTGCAAAACACACCATGGTTCACCCCTTTAGGCTTAAAGTGAAGGCAGCATGGAAGGTCTTTCAACTTGGGGAACACATGGAAATTGAGGGTAGAGCAGCCGCAGGGGCAAAGCTCTGTCCTCCCGTAGCTTAGAGGGCAGCGGCCATCCACTGAGAGACAAAAGGAAGCAGAGAAAGACTGCAGGGTGAACAGACTTCAGAATGAGCCCCTGCTGGGACACTTGAGTCTCCCTGAAGTCATCAAGTGAGAGTACACAAGCACCCCTGTTGGGTATGTAGAGATGACAAGTCAGATACACTGAGCAAAAAATGCCTGATGTGACTTCATTTAATTCCATAGGCTCGGAGCTTGCAGGATTTGAAGACAGACAAGGAAGCACAAACCAGGTGGTAGAAGACTGTCCAGTGAAAAAGGTTTAATTTTTTTCTAGAGGATTTGCATGGAAGAAGACTGATGATGGTTAGATTTGAGCTTTTCAGAATTCAGTTTCTTCATTTTTGAAGTTGGACAACAACAGCATTCAATTTTCCGTTTTAAGAGAATTAAATTATATCATTCCTATGAGGAGCTAAGAAAAATTCCTGGACTTAGAGATGTTCAGTTAAAGTTAATTTTTGTTCTTATTATTTACGACTGTTAACATTAGTGATGAAATTGGTGACCCTGTAGTTCAATCTGACCCTCAGCACATAGCTGGAGGCCCTGTCAGAACCCTTTCCACAGGTATTTTGGAGCTACTGTTTCCTGGCAGTCTCTTAAAAGGAAAAAAATGTGGCTCGGGTGAGCGCTGGAACCTGACTTAAAGGCAATTACACGGACTCAGACATTCTCAACCCAGGCTTTCCCTGGACACATTATTTTCAGATTATTTCAAAGTTTAGTATGAATGCCCTGAGTTCTTGTTATTGCTTACCACCCAAGTGCCCCTAATTTATTGTCTTGTAACGATTATAGTGAGACAGAAGCAGAGAAAAGGATTTTGAGGAACCAGAATGTTCCTAAGAGAGAAGAAGTTGGGCAAGGAACAGCTAACTAAAGTAGGATGTCTGTAAAAAGACCAGGATAAATTCCTATGAGGCAGCCAGGCTGCAGGCAGCTTTGAGAGTTGATGGACCACTATTGCTTCCTCTTGGACATCATGAACATACCCGTTGCTTTCGGGCAAATGCCCAGGAACTAGCCTCCACGGGTCACTTGTTGAGAGTTTACATCTTCCTCTCTTTCTGATGATTTGTCTTCATTTCCAATTATATTGGGACACTGAAGTTTAGAGCATTATGGGCACTTATTTTTAACTGTTTTTAAAATTAATTTCTTATTTTGATAATATGCTCATTATAGAAAACTTGGAAAAATGCACAAAAATGCAATGAAATTCCATAATCCCAATCTCAACAATGAGAACTGTTATCATTGTGTTATGTTCTTAACCTATTTTCCATACAGAACATTACTATTACATATAATGTATCTTTCCTTACAAAGTGGTATTATGCAGTACGTACGTTTTTTTCAAATAAGCTGTTGCTTGTTTTCCTTCTATGATACATAATGAACCACAACATTTCCACACCATTTAATATTCTTCCAGAGCTTGATTTTTCATGGCTACATGAA
The DNA here is from genome assembly GCA_004023965.1 of Spilogale gracilis. Taxonomy (NCBI): domain Eukaryota; kingdom Metazoa; phylum Chordata; class Mammalia; order Carnivora; family Mephitidae; genus Spilogale; species Spilogale gracilis. The sequence goes on from PITA01000304.1 coordinate 9,488, forward strand.
ATGTACCATAATTTATTAACCAATTCCCTATTTTTTGATGCTGAGATTGTGCCAAATTTCTTAGTGTAACGAGAAGTGCCTGGATGAGGACTTCTGTAGAAAAATATTTATGCACATCCTTGATTATTTCCTTATAATAAACTTCTGGAAGTAAATGTTTTGAAAGAAAAATCATGCACACATTTAAGGTTTTATTTCAAAAATGTTTTATAGGAAGATTGAATCAATATTCACTCACCTTAGCATCACTTTACACAGTGGTTAACATTGGTAACTGTGTGTGTGTGTGTGTGTGTGTGTGTACTTGATTATTAATTTGATAGGTAGTAAATGGCATTTTATTGCTTATATTATTTTAATATTTATTTTGGTTACTGATAAAATAGATTTTTTCACATGATTTATAGTCATTTGTATTTCTTCCTTTGTATATTGTTAATCTGGGTGCTCTGATCATTTTCTTATTATCTGATTAACTTGATTATTAACCTATATAACCTTTTATATATTAAACTTATTATTATTTTTTAAGGATTTTATTTATTTGACAGAGAGAAACACAGCTAGAGAGGGAACACAAGCAGGGGGAGTGAGAGAGGGAGAGGCAGGCTTCCCGCCGAGTAGAGAGCCCTCTGTGGGACTCGATGCGGGGTCTCTGGGATCATGACCTGAGCCGAAGGCAGTCGCCCAACCAACTGAGCCACGCAGCTGCCTCAATATATATTAAACTTATTAGCCACTGTTTGTTATATATCACACAATAAAATACATATATTTCATTTCCCCATAATTCCTATTACATTTTAATTTTCTTTGTGGTTGTTTTTAGCTGTTTAGGAGTTTTAAAATGTATATAGTAAATATATCATGCTCCTTTCTGACTTCTTTCTCTGTTTTTGATCTTAAAAAGCCTTTTGTCAACTTGATAGAAGATAAACATCACTTAAATTTTATCTGTTATTTTATTAAATATATTTTCTCACTATTTAGCTCTCAAATCTATAACATTGTTTTATGACACTGGATTGCCTTTTATTATTATATAAGTATAATAATATACTGAATACTGGGTCTGCTGAATCTTCAGTAGCTTCTTTTGTGTCTGTGTGCCGTCAATGCTGTGGAGATATGCTGGCATTGCACTATTTTCCATATTCTGGAATTGTCATGATTTTTCCTTATTTATCAAATTGTCTGGCCTTTCAAAATTCCCCTAAAGTTGCGATCTTGAAAGTGTAATCTATATCATTTCTGCTGCATTTTTCTCTGCTTAGCAGATTGTCTTGTGGAGTGGTTTTATTGATGCCTCTAGATCTGTTTTGTGGAATTACAGAATTGGTGGGGTTTCTTGTCCTGCTTGGGAGCATGTGCTGACTGGAGCAGCCCCTATCCATCACCTCACCAGGCATGTCTTTAGGCTTCAAAGTGGCCAATATTCTTATCTTTTGTTTAAGAGTTATGTCAGTAAGGTTTTTGTTGTTTTTATATATATATATAAATAAAGGTAATTTTAGAGGATGTTTAGGTCCAGATACCTACCGTAGGTCAAATTCTAAAAATGCACTTTTCCCAAGACTTTCAGGCTTAATCCTCATGACTGTGAATAGAATAAAGTATCACACACACGAGTATGGTATGTTGTGGGACAAAAGGGGCGTTGAAGATATATTTCAGACACTGATTAATAGACCTTAAGAAAGGGAGATTTTCCTAGATTATCTGATTGGACCTAATGTCTTTACAGGAGACCTTTAAAAGTAGAGAGTTTTCTCTGACAGGCAACAGAAGGAGAAGCAGAGATTTGAAGCATGAAGGAGATTCAATGCACAATTACTGACTTTGAAGTTGGAGGGATCCATGTGTTAAGGAATGCAACTAGCCTTTAGGAACTGAAAGTCAACCCCAACAGACATCTTGCAAGGGAATGGGGGCCTCACTTTACAACTGCAAGGGACTGAATCCTGCCACTTCTCTGAAACGAGCCTGGAGGTGGCTTCTGCCCCTAAGCCTCTACTTAAGAACAAACTTATCTGAAACTTTGATTTTGGCCTTGAGAGACCCTATGCAGAGAACCAAATCATACCGTGTGGGCCTATAGAAACTGTGATGTTGCTTTGAGCCACTAGGTTTGTGGTAATTTGGGTTTTTCAGTAATAGAAACTTCATTTAATACCTGCATTAGGGCTCTTATTTTCTTTTTAGATTTTTATTTATTTGACAGAGAGAAACACAGCCAGAGAGGGAACACAAGCAGGGGGAGTGAGAGAGGGAGAAGCAGGCTTCCCGCGGAGCAGGGAGCCCGATGTGGGACTCGATCCCGGGTCTCCGGGATCATGACCTGAGCTGAAGGCAGTCGCTCAACCAACTGAGCCACCCAGGCGCCCCTAGGGTTCTTATTTTCACAAGGGCACTGACAACATATAGCAGGTGGAGATACGGGCCATGAGTCAGAGCCCATGTCCTCACCAAAGGAGAGCCACTTGGTCACCCCGGGACAGACAGGGGAGTGGGGCAGGAGGACTCTGGCCAATGTGGCCAATGGCATTCCTTCTTCAGATTTTTATTCCTTGGATAGATAAACCTGTAACATAAATAGGGGTAGGCCATCTTCCGGCAACACCGGCACTTAGCCACTCGGTTGCATTGCTGACTTTTGAAGGCTAAACGAGTTTGTACCGCACATTACCAGTAGCTTGCTTGGCAGTCCTGAGATGTATCTTCTTCTGCAGTCAGTACATAGAGAAGGTCCCTGTGAATAAAACAGATTATGGCAGCCACACAGATCTGTGGCTTCAGAGGATAGACTTGAACTTCAGCTCCATGTGCTCTCTCCAAAATCTATCAGAGCCTTCACACCTCTGGCACACTTCCCACGTTGCTCCCAGCCAAGGATTGGAATGGTAGGAATAGTTAGGTAAGTGCATTCCTGGGAGAGGTTGTTCATTGACATAGAATACCTTAAACTCCACCGAGTGGCCTCACTCCGGTTTTGCTTAGAATTGCCCTGTTGTGTAAGACACTTCCGTCCAACCTTCTTTCCTCCCCTTGCTCTTTGCTTGGAGTCAGGCCTGCATTGCTGTCCAAAAGTCCTTCTGGCCTCTCGTGAATTCTCCCCATTTTTTCTTCCAAGAATTTCCACTAATAACTTTCTTGCACAGTAAGTCCTGTCTTGACATCTCTGTATTTCTTGGAGGACACAGACTAACATGCGAGGTATGAGTGAAGCAACCCTTTGGGCATGACTAGCTTCCTTTGATCCACCAAGGATCATGCCAGTCACACAGACACAGGGCAGCTTCGGGTCTGGGTACAGAGGCCCCAGCTGTGCTCCCTGAGCTATCCAGGGCTCTGAAGAGCACAAACACTGACAATTCAGGAGGTGGTCTTCATTTGTACCTTTGTTCCAGGCCTCACAAATGTCACGGGCAGGCCTTCACAAGGATGTGATGAGTCTAACCCATTTCCTCATACCCAGTTGTACATTCTCATCATATAAAAGGAAAGTCAAAAGCCATTATTTTGGTAGCTATGTGAAGTTGGGCCCTAGAACTTTTATTTGTGGGATTCCTCCAAAAGAAAAACAAAAAAACAAAAAACAAAAAAACAAAAAAACCAAGAAACCAAAAAACAAAAACCTTTAGTAGCTGGGGGTTTAAACTTTGATTTCTGAGTATCCGAGAAAGTCTGGGACACCAAGTTAATGTAATGAGGATAATAAATGTTTGTCAGACTTCCTTAACTAGGCAGTGGTAGTTGTCTAAACCGACCATGGGGTAATGTTTTCCAGACAGCATTCCTGTAGAGTTTGTAGATTTGTAACATCTGAGGTGCTCAGCCAGCCTTACCATTCTGGTAATGAAGGATATACATTTTTCTCAGGAAGGACATACCACAGCAACACAGAACCTTTGCACTAAAATGGAGTGCATTTTATACTGGTGGAAACTGAGGCTCAGAGTGGCTGCTTGATGTGGAGTAAGTCACACAGCAGGTTACCTTTATCGCAGGGGCTAAAGGTCATTGTCCATCAGATATGATTCACTGAGATTCTCCCACACTTTGGGCTGAAGACATATTTGGTTGGAGGCAACATGAGTAAATGAGCTGTAGGTCAGAGGCGATGTGGAAGGGAGTGTTATTTAGAGTCTGGTGTCACTTTCCACGCGATTACTTCAGCTCTGTCACTTGGGTCGCCATAAAACCATCCGCTGATTTACTCTGGGCTCCTGGCCCTGTCTCATAAAGGCATCTTTGTAATTCTCACCAGAGATCATCCTCTGGAATGACAAATAACATCGATCATTAAAAATGACATCCGTAATTTTGCAGCCAGGGGAGACGATCTTTTAAAGCTGTCAGTGAAACAAAAGGGATTTTAGGAGATGCTGATGCAATCTCTTTAAAATCTTTGGAAGTTCTAAAGCATGAAGATGAACTGGCCCTTCTGGAACTGCAGGATTTATCATGTGCTAAGCCATGCCCTACACCTGCCCCACTGTTGGTAGAGGTGAGGCTCGAGGCAACCAGGCTTCCCTGCGGCTCAATCATGAACTTGCTCAACAGGCTAGGAGTCAGAGGGGTTAATGGGCTTCATCCAGAGCTGGAGGAATGCAGGGCAGGCACGGAGACAGAGGGAAAACTCACTGTCTATTGCAGGAAGAGGAGGTGGGAAGCCAAGCCTCCCCGAGAGGCGAGAGGCAAAGCGAGGGAGACAGAGACCCTCCAGAGCGCCAGCTCCACTTTGAGGCTAGTGGTCATTTAAGCAACCAAACGAAACTTGTCCCACAGACCGTCAATTTTCCTGAAGCTGAAGTCACCTTAATGATCAGTTTTGTCTCCCTCTCTTCTTCATTAAATTTTCCAAAACATCAAAATTGCTGACTCCTCAGCCATGTCAATCTCTACAGCTCTGCGGACAACAAAAGAGGAGAAAAGAAAAGAAATTAATGTCCATTTTCCTGAAAAGGGAGAAGGAAGAAGAGAGGAGTGAGCCTGGGCCTCATGCCCTTTTCTCACCCAAGGCAGGGAGCTAATTAGTCAAAATAAGCAGAAGCTTGGAGCACCAAGACTAATGAACAGACTTGCTCTCTCCAAGTGGAAAGCAGGAATCTGGTGAACAGCTGCAAGTGCAGAAGGGCTAGTGCGCTGAGGGTGGGGTGCTCTGTCCCGGAAGGGGTGAGGGAGCAGGAGAGGGGGTGTCTCCACTTGGAGTCCCCAAATCTGAGTGAACATTCTAGATGGCTAAAACAGTAATGTGGTCTACAGACTCAATGCGGGTTTTAGACTCACTCCTCACCAGTTTTGCTTCTCCATGCCCCATTCCATATATGCTACTTTATTTATCCCACTGGTTATTTTTTAGAGGAAACTGTAACTGCAGTAAGGATTTCACTAGGGTCTGAGCAGCTAATGACCTATATTGTCAATTGCACTTGGTTTCTTTAAAGCTTTTCCTGTTTTGTTACCTGATGTGATGTTTTCTCTCTGTGTTCTTGGTCTGCAGTGAACTGTGGGCTTGCTGCTGACCTCCTGCAGTCCCTGGGATTCCCAGGCTGGGGAGCAGGGAGGTGTGCAGTCAGCAGTGACTCTGGGGTGGAAGTCAGCGTGAGGAGGTGGAATAATTTTCCTATGCCATCGCCTGCGGACTTGGCATTTAGTGTAAATACCTCCTGCTTCCAAGATATCTCTTTCATAATTACCAAGCATGATTCTATTTTCAGTGCAATAGCTAAGAGGATGTAATTGGAAACCACAGAGACAGATCATTTTCTTTCTTTAAGGGGCTTTTTGCTATCATCATATAATCTTTTCCTCCCACTCACTTGTACCAGGTACTTTTCATGCTGAATAAGAGCATGTAGTAGTTCTGAGAGTCTTTCTGCTTATAGGTTATTTTGCTTAAAGCCTGCAAAAGTTCCCAACTAGAGGCCCTGGCCACTGTTTTCTTTGAGCATTCATTTTCAAAAACTTGCAATTGTAAATTATTACTCTGCCTCTTTGAGATGTAAATCTTCTATAACCCAGGAATATCTTTCTCCAGGGTCTGGGAGCCAGCCCTTTGAAATACACAATGTCCCCATCTCCCAGTTCTTGTGGGAATGTAGGAGCTTAACTTTGATTAGTGACAATTGGCAAACACTGATGGCTAATCACATTGAACATGACCCCCCCTCCATATCCTCTAGTACCTTCTCATTATCTCACCCTGTACTTAAAAGTTTTCCTGACTTCTGTTTTGACAGGTTTGAGTCCAAGATCTTTCCACTTTTGAATTAATCTTGATTCCCTACTGAAATATCCTTGAATAGTCTTCTTTAACTTGGACTTTGGCTGAATCCTATACTGAAGTATCTTTTGCCTACTGCAATAGCTTGTATAAAATCCATCTTACCATTTTTAGCAGGTGTTGAATTCAATTCCTCTTTAACATGGTGCACCTGGAATGTCACATTTTCTTTTTGCACAATATAAAGAGGCACAGCTTAGATATTATTTGTTCACTTATGGAGCCAGCCCTTGGCTAAGCTACCCAACTGCATGAGTTAGGGATATTTATTTCTGATCTTAAAAAAATGTTATTTGCTCAAAAAATATTTTCTGAGTTCCTGCCGTATATTAAGCACTAGAGATGCAGTGATGAGCAAAAATCAACATGACATCTGTTCTCATGGGATTTATTGTACAATGGGGAAGACAAATATTAATTGAAGAATCACAAAATTAAATATTAAATTGCAAATGTAAAAAGTGAAAAGTGCTGTGAAGATAATGTATACAGCTCTATAAGAGCATGTAGTGGGGTGAAGATGATTTCATCAGGGAGGTCAAGGGTTCCCTGAGGTATTTAGTTGAATTTGAAATAAGAGTTGAAGGCCTGGAGTGTATGTAGGCAGAGACGATAGCCTAGATAGATAGAGGATAGTGTAGAGGTCTCCTTTGAGAATTTTGAGAAGAAAATTTGAGAAGGAAAGTCCATGAGGCCTGAGGAAAGACTCTGTGTCCATTTCAATGATGATTAATACTAGCTGGTCTAGTTGGTAGTCAGATGTCCACCCTCCCTAACAGTTCTTTCCCACTATGGGAAGGAAGTAACTGGATTCCTTCATTTCAAGATAAAGCTGTATTTCTAGGAGTAGCTGTATCATTTCATCAATGTAGCTTGTATACTATTGGGGAGGACCTGGTCCAATGAGCTTTCATAACACTGTTTCTTCCTTTTGTTCCTTTCAGTCTTGGTCAGTAATGTCTTCTAGCTATTGGTAGTCTCTGGGTGCCTCAACACCCTTTAGTTTTTAGAGTGCCTAAATGTCTATGGATATTCTTTTCTTTAAAATTTCTTGTGCCATATGAGTGGGATTTTTTTCCTTCTGGGATCTTAATGGTTATAGATAATCTCACTAAAGCTATCTCTATTTAGTTCTCTCTTGCTCCATCTGTAAACTGAGACTTAGTCCTGATCATTCATGTGCCTTGTCCCTGGCCCTTACACACTCCAACCTAGGCTTCCTCAAGTCTTGCCTTGACCAGAAGGGGAGATTGGGTAATTTCATGATGTTTTCTAACATGGTGAGGCAACTTTGAAGAGTTTGTTCTAGAAGAGATTGTACCTACCATCTCCATGCTCCTCTGAAAATGCCTAAATCCACTTTCTCCTGAGCTCAGGAATTGTCAGCTGTCCTAAGACAGTTTTACTGCTGTCTTGCAGTAAGTTTGCTGACCCATTTATTTGTGGTTGTTCAGTGTTGGTGTTTTTCATGCTTAGACATGTTTTTGCTTCTGTCACTCCTCAACAATGTGCCCACCAAATGAATGTTAGTAGTATACTTTACAGAATTTAAAAAAAGACCAAAACCCCACAGCTATGGTGTCTATGATTTAGGGATATCTTGCTTTTCCCAAATCCCAGAGCCCATATTGACTTGACAGATTCCATAATTCAGTATTGTTTTCCAGGACAATGTCTCAGTTTAGGATTTATGTGTTAACTTTCTATTTCACCCTTGCCTGTAAACAATAAGCTTCCCTGTTTCAAGTTTCATGTCTAAAGAATCTTCAGCTAGGTATCAAACTATAAAGGTTGTGCTAGCTAGTTGAATTCAGATGAAATTGTTGAGAGCTGTATTGTTCTTGACACTTGGATGCAACAGATGGAATACTCTTGTATGTAACAAATGGGGAAAAATGCCCTCATTTCTAATGTGTAAAATTTTTGGCATTGAAACAGGCTAGCAGAACTAGTAACAGAAAGGAAAGATTAAGAATCTATGTAAGAGGGGTTTCTTGGTGAAGCAGATGAAATGCCTATTGTACCGATTTGGAAAAATACTTTTTGTTATGGAGTCAGAGGGAGACTAGGATGTTTTAGCCCTGTCCTGCCCTAGATTCTTTGTTTTCAATATTCCTCCACATCATAATCCCAGCTCAAACATAATAATTTTTTCAAAGTAGTACAGTTTTAACTGAGGCTTGCTGGGGGTTCGGGGGAAGGGACAGGGTGGCTAGGTTATGGAAAAATAAAAATTAATTTAAAAATTTTTTAAAATGGGGTGCCTGAGTGGCTCAGTCATTAAGCATTGGCCTTTGGCTCAGGTCATAATCGCGGAGCCCCGGGATTGAGCCCCTGCATCGGGCTCCCCACTCGGCGGGAAGCCTGCTTCTTCCTCTCTCACTCCCCCTGCTTGTGTTCCCTCTCTAGCTATGTTTCTCTCTGTCAAATAAACAAATGAAATCTTAAAAAAAAAAAGTAAAAGTAGTAGAATTTTACATAGAAGACTGACTTCCCATTTTTGTCAATTGTGAAGGAGCGAACATAATTTGGAATTTAATATTTGATAATACAAAGATATATGTCATAAGTCAATTATATGTATTTTTATACATGATCCCATCATCATCCTCCCCAAGGACTAGAACATTACTAACACTTTGTAATTTTCCTGTGGTTCTCTCTCATCCCATCTCTGCTTTTCTACCGTAGGTAACCACTTGTCTCCCACAGACTGCAGCTTTGTCCCTGGATCTAGCCATTCTCAAATTCCTCCTTCATCTTTAATACTTCCTCCTGTGACCCATCCCCTCCTGTACTTCTCTTAATGGAAATAAAGGCAGCACAGATACAGATGGCACAGATAAAGGATAATAAAGATAGATATGGCCATTTTTATGGAACTCAAATGAAAAGTATCTGTTTCCTTTAAGAGTATCCTTTATCAGTCAAGGTAACTAATCATTTTTAAAGTAACATTTAAAAAAAGAAATGTGTTGTTTGCATTGTTTGAGAAAGGCTCTTGTCACCCAGTGTCATTTCACTTCCTTGGATTCAGCCTTGCTCCTTCTAGGATAAATTGTGCATGACTGAATTCACTCAACACCATTAGCTGCTAATGTTTTCCTGTCACGGGGAGCAAAGTTCAAAGAAAAAGTAACACTGAAATGTACTGACTCATATATATATATATATAACTTTTAGCTAAGATATTTTCAAGAACTTAAGAACAAGTCAAGTTTTTAAGTCTAAGTGATTATAGACTGGAGACACAATTAGTCTAATTATTTTATACAATAGGATTTATCTGGATTTGAGGATAAGAGGGGAGTAAAGAAGGGGTCTGACTGAATTATTAATCCAAGTGATTCTTTCAGATGCAATATAGTTACCACTGCATATTGTTCTGTCCCTGTAATTTCAAAGCGGGGAGGGAGAGGAAAAAAACACACCACTAAGCTTAAACCACAGGAGAATTAATGATGGGACAATAGAATCCTATAATGACTTGTTATCAATTTGCTCTTCATCCATCAATGCTCTGGAGGAAAATTAAGAATAAAAAAGTTTGGGGTGCCTGGGTGGCTCAGTCAGTTGTGTGTCTGCCTTCAGCTCAGGTCATGATCTCAGGATCCTAGGATGGAGCCCCACATTGGGCTCCCTGCTCAGTGGGGAGTCTGTTTCTCCTTCTCCTTCTATATACTCCCTCTCACCCTCACTCACTCTCAAATAAATAATCTTTAAAACAAAACAAAACAAAAAATAAAAAAGGTTTAGGAGAAGAGGTTTATCTGCATAAAACTATACATGTCTCTGGTGAGTTTCCAAGGTATGCAGCCAGATGGAATAAGTTTCTTTTAGTCTCCATTTTTCATAGCTTACCCTTTATATGATCAGCAGTATGTGTGTGTGCATATGTGTGCATATGTGTGTGTGTGTGTGCATATATATTCACATATATATATTTATTTTCCAGCAGAGGGACCACTTGAGGAAACTGTGCATTTTGGTTCCATGTTCTGAGTTGATTTTGCAAATGATAACAGGCATCCTCCTCTCTTCTCATACACACATGCACTAATCCACAGTCACACTCCACTCCATTTTCCTGCCTCAAAAATGAGAACAACGCTTGCTTGACTCCTGAGGATTGTATCAGGGTTAAATAAATAATTGAGTGATTGGAGGAGAAGGGCAATGGAAGTAGGAGAGTGTGAAATTAGGCTGTAAAGCAGTACATAGCTGTGAAGGCGAGGGGCAGAGTTAAGTGCTGATGAAATACTGCAATACAAACTGGAACTTATTAGCTCATAAAATGCTCTTGAAATTCCAGGAGACCCCAAGGGCCTATGGGATATGATGTGAGACTCCCTTTCCCAGCGAAACAATGGTATTTCTAGAAATGGCACTAATATTTAGAGAGAGAAATTACTTTGCTCTTGAGATGGAATTTCAGGGAGTGAAGACCAAGTTCTTTTTGTGGGTGCAGACTTGCCAGGAAAGCCAGCAGCAGCTATCACTACTTAGCACGAGGCAGAGAGAAAAAGAGAGCTCTAATGTAACTCAGGGTTTCCTTCAGCTTAGGAGACGCGGCGCTAAGAGGCCAACACGGAGACGGACTCTCCCGAGTTTCCCAGCCGGTGGACAGCTTGCACAGATATTTACAGCATGAGAGGCCATGCCCTGGCATGTGATTCTCGGAAGATAATACTGTTCTTGCCACATAAACCCGTCAAAAATTGGCACCGCATCCCGCGGCAGGCTCCGTAAACCGGGAGCGTGTTTGCCCAGCTGGCATTGACTCCATGGTTTCAAGAACCCCTAGACCGTGGCTCCGTCCATTGTCCAGGGGTATGGCACCGGGATGAGGAGGGATGTCACAATGACCCAGCACCCACCATGCTATGCCTGACTCTTCCCTTTGCTGTTCTCCAAAGGGAAACGGTGCACGGAGAGGTGATCCCTTTGAGACTTGTCCAACATGTGCCCTCCCTGACACAGAAGGGAAACAATGCCAGTTTCTTTAGTGGGGGAACTGTCGAGGTTTTTCTGAACTCCATTAAATCCATTTACAACCTGCTTTGATTTTGTCAGTTTTGAAAATGGTGATAAAGTTTTGCTGCATACTTCATGCTTGATCCTAATCAATACAACTTTATACGTTCTTTTGCTCTGATGCATCAGAAAATAAGACAGGAAATCATTGAAAAGTTTTCCACGGCGACTTTGTGTTGAAAGATCGATTCTTTTGTCTCCGTGTGGGAGGAGTGGAACTTACGGGGAGACGGTAATGATTCTAGAATGACTTCCCACCCTAAATAGGCAGCCAAGATCATGTGTTTTCTCCTAAATAGTTTTTTGAGACACTAAATCCCCTTTTGAGGAAGTGATGTTATAGCAAAAACTGTGAACAGCAATAGAATATTTATTTGTCAGCCATTTATTAGTCATTGTTGGGGTACGACAGCGCTGGGCATAGCAGTCTAACTCCACACTGTCGGAAGAATTCAAGCTTTTGTTTACAGTCTGAAACTCTTAATAAAGCCATCTTTCCTCAAGAAACTCTTGGAACTGAAGAGAACTTCAAAATGACACCAGGTCTTCAGCCCCCTGCTGCGGGGATTGTTGCACAGCCCACTGAGAGAGGCACCCTTGAAGGACGCCTGCAAGTGATTGTAGAATGATTCTACACAGCAATTACTGCATCAGGAGGACACCCCAGGTCCACAACAGGATAACAGCCAATTTCCCCCCTTTCTTCTGGGAGATGGCATTAAACTTTACTATTCTCAGATTTTTCTACTAAAAGAAATGACCAAAGCATAAAGCGTGTTTCAAAAGTCCAAGTAGCAGTACCATTTCTCAGAAGGTTCTGAAACTGGAGTGCTTCCATTACCTCCTGACCGAGTACCCTCTGGCTAAGGCAGCTTGGGTCCGCTCTTCCCTTGCCCCCGCTATATTTTCACTGGACCGGGGCTGACGCGGGATGCCGCCCTGGCTGAGCCTGCTAAATCTTCACAGTGACTCTCAAACCTAGTCACCAGATCTTCAATAGCTTCCATTTCCATTCTTAAGCTGTTGAGCAGAACCCTCTCATTGTTTCCACTCAGAGAAATCACCAGTAAGTTCTCTCTAGGGCGTGAGACCATTTTTCTGCGAGAGTGGCCTCCAGAAGAAAGCAATCTTTTCACTGGCCTAAAGCAAACATGAAATTCTTTGCTTCAAGGGGAGCTGAAGAAGAGAAAATTTAAGATTATTACAATCAAATTGTGATGGTCCTCTAACACATCCTTTAGATGGACAGTCACTTTTATTTTTTATATACCAAAGCTTCACAGCGCATTTTTTCTTAGGAATATAAACACTGGTTATCTTTTCCTCACAGCAACCATGTAAGAGTGATAGTAGTAACAATGACAATAGCTAAACTTTAGTGGACACTTAGAATGTTCAAGGACCTCTATAATTAACATAAATAATTTTAATTAATCTTTTCAACACTCCCAGGAGGAAGATACTATCACTTCACTTACACAGGCAAAGAAACAAAAAAATCAGAGAAATCAATTCTCCCTACAGGGCTTTTTACCACTAGGCAATTCTGTCTCCTGAAAGTCTTCCAATTTCCTGAAGTAAGAGTCTGAGGTTCTTTTTTGTAAGCTAATCTCATCCGAAGGGCGAGATTCAGTGAGAGGCCCTCCCCCAACCTGCCAGGTAGTGACACTAGGGACCATTGTTGCCATTTTATAGAGGGGAAATAAAAATGTGTAAAAAGATGAGTCTCCAGCTTCCACATTTTCTGTAGGCCCTCACAGGGATTAGGATTCCATTTATAGAAGGATAGAGTAGAAACTTGGATTCAGCTTTAAATTTGGAAACTCCAAATAAGGCTGCAACTACTGTTCCCCAAAATGAAAGAAACCTGGAAACCACAAAATTAAATTGGTCAGATCCCAGAAATAGCACCTTAGTTATAGCATGGCTAGCCAGGAGGTTCCTAAATAAAATGGAAGCCTTCCAGGCATTGCCACCCACCCCCTCACATATACTAAATTTATTTCTGGGAGCTGCAGTGGATGCATATTACAAATGTTATGATTGCCAGCAGGAGTTTATAAGCCAAGGGTCTTCTGTGATATTTCCTGCTTCGGGGGCTGAGGTGTCCCCCTTCCCTTTCCAGTGCTAGTGAGGAGGATCAGGCTGGAACTATGATGGGTAAGCTCAATTTCACCTTGAACTTTTGACTCTGTTGTTCATCCTTACCTGTGAGATGTTAAAAATTCTGGGAAGAACTTTCCTTAAGGCTGTATGAAGAAGCTGTGGGGAGGACATGAATGAATAGTTGCATTTTCTCTTCTCTCTCCTCTTCTAAACCTCTGTTCCTTTTGATTTCCAAAGGGTGAGTGTGTCATGGAGTGGGGAATGTCCACCAAACCTTACCTATCAATCATTCCTAAAATCTGTCGCCTCAGAGAAATCTGTTTAGTTTGAGTTCTGCTTCCAATCAGTTGCATGCTCTTAGATAAGTCACTAAACCTTTTCAATGAATCAGCTTCCCTGGTATAATACAAATGCAAAGTGCATTGGACTTGATGTCCTAAGATCTGAGTTCCTGTCCCAGCCTTATCCCTTACTATGTCTCTGGCATTAGACAAATCGCTTTACCTCTTTGAGCCCCAACTTTGTTATCTGTATAATAAGGAATATATATCACTACTTCCAAGAGTTTTATTGTTTTTATGATGGTTAAATGTACTCACATACATATATATATATATATATATACATACACACACATATACATATATATTTATGTATATTTATATATTTATATATTGTGTATGTACTTACAAATATGTCTCTCTCTCTCTCTCTATATATATATAATGTTCTTTGTGCATTGTAAAGTCTCATGTAGATAGAAAAGATTAATATTGTTTTTGTTATTGTCAGACTTAATGATATCTAGTCTGGAAGGTAAAATGAGCTCTCCTGGTTACTCCTACCCACTCCTTTGATACAATGCGGCACTAAAGCTGGTGAAGATGGATAGAGAGCCAAATTCCCTGGCTTCCCATTAAGTCAAGGACCACCAGTTTTATTCCTTTCTCAGCTCTTTCTCTTCTCATGGGATTACTATAGGACAGAGGCATTAATATGACACAGATGGTTGTCAAAGTGGCCCTCCCAGACCTCATAAAGGAATCCATGCTGGGACTACCCCCATCACAAGCTCAGTTCCCAAAGCTTCGGTCAGGACTTCCAATTTTAACTTGTACCCAGAAAATGTGTTTTCATAAGCAGAAATAGGAAGTCTTTCTCAAAAGTAACAATGGACTGTTAGAATGAAAATAAACTGGAAATTAAATGAAGCATAAGGGTTTTTCTGCCATCATGACTTATAGAGAGCTGCACTGACTTTAAACAGCACTTATCTATTGAAGATCCCTTTGTCAGCTCGTCTTCTCCTTTCCTTTCTTTCCCTGCCTTTCCTTTTTTCCTCTCTCAAGTACTCTGTACTCATTAGGAAGTGAAGAAATTTTGCAACTATGCTGAGGTAAATTGATGCTACATATTGATCCTGGCTAGCATTTCCCACTTGGTATGTTTTCACAGTTAAAGAAAAAAGCAAAAAAGCAAAAAGCACAGCAAAACTTCATGGTCACCAAGTTTTTTATGGGGCCCTGGTCTTCCAATTCTCTTAGAAGGTTTTTCTCTCTCTCTCTCTTCTCTTACTATCTGGGCTTATAGCACATAACTTTTACACTGTAGAAATCCACAAGCTGACCACTCACAGATCTGAAGAGAAGGAGACACGATGAGAACCAGCATCTTGAGTGGTGTCAAGTCAGTCCAAGGAGACACATCGGAGACAAGAGCAGAGCAGACTCCCTCACAAGCTCTTATGGTGTGAGATGCCTGGCCTGTGCCCCTCACTGTCTTGTTTTCATGGCAAAGCAAGGAAAGGCCTGCTGATCATACTTCTTCTGAGGCATGTGCAAGGAGCCATATAACACATACCAATAGTAAACACGGACTGTTCAGATATGTGACAGTCTTTGCCATCCTCTGCACCCCAACCAAAACCTTGGGAAAATAATCTTGATCTGTGTTTGGAACTGTACCACCTCCTCCTTTGAAAGAGTAATACATTTATTTGGCACGTATTTGAGCATTTCAGAGAGACACTAATGAGGTTACTGGCAGCCAAACAACCTAAGTCCACACATAAAGTAGACCCATACATACAAGGGCAGGGGCACCATACACATATATGAATAGCAGCCCCCGGTGTGTGTGTGGGGGAAATGCATGCCATTGCTCTGGCCATTGCTGCTGGAATCTCTCTGTAGCTGAGATAGCAGCAGAGGGATTTCCCACCTGAAATGCTCCTGACCAAAACTTACCTGATGAGGAATAACCCAGAGGTGCAATTCAGGGAATGAACTCAAGTCAACCTAAAAATTTTGGTTTTTGTCTTTTGGTGTTTGGCAGGAAAATATGATTTGTTTTAAGAGCTCTGTCACGGGGTTGGCTATGTTGGTTAAGCATCTGCTTTCAGCTCAGGTCATGATCCCAGGGTCTTGGGTTCAAGTCCCACATAGGGCTTTCTGCTCAGCAGGGAGGCTGCTTCTTCCTCTCCCTCTGCTGCTCTGCCTGCTTATGTTCTCTCTCTCTAATAAATAACTAAAACCTTAAAAAAAAAAAAAAAGCTCTATCACTGGCCTACAAATATGTTTCACCCAGTCTCCATTCTCCATATGGGCCTGTATCGTGAATGAGCCATATTTGTGTTTGTGTATAAAGAGAATGTGAACTTTATTGCACCATGTCTTCCGGGTTTGCATTCATGATGAAGATACACTGATTGATTTATGCTTTTCAGATTTAAGAAGAAAATCTGAAGTTGATGCATTTGAGTATATATGAACACACTCATGTTTATAGACAGACACAGGGTTGTGACATTCCTGTGCCAGGAGTGTGAGGAAGTTTGGATATGGAATGAGGTGCATACACATGGAATGTGTGCCTGCTATTTATTCTAGGCAGTCTATATATTTCATTTCATTTAGACCTCATTTTATAGACTTGAAACATAGACATATAAAGATTAGTAGATATACCTAAAATTAAAGGCAATAAAAAGTAGCAAAACTAGCATTTGGACCTAAGCTCATATGCTCCAAAACCCATGCTCTTTCTCCTACTCATCAAATTGGTTGGATGTTACTTTCTCATGCATTTAGAATCAGTGATGATTTGAGGTCAAATCAGGTAGCTCTGTGTCCTTTCCTGGCCATTCAGCAGCCCCAGTGCATAGACTGTTATTCATGGGAGGACTTGTCAAAAGGGTATCAAAAGTAGTCCCAGGAAACTGGGTCTGGTAGTGAGCCACTGGCCTGTTTATCTCTTGATAGGGGTCTCCTAATGTCTCTTCAGCACATTCTGACTTTGCTGAGCTGTGTCTTTATATAAAACATGATTTACTAGAGAGTTCTTGCCTCTTGCCATGTATGTTATGAAGATAAGATGATATCATTAACCATGACTCACAATCCAGGAAAGACAGAGCTCTAGAAGCAAGTGCTCAGCCTAGAGCATTGTTCCTGACCACGTGGCACCCAGCCTCCCCTTTGTGCCCTTCTAACAGGGATGAAACAAGTATAAAGTGTGCGAGCTCTGTGGTAGAGAATTCAGTGTCCATTGATTTTCTTGGGGGAAGGATTCTTGCAAGGGTAAGCGATGAGGTGGCACAGATTTGGGATCAGGAATATCCTTTGAAGAAAGCACCTATTTAATTCAAAGAATTCAAGGTTGATGCTGAGATAGTTGACTTTTAATTGATCGGAAACAATGAACTGAAAACAATGTCTACTTTGCATTAAAATAATTTGGATAAAAGGATAAAGGAACAAAATTTCTAATGTGAAATTATCACCCTTAAAAGTGTAAAACTTGTCCAGTGATTTGTCTATGGCTTTTCTCTTAAGAGGCAGATATGTTTTGGGCTTTGATTCTTAGTGTTTGGGATAAATTAGTCACTGGATCTTCTTATTCACTAGGAAAGAAACTAATAAGACCTTTCTACATTCTCATTTTAAAAGAAACTTCTCTATTTAACATGAGTCACTTTTAGCTGCGCCTGTAGGTCTCAAAGAAGCTATCCACTCAGGAAAGAAAAAGTGTAGATGTGGTCTGAAAGTGGTCACTGGACTGACTAATTTCCCATAGTGTACTCATGACTCCTGAGGGGACTCGTGTGATCACACTATCTGGATATGGGCTTTACTAGTTGATTGGAAGGCAATGATCTCCCCAATTTCAGCCTGATTATAACTGATAGGCAGAAATATGGCAGGAAATACCCTTTGGCAAGTCTATAATTCCAAGAAGAACATGAAGAATTAAAAAACTATCTATATATTTCATTCTAAGGTGGGTACACAATTCTCCTCTCACTTACTAGATGAGGCCTTTGTGAAACCTTTAGTTTACTTTGCCCTCACCTGCCATAGATGGATTGAAATCTCTAGATTTGTGGACTCTATTTCTTCCCCCACAGTGATTCTGATACCACAAGTGTTTTCAAAGTCCTGATTAAAGCTGGGTACAGTATTATGCTCCAGAAGCAAACCATGGATGGAAAAGGATCTTGCCAGGAGTGGAATGAGGTCCTTGGAGACTTTTGTGCTTGCTTCATTTATTCATTTGATATCCAAAGTTTTATTTTTCTATAGCAACTAGAGGCAAACTTAGATTCTGATTCTGTTACAGTAACAAGATGAACTAGACACTGATCTTTTATGCACAACGTTAAGGTTAAGTTACTATACAGCATGATTCAGCTATTGAAAAGGAATTTTATAGCGTCCTCAGAGAGTACTGAAAGGGGTTCAGTAGAGATGGTGACTAAGTTGAATCTTTGTTAGGATTTTAGTAAAATATAAATGAAATAGAACCTGTTAGAGACAATTTTCTCTCTTCTAATTCTCAGGCATCTCTCTATGTAGAGGAATATGCGTCTTGAAGGACAAGTTAGGGTTAGTCAAATGCAGCAATGAAACCAAGTATTCTAGTCCAAGGAAATGGGATTTATCAGGCATGGAAGTGTGAGGCTCACCTGAAAAATTTGAAATGGAGTAAGGAACTAAATGTAAGTCCTGAAAGTTGCTGAGAGTAGATCTTAAAAATTCCCACCACACACACGCACACACACACACACACACCTATTCAATGTAACACTAGATGTCTCATCTAGAACAACCAAGGACAATAAAGAAATTAAAGGCATCCAAATCAGAAAGAAAAAAGTAAAATAGCCTTTATTTGCAGATGATGTGATCATATATATATCTATATCTATCTATTTATCTATCATCTGTCTATATCTGTATCTATATAAAGAACATATCCTGGTTATAAAATCAATATAACAAAAATCAGTTGTATTTCTCTACACTAACAACAAACAATCTGAAAAAGACATAAAACAGTATCACTCACAGACCATCAAAAAATAATAAATAAATAAAATAATAACACACTTAGGGATAAATTTAATCAAGGAATGTCAGATTTGTACAAAGCAAATGATAAGACTTTGATGAAGGAAACTGAAGAAGACATAAACAAATGGAAACATACCCTGTGTTCACAGGTCAGAAGAATTAATATTGTTAAAATGTCCATACTACCCAAGGCCATTCTACAGATTCAGTGTAATCTCTATCAGATTCCAATGGTATTTTTCATGGAAAGAGGAAAAACAGTCCTAAAATTTGTATGAAACCACAGAAGATCCCAAATAGACAAGGAAACCCTGAGAAAGAAGAACATAGCTGGAGGCATCACACTTCTGGTTTCAAATTATACTACATAGCTACAGTAATCAAAACACTATGATATTGGCATAAAAATAGACACATAGACCAATGGAATAGAATAGATGCTTAGAAATAAACCCCCATCTATACAGACAACAAATATCTAACAAGGGAGTCAAGAAGACTCAATGGGGAGAAGATAGTTTCTTCAATAAATGGTTTTGGGAAAACTAGATAGTCACATGCAAAAGAATAAAATTGGACCCCTATTTTTTACCACTCACAAAAATGAATTTGAAATGGAGTAAGGACCTAAATGTAAGACCTGAAGTTATGAAACTCCTAGTAGAAAACAGGGAAAATGCTCTTTGACATTGGTCGTGGCAATAATTTTTTGAGTCTGACACCAAATTATTTTTTAAAAGATTTTATTTATTTATTTGACAGAAACACAGCTAGAGAGGGAACACAAACAGGGGGGTGAGAGAGGGAGAAGCAGGCTGCCTGCTCCCGGGACTCTGGAATCATGACCTGAGCCGAAGGCAGCCACTTAATGTCTGAGCCACCCAGGCGCCTCGTGACACCAAATTATTAGCAACAAAGGTAAAAATCAACAAGTGGGACTATCTCAACCCAAAAGCTTCTTTGTACAGCAAAAGAAACAATGAACAGATGAAAAAACAACCTATCATCTGGGAGAAAATATTTACACAAGCATATATCTGATAAGGGGTTAATATTCAAAATATAGCAAGAATTCATACAACTCAATAACAAAAATATCTGGTTCAAAAAATGTGAATGAAAAGACATTTTCCAAAGACATACAAATAGCCAACAGTATATGAAAAGATACTCAACCTCATTAATCATGAGGGAAACACAAATCAAAATCGTAATGAAGGACACCTGGGTGGCTCAGTTGGTTCAGCATCTGGCTTTGGTTCATATCATGGTCCCAGGGTCCTGGGATTGAGTCCCAGTTAGCTCCTTGCTCAGCAGAGAACATGTTTCTCCCTCTGCCTGCTGCTCCCCCAACTTGTGTTCTCTCTCTCTTTCTCCCTCACTGACAAATAAATACAATCTTAAAATATATTTAGAAAAACATAATGAGATATTACTTCACACCTGTTGGAATGGTAGTTATTAAAAAGACAAGAGAAAATAAGTGTTAGTGAGGAGAAAGGGGAACACTTGTGCCTATTGGTAGGAACTCTGGTAAACAGTATGGAGGGTCCTCAAAAAATTTAAAGATAATTATATTATATTATATTATATTATATTATATTATATTATAATTATATTATATTATCCCACAATCTCACTTATATCTCAAGGCTAAGATGATATTGAAAAGATATCCACACTCTTATGTTTATTGCAACATTATTCACAATAACCAAGATAAAGAAATACTCTAACTGTCCATCAGTGGATAAATGGGTAAAAAAAGATGTGGTTGTGTATATACATATACAATGGAATATTCAACCACGAGAAGAAATCCTGTCATTTGTAGAAACATGGATGGATTCTGAAGGCATTATGCTAGGTGAGATAAGTCCAAGAAAAACGAATACTGTGTGCTTACTGTTATATGTGGAATATATATACACATACATACATAGCAGGTCTTCCCTGTCTGTTCTTCTGTTGATGGACACAGGATATTTCCATGTCTTGGCTAAGAGGTACCACTCTCAGGCTCTTTTACTCCATTTGGAATATTCTAGGTGAACCAATGCATCTCAAAACTTCTCCCTCCCTCGAGGTTGCAGGGAACTGACTATGGAGCGCTGGAGGACAGAAACTTTTCTCAGAAGGCAGTTAGTCATGTCGCAGGCTGCATGGCAATAGAACTGATTTCACAGTGATGCAGACAAGCTTAATCTGAGATGCAGTCCACAGGCTCCTCTGAGGAGCTACTGATCTGTTCTTTGGAATCTTGAATCTTATACTTTCAACCATCACCAGGCAATATAAATGACACAGATACTTATATATATTTTTTCTTTTACTTTAAATTTATTTTATTTTTTCAGTCTTCCAAGATTCATTGTTTATGCCCCACACCCAGTGCTCCAAGCAATACATGCCCTCAGTACCCACCACCAGGCTCTCCCATCACCCTACCCCCTTCCCTCCAAGTCCCTCAGTTTGTTTCTGTGTCCAAAGTCTCTCGTGTTTTGTTTCTCTCTCTGAATTACCCTACTTCCCATTTCCTTTCCTTCTCCTACTGTCCTCTGTATTACCCCTTATGCACCACAAGTAAGTGAAACCATGTGATACTTGACTTTCTCTACTTGGCTTATTTCACTCAGCATAATCTCTTCCAATCCAGTCCATGTTGCTATAAAAGTTGGATATTCATCCTTTCTGATGGAGGTGTAGTATTCCATTGTATATATGTACCACATCTTTATGACACAGATACTTATATTTACACTAATACAGACAAGAATTTATTGAGAAATTATTATGTGCCAGGCCCTAGGATAAGCAGTTTATATATGTAGTCTCACCAAATCATCAAAATAACTCTATGAAAAAGAGTATTGTATTACCACAGTATTATAGCTCAGCAAGCTGAGGTTTTGAAAGGTTAGACAGTTGCTCAAGGTCATAAAGTCAAGGAGCTAGGATTTAATCCAGTATGATTTCAGAGTTGGTACTCTTCATTTCCTACCTCTGCAAACATCACAGAAGTTTCTTTCTTAGACATCCAAATACCTGAGTTTACTTCCTGTTACTCTAGGTCAAAGTATTCAAACCTACTTGACTAATGCCACTTGGGACTGAGCTAATTGTGCTGGGACCTCAGTGCAGACTTGTGGGCAGCCAGGCCAGCACCTAGAGATGTTCTGACTTCCGTTTAGTAGCTTTGCATGTTCAAGTCAATGAAGGGAACTTCAGAGCACATAGAGAACTCCTTGCTGTTAGACTGGCGTCACACGAAGGACCCATTAGGCTTCGAGTGGGCAGAAGGGCTGAAATTAACCTATCTTAGAGGTTTGTTTTAGCCTAAGAGCACAACATTGCTTCTCATAACTTTCAGTGGTTTGGTATCTTCTAAGCAGTTCAAAAATGGTAATTTACAGAGTCTTACAAAGCTCGGTAAGCGATCAATAAAGAGAAGCATGGATCACTGTTTGTTTATTGAGTGTTGTGATGACTCCAGTCAATCCCTGACCTGAAGACCTGTGAGGGAGCTATAAAGTAGACTTCCGGTGATGACGGAGGCCTCAGACCTCTGCAAGACATTTTCAGCCTTTTCTTTCTAACACCATTTGGGTATTCCATTACCTCTCCTTCCCCACTATCTGGAGGTCTGAATTCTTTCAGAAAAACTGGGAATGCACACATGCTCACTGGGCTCATCTGGTTGGCTCAGGTTTGAAATTTGTCCAACTTGAAGGAAGAAGATGAAGTAAGAGGCAGAGAGGTTCTAGGGATGAAGAAAACTCAGACTAGGGATGTTGGAGTGGCTGGAAGCACAGGAGTGTAATATATATATGTTTTGATGTAGTGCTCCAAGATTCATTGTTTGCATATAACACCCAGTGCTCCATGCAGTACATACCCTCCTTAATAGCCATCACCAGGACAACACATTCCCCTACCCCTCTCCCCTCTAAAACCCTCAGTTTGTTTCTAGGAGTCCACAATCTCTCATCGTTCATCTCTCCCTCTGATTAACCTCCCTTTATCTTTCCCCTAGCATGGAGGACATTAGGAGGAGTGTCACATATTAACAATTTTACTCTTTCATGATTTTATGCCACTGACCATTTATCTCTCAGAGAATGAATTTTGCATTGATTTTTAAGTGTAGCTCTATTTTAATAGTCATAGGTGGAAAGTCTCTGAAAGAAATAACTATTACCAACCTATTGTAGGTGCAAGAGAAGCATACATCAGTGAAATGCGTAGAGTGGAAATAAAGGCACTTTCATTTTTATCACAATGAATCTATGGAACCCTTGACATCACTTGCTTTGTGTATTGACTTAGGCACATCGCACTGATCTCAGTGACTTGCTTTCCCTCTGCATTCCTTCTGTCATCTTTCCAAGGAATGGAGGAGGTATGAGAATGAATAAACAGCGCTATAAGCAAGAACTCTGGAAGCAGCACTTAACATTCCAACTTGAATATAAGGTATTACGTCACTAGGTCCATGACACTTAGTTAATCATTTTTACTATGTATTTGAGCACAATGTAATAGCTTGTCAGTGCCAGTGGTGTAACTCATGAAAGTGAGTTAAAAATAGCACATAGGCTGTTTATTAAGCAGCCTTCACTGGACTGTGCATATCATCCTCAGATTGGCGTGACAGCATGCTGTCCTGGAATGACTCCAGAGAAGTCATTTCTTCATACTCTCTGTCATCAGAACATCCCAGAAAAGCAGAATTTCAGGTTCTGGTAACAGGATGCTGCTACTGTTAGACAAAGCTCAGAATTGGTGGGACTTTGAGATAAGATGATCAAAACAAACTCACAGAATGTCTTAGGTTTATAAAAAGGTGCATCTGTCTAGAATATGCTGAGGATTTACTTTTACATTACTCAACTTCATGGGAAAATATACCGAAAACACTTAGGTCCATGTTATGGATGAATAATGATATCAAGCAATTCCAGTATCTGTTTCCAATTCCATAAATTGACAGAAGTTCTTAAGCCTTAAGTAGAATGAACTGGTATTCGCTCCAATTTTTCAGACCAGGGAGTTGGAGGCCACAAATAGCTCAGGATTCTCTCTGGCCCAGTGAGTCGCTTGCATTTAATAAAATGTTCAGTAAACATCCAAATGTGTGCTGGTTTGTAACAAACCTAGAATGGCTGCCTTTAAACTTTGCCTTGTGTTTCCCACAATGATTATTTCCTTGGCTTTTTCTATCAGATAATGCTGGCACTGACTAAGATCTCATTGAAACAGGTTGGCACACAAAGGATTCTCCCAGAGTCTTCCTCAATTCTTAATCTGTGAAATGAGACATACATTTGAATACAGGATTTTAACTAACAAAAGTCTAAAACCTCTAACTCTCTTTTTTTCCACCCTTAAAAAAATCACAAATTACTTTCTGCATTGTCTTTTTAGTGTAAATGGAATATTTGTATATTTCAATTCAGTCAGTTGATTTTTAAGTATCTTTATTGAGGAACAATTTGCATACCAAAATACACCCATTTTAAGTGTATAATTCAATGACTCTTAGTAATGTTACAGAGTTAAGTCAACCATCCCCACAATTTTAGAATATTTTCATTAACTCTGAAAAGATTCTTCAAGCCTATTTTGTGTTGTCTTGCCATCCTTGCAGGAAGCCAGTTGAACATAATGTAAGGATTCATTTTTGGACTCCCAATTATATTTCATGGATATACATGTATATCCTTAGGCCAATTCCATAGATCATGATTATAATAGCTTTGTAGTAAGTTTTGATGTCAGGAAGTATGAATTCTCCAACTTTGTTCTTCATTTTCATTGGCTATTCATGGTTGTAGTTTCATATGAAAGTCAGGATCGATTTGTCAATTTTTGCAACAACAAAAAAAGCTGATATTTTGAAAGGGATTGCATTGAATTTACAGATCACTGTGGGGAGTGTTTTCATGTTAATAGTAAATCTTCTATTCCATGTATATTGGATGTCTTTTATTTATTTTGGACTTATTTAATTTTTTTTTCTGTATTTTGTACTCTTCAGTGTATGTCTGATATTTCTTTTGTTAAATTTATTCCTAAATATTTTTTGATGATATTGTAAATGAGATTGACTTTTTAAATCAAATTTTCTTTATTCCTCCCCATTTTACCTGTAAACTGGTTGAGAATTATAGATTCGTTTCTTATTTATTTAATAATTATTCTTAAGTTTTTGACATGGATTCTTGAATCTAAAGAGCTAATAATTAAAAGGTCTGGCTTCAGCTTGAACTATAGAAGCATTTTAGAATACTTGTAATCAAATTACAGTTCTTCCTGAAGTCCGTGTCATGACTGGGAAATATTTTAGTTCCACCTTCTTTTTAAATCATATAACTCCAAATTAGTCTTTGCTCTTGTTTTTGTTTCGTTTTGTTTTTGTTTTAATTTAATTTTTTTTTAACATTTAATGTATTATTGCTTCAGGGGTACAGATCTGTGAATCATCGGTCTTACACAATTCATAGCACTCACCACAGCACATACCCTCCCCTAATGTCCATAAACCAGCTGCCCTATCCCTTTTCCCCCCATCCTGCAACCCCCCAGCAACCTTTAGTTTGTTTCCTGAGATTAAGCGTCTCTTCTGATTTTTTTCCCTCTCCGGACCCATCTTGTTTCATTTTTTTCCCTCCTTTTCCCCCACAACCCTCTACCCTGCCTCTCAAATTCCTCATATCAGAGAAATTTAATGATAATTGTCTTTCTCTGATTGATTTATTTCGCTCAGGATAATACCCTCTAGTTTCATCCACATCATTACAAATGGTATGATTTCATTTTTTGATAGCAGCATAGTATTCCATTGTGTATATATATATATATATATATATACACCACATCTTCCTTATCCATTCATCTGTTGATGGACATCTAGGTTCTTTCCATAGTTTGGTTATTGTGGACATTGCTGCTATAAACATTCATGTGTGTGTGCTCCTTCAGATCACTACATTTGTATCTTTAGGGTAAATACTCCGTAATGTGATTACTGGATCATAGAGTAACTCTATTTTCAACTTTTTGAGGAACCATACTGTTTTCCAGAGTGGCTGCACCAGCTTTCATTCCCACCAACAATGTAGGAGGTTTCCCCTTTCTCCACATCCTCACCAACATCCATCATTTCCTGACATGTTAATTTTAGCCATTCTGACTGGTGTGAGGTGGTATCTCGCTGTGGTTTCCCTGAGGCTGAGTGATGTTGAACACTTTTTCATGTGTGTGTCGGGCATTTGGATGTCTTCTTTGCATAAATGTCTGTTCATGTCTTCTACCCATTTCTTGATTGGATTATTCATTGGGGTTGAGTTTGATAAGTTCTTTATAAATTTCGGATACTAGCCCTTTATCTGATATGTCATTTGCAAATATGTTCTCCCATTCTGTCAGTTGTCTTTTGGTTTTGTTGACTCTTTCTTTTGCTACGCAAAAGCTTTTATCTTGATGAAGTTCCAATAGTTTATTTTCACCCTTGCTTCTCTTGCCTGTGGTAATGTTTATAGGAAGAGGTTGCTGCCTGTGTTCTCCTCAAAGATTTTGATGGATTCCTGTCTCACATTGAGGTCTTTCATTCACTTTGAGTCTATTTTTGCATGTGGTGTAGGGGAATGGTCCAGTTTCATTCTTCTGCATGTGGCTGTCCAATTTTCCCAACACCATTTGTTGAAAAGACTGTCTTTTGTCCAC
This sequence comes from Spilogale gracilis, assembly GCA_004023965.1. Lineage (NCBI taxonomy): Eukaryota > Metazoa > Chordata > Mammalia > Carnivora > Mephitidae > Spilogale > Spilogale gracilis. The sequence goes on from PITA01000304.1 coordinate 35,990, forward strand.
TGGACATTCTTTTCTGCTTTGTCGAAGATTAGTTGACCATAGAATTGAGGGTCCATTTCTGGGCTCTCTATTCTGTTCCATTGATCTATGTGTCTGTGTTTGTGCCAGTACCATACTGTCTTGATGATTATAGTTTTGTAATAGAGCTTGAAGTCTGGAATTGTGATGCTGCCAACTTTGGTTTTCTTTTTCAACATTCCTCTGACTATTCGGGGTCTTTTCTGGTTCCATATAAATTTTAGGATTATTTGTTCCATTTCTTTGAAAAAAATTGATGATATTTTGATAAGGATTGCATTAAATGTGTAGATTGCTTTAGGTAGCATAGACATTTTCACAATATTTGTTCTTCTAATCCATGATCATAGAATGTTTTTCCATTTCTTTGTTTCTTCCTCAATTTCTTCATGAATATTTTATAGTTTTCTGAGTACAGATTCTTTGCCTCTTTGGTTAGGTTTATTCCCAGGTGTCTTATGGTTTTGGGTGCAATTGTAAATGGGATCGACTTCTTAATTTCTCTTTCTTCTGTCTTGCTGTTGGTGTATAGAAATGCAACTGGTATCTGTGCATTGATTTTATATCCTGACACTTTACTGAATTCCTGTATGAGTTCTAGCAGTTTTGGAGTTTTGGGTTTTCCACATAAAGTATCATATAATCTGCAAAGAGTGAGAGTTTGACTTCTTCTTTGCTTATTTGGATGCCTTCTATTTCTTTTTGTTGTCTGATTGCTGAGCTTGGACTTGTAGTATTATGTTGAATAGCAGTGGTGAGAGTGAACAGTCCTGCCATGTTCCTGACCTTAGGGGAAAAGCTCTCAGGTTTTTCCCCACTGAGAATGATATTCACTGTGGCTTTTTCATAAATGGCTTTTATGATATTGTTGTATGTACCCTCTATCCCTACACTGTGAAGAGTTTTGATCAAGAAAGGCTGTTGTACTTTGTCAAAAGCTTTTTCAGCATCTATTGAAAGTATCATATGGTTCTTATTCTTTCTCTTATTACTGTATTGTATCACATTGATTGATTTGCAGATGTTGATCTAAACTTGCAGCTCAGGAATAAATCCCACTTGGCTCTGATGAATAATCCTTTGAATGTACTGTTGGATCCTGTTGGCTATTATTTTGGTAAGAATTTTTGCATCTGTGTTCATCAAGGATATTGGTCTGTAATTCTCATTTTTGGTGGGGGTCTTTGCCTGGTTTTGGGATCAAGATAATGCTGACCTCATAAAACGAGTTTGGAAGTTTTCATTCCATTTCTATTTTGGGGGACAGTTTGAGGGGATTATGCATTAATTCTTCATTAAATGTTCGGTAGAATTTGCCTGGGAAGCCGTCTGGACCTGGACTCTTGTTTGTTGAGAGATTTTTGATGACTGCTTTAATCTCCTTACTGGTTGTGGTTCTGTCCAGGTTCTCTATTTCTTTCTGGTTCAGTTTTGGTAGTACATATGTCTCTAGGAATTCATCCATTTCTTCCAGATTGTCAAATTTGCTGGTGTATAGTTGCTCGTAGTATGTTCTTATAATTGTTTGTATTTCTTTGGTGTTGGTTGTGATCTTTCCTCTCTCATTCAAGATTTTATTAATTTGGGTCCTTTCTCTTTTCTTTTTGATAAGTCTGGTCAAGGGTTTATCAATTTTATTAATTCTTTCAATGAACCAACTCCTCGTTTTGTTGATTTGTCCTACTGTTTTTCTGGTTTCCATTTCACTGATTTCTGCTCTGATCTTTATTATTTCTCTTCTCCTGCTGGTTTTAGGTTTTCTTTGATATTCTTTCTCCAGCTCATTTAGGTGAAGCATTAGGTTGTGTACTTGAGACCTTTCTTATTTCTTCAATAAGGCTTGTATTGCTATATACTTTCCTCAGGACCACTTTTGCTGTGTCCCAAAGAGTTTGAACAGTTGTGTTTTCATTTTCATTTGTTTCCATGAGCTTTTTAATTTTTCTTTTATTTCCTGGTTTACCCATTTGTTCTTTAGTAGGGTGCTCTTTGACCTCCATGTATTTGAGTTCTTTTCAACTTTCCTCTTGCAGTCAAGTTCTAATTTCAAAGCATTGTGGTCTGAAAATATGCAGGGAATTATCCCAATCTTTTGGTATTGGCTGAGACTTAATTTGTGGCCTAGGATGTGATCTATTCTGGAGAATATTCCCTCTGCACTAGAGAAGACTATGTATTCTCTTGCTTTGGGATGGAAAGTTCTGAATATATCTGTGCTGTCCATCTGGTCCGGTGTGTTATTTAAAGCCTTTATTTCCTTGTTGGTCTTTTGCTTAGGTGACCTTTCTATATCTCTGAGGGGGAATGTTATAGTCCCCTACTATTATTGTTGTTGATGCATTTCTTTGATTTTAATATTAATTGGTTTATGTTGTTGGCTGCTCCCATGTTAGGGGCATAGATATTTAAAATTTCTAGATCTTGTTGGACAGACCCTTTAAGTATGATGTAGTGTCCTTCCTCATTTCTTATTATAGTCTTTGTTTTAAAATCCAATTTGTCTGATATAAGAATTGCCACCCAGTTTTCTTTTGCTGTTCATTAGCATGGTAAATGGTTTCCCACCCCCTCACTTTAAATCTAGAGGTGTCTTTGGGTCTGAAATGAGTTTCTTGCAGATAGCATATCAATTGGTCTTGTTTTTTTTTTTTTAATCCATTATGATACCCTCTGTCTTTTGATGGGGGCATTTAGCCTATTTATATTCAGTCTAACTATTTAAAAATATGAATTTTGTGCCATTGTTTTGCCTGTAAGGTGACAGTTACCATATATTGTCTCTGTTCTTTCTGATCTGTTACTTTTAGGCTCTCTCTCTGCTTAGAGGACCCCTTTCAATATTTCTTGTAGGGCTGGTTTGATGTTTGCAAATTCTTTTAGCTTTTGTTTGTCCTGGAAACTTTTTAATCTCTCCTTATATTTTCAATGACAGCCTAGCTGGATATAGTATTCTTGGCTTTTTTTTCTCCATATTTTTCTCATTTAGTGCTCTTAATATAGCATGCCAGTCCTTTCTGCCCTGCCAGGTGTCTGTGGATAGGTCTGCTGGAAATCTAATATTTCTACTGTGGTATGTTATAGAACTTCTTGTCCTGAGCCGCTTTCAGGATTTTCTCTTTGTCACTGAAACTTGTAGATTTTACTATTAGATGACTATTTTTGTTGATTTTGAGGGAAATTCTCTCTGCCTCCTAGAATTTGATACTTATTCCCCTCATTAAATTAGAGAAATTCGCTGGTATAACTTGCTACAATATACCTTCTGCTACCCTCTCTCTTTCTTCTTCTTCTTCTGGGATCCCAATTATTCTAATATTGTTTTATCCTATGGTATCACTTACCTGTTGGATTTTCCCCTTGTGGCCCCAGTAGTTGTTTATCTCTCTTTTTCTTGGCGGCTTCTTCTTCTTCTTCTTCTTCTTCTTCTTCTTCTTCTTCTTCTTCTTTTCTTCTTCTCCTTCTTCTTTTAGTATATGTGCTACCAAAGTGAACATTCAGCTCCTTTATTCTCCATCATTTAGTCTTCTATATCACTAATTTGCTCTTATGCCCCATTTATCCTAGCAGTAAGATCCTCCATTTTTTATTGCACTTCATTAATAGCTTTTTTTATTTCAACTTGGTTAGATTTTAGTTCTTTTATTTCTCCAGAAAGGGATTTTATTTCTCCAGAATTTTTTTCTCCAGAAATATTTTTATTTTATTTTTTCCAGAAAGGGATTTTATTTCTCCAAACTCTCTAGTATTATCCATGCTCTTTGATACTAACTAGCACCTTGATAATTGTCATTCTGAACTCTAGTTCTGATATCTTACTGATGTCTATATTGATTAGGTCCCTAGATCTCGGTACTGCCTCTTGTTCTTTCTTATTTGAGGTGAGTTTTTCCACATAGTCATTTTATCCAGATAAGAATAGGTGAATGAGAGGACAAAATACTAAAAAGGTAGCAGTGACTCCAGAAAAATAAATACTAACCAAATCAGAAGAGACCTGAAGCTCAGGGGAGAAGACAGAAAAGGGAAATGAATAGAACAGAGCCACACACTTGATTTTGGGTGTATTTTGGTCTGTTAGAAGAAACTGCCTCCCAAAATTTTAAAGAAAGAAAAACTTATATATACACAGAAATAAGATAAACATGATGAATGGATGGAATATGACTATAAAGATGGAAATTTAAAAAGATTCTTAAAAAGGAATTGATAACATAAGAAGTTGGTTGAAAAAAGAAGAAAAAAAAAGTGGTAAGAATGTGACCAGGGTGGAGACTAGAACAAAGCCATGTGCTAGATTCAGGGTATATTTTAATCTGTTAGAAGAAACTGTATCCCAAAATTTTAAAGAGAGAAAAACCTACATGTATACAAAAAATAAGGTTAAATACAATGAAAGAATAGACTATGACTATAATAATGAAAATTTAAAAAGATATTGATAAAATAGTTTTAAAAAGGTTAAAATAGTAAAGAGGAGAAATTTTAAAAATAGAAAGAAAAAATAAAATTAAAAAAAATTAACTTTAAATGACTAAAGAATCACGGGGAATAAGCCATGAAGTCTATGTGCTGCATTCTCCTAGCTTTGGAGTTCCACAGTTCTCATTGGTTGGTGAACTTAGTCTTGGCTGGATATTCTTGCTAATCTTCTGGGGAGAGGGGCTTGTTGCAGTGATTCTCAAATGTCTTTCCCCCAGGCAGAACTGCACCGCCCCAGCCAGGGCCAGGCTAAGTAATCTGCTTGGTTTTGCTCTCGGGAGTTTTTGTTCCCTAAATGCTTTCCGTACAGCTTTGGAGGAGGAGAATGAAGATGGCAGCCTCCCAATCTCTGGCCTATAGAAGTCGAGAGCTTGGGGCCCCACTCCTCAGTGCACCCTTAGAGAAAAGCAGTCAATCACTCCTCCCTCCCTGGTCTCCTGCCGCACTCCATGCTCACCTGGCCTGTGATGGAGTATTTCTATCTCTGGCGCTCGGCCCTTGTTTGGAGTCTCCAAACCCAGAAGATTCTTGCGCACACTCTCACGTGAGGAGGAAGGAGGTGGTCTCCCTGGATCTGTCACTTGTGGGATCCCTGCTCAAAGAGTAGTGGCCCGACTGTTCCTTGGACCATGGTTTAAGGTAAACCCGAGCTGAAAGCCCACTCCTTGGTTTTGTCTCTGCAGCTGCCTTTCCGCTCTGATACCTGAGAACTCTATACTCAAATACCCCTGGGTTTTTTTTTTGTGACCCTGAGGGTCCTGAGACCACACTGTCCCTGTGAGGTTTCCACCCTTCCCAAACCCCCACCCTTGCTTAGCCTCTGGAGTGACATCCCTCAGTGGAGCAGATTTCTAAAAGTTCTGATTTTGTGCTCCGTGGCTCTCCTGCTGACCTGGAGCTGGCCCCTCCCCACTGAGGTCTGTCTTCCCAAATGTCATCTCTGATTCACTTCTCGGCATGTCCTACCTTTCAGAAAGTGGTCGCTTTTCTGTTCCTAGAATTCCTGCTCTTCTTCTCTTTAATCTCCTGTTGCGTTTGTGGGTGTTCTGACTGGTTTGATAACTATCTTGCTGAACTCCTGGGACCCCACAATATTTAAGCCTCCTACTTCTCCCCTTCCAGATTCACTTCTTGTCAGATCATTGTCAGATCATTTATTGGTAGTATATGGAAATACAATTGTGTTGTGCATTGCTTTTGTATCTTGCAGTTTTCTGAACTAGATTATTAGTTATAATATTGTTTGTAGATTTCTTGCAATTTTCTACATACAAAATTATATTGTCTGCAAAGAGAGATATTTTTACTTCTCCCTTTCCAGTCAGGATAATTTTATTTCCTTTTCTTGCTTAATTGCCCTGGGAAGAACCTTTAGTTCTACATTGAATAGAAAGTGGCAAGACTAGACATCTTTGTCTTGTTCCTAATTTTAAGAGGACACCTTCAGTCTTTCATTGTTATGGATGATTTTAACTGTAGTTATTTTGTAGTTACTCTTTGTTAGATTGAGAACATTTCTTTTTATTTCTAATTTTTGGTGTGTGCTTTTTTTATTTTGAAGATTTTATTTATTTATTTGGCAAGGAGAAACAGAGCTAGAGAGGGAACACAAGCAGGGGGAGGGATAGAGGGAGAAGCAGGCTTCCTGCCCAGCAGGGAGCCTGATGCAGGGCTTGATCTCCCGAATCTGGGATCATGACCTGAGCCGAAGGCAGAGGCTTAATGTCTGAGTCACCCAGTTGCCCCATTAGTGTGTTTTTAATGAACAGGTGTTCATTTTTTTAAAAAAGATTTTATTTATTTATTTGATAGAGAGAAACACAGTGAGAGGGGGAAAACACGCAGGGGGAGTGAGAGAAGGAAAAGCAGCCTTCCTGGTGTGCAGGGAGCCCAATGCATGGCTTGATCCTGGGTCTCCAGGATCTTGATCAGAGCCGAAGGGAGTCGCTTAACCAACTGAGCCACCCAGGGACCCCAGCATGTTCAATTTTTGTCAAATGTTTTTTCTGCATCTATCAAGATGATAATGTGGTTTTTGCCTTTTATTCTATTACTGTATTGTATTACATTGATTGGTTTGGTTTTTGTATGCCAAATCAACCTTGCATTTCTGGAATAAATCCCATTTTTTAAAATTTCATTTTCCATTTTTTTACTTTAAATTTATTTTATTTTTCAGCATTCCAAGATTCATTGTTTATTTCCCACACCCAGTGTTCCATGCAATACATGCCCTCAGTACCAACCACCAGGCTCTCCCATCCCCTCACCCCTCCCTTTCAAGACCCTCAGTTTGTTTCTGCATCCAAAGTCTCTTATGTTTTATTTCCCTCCCAGAATTACTCTACTTCTCATTTCCTTTCCTTCTCCTACTGTCCTCCATATTACCCCTTATGCACCACAAGTAAGTGAGACCATGTGATACTTGACTTTCTCTATTTGGCTTATTTCACTCAGCATAATCTCTTCCAATACATTCCATGTTACTACAAAAGGTGGATATTCTTCCTTTCTGGTGGAGGTGTAATATTCCATTATATATATGTACCATATCTTCTTTATCCATTCATCTGTTGAAGGGCACTTTGGTTCCTTCCACAGTTTAGCGATTGTGGCCATTGCTGCAATGAACATTGGGGTACATATGGCCCTTCTTTTCACTACATCTGCATCCTTGGGGTAAATACCTAGTAGTGCAATTGCAGGGTCATAGGGTAGCTCTATTTTTAATTTTTTAACAATCTCCACACTGTTTTCCAAAGCGGCTGCACCAACTTGCATTCCCACCAACAGTATAAGAGGGTTCCCCTTTCTCCGCAGCCTCTCCAACACTTGTTGTTTCCTGACTTGTTAATTTTGGCCATTATGACTGGTGAAAGGTGGTATCTCAATTCAATTTGAATTTCCCTGATAGTTAGTGACGATGAACATTTTTCTTGTGTCTGTTAGCCATTTGTGTGTCTTCTATGGAGAAGTGCCTCTTCATGTCTCTTGCCCATTTTTTGATGTGTTCATCTTCTTCTTGGATGTTGAGTTTGAGGAGTTCTTTATACATCTTGGATATCAGCCCTTTGTCTGTAGTGTCATTTGCAAATATCCTCTCCCATTCCGTGGGTTGCCTCTTTGTTTTGTTGACTGTTTCCTTTGCAGTGCAGAAGCTTTCTATTTTTATGAAGTCCCAAAAGTTCATTTTCGCTTTTGTGTCCTTTGCCTTTGGAGATGTGTCTTGAAAGAAGTTGTCGATGTCAGAGGTTACTGCCTATGTTCTTTTCCAGGATTTTGATGGATTCCTGCCTCATATTGAAGTCTTTCATCCATTTCGAGTTTGTCTTTGTGTGTGGTGTAAGAGAATGGTCTAGTTTCATTCTTCTATACGTAGCTGTCCAATTTTCCCAGCAACATTTATTGAAGAGACTGTCTTTTTCCTACTGGATATTTTTTCCTTCTTTGTTGAAGATGATTTGACCAGAGATTTGTGGGGCCATATCTGGACTCCCAGCTCTGTTCCATTGGTCTATTTGTTTGTTTTTGTGCCAGTACCATGCTATCTTGGTCATCACAGCTTTGTAATAAAGCCTGAAATCAGGTAATGTGATGCCCCCAGCTTTGTTTTTCTTCTTCAACAATTCCTTAGCAATTCAGGGTCTTTTTTGTTTCCATATGAATTTTAGGATTGTTTGTTCCAGTGCTTTAAAAATTTTTGGTAGAATTTTGATAGGAATAGCATTGAAAGTATAGATTTCTCTGGGCAATATAAACATTTTAACAATGTTTATTCTTCTGATTCATGGGCATGGAATGCTTTTCCATCTTTTTGTGTGTTCTTCAGTTTCTTTCATGAATACTCTGTAGTTCCTCAAGTACAAATCCTTAACTTCTTTGGTTAGGTTTATTCCTAGGTATCTTAAGGTTTTTGGTGCTATAGTAAATGGAATCGATTCTCTGATTTCCCTTTGTATATTATTATTGTGAGTGTATAAGAATGCAACTGATTTCTGTGCATTGATTTTGTATCTTGCCACATTATTGAATTGTTTTATGAGCTGTAGTAGTTTGGAGGTAGAGTCTTTTGGGTTTTCCACATATAGTATCATGTCATCTACAAAGAGAGAGAGTTTGACTTCTTTGCCAATTTGAATACTTTTTTTCTTTCTGTTGTCTGATTGCTGTTGCTAGGACTTCTAACACTATGTTGAATAGTAATGGTGAGAGTGGGCATTCTTGCCTTGTTCCTGATCTCAGAGGAAAGGCTGTCAGTTTTTTCCCATTGAGGATGATATTCGCTGTGGGTTTTTCATAGATAGATTTTATAAGGTTGAGGAATGTTCCTCTATCCTTATACTTTGAAGTGTTTTAATCGGGAACAGATATTGTATTTTGTCAAATGTTTTTTCTGCATCAATTGAGAGTACCATGTGGTTCTTCTTTCTTCTCTTATTGATTTGTTCTATCACGTTGATTGATTTGCAAGTGTTGAACCACCCTTGCATTCCCTGGGATAAATCCCACCTGGTCATGGTGGATAATATTTTTAATGTATTGTTGGATCCTGTTAGCAAGGATCTTATTAAGAATCTTGGCATCCATATTCATCAGCGATATTGGTCTGAAGTTCTCCTTTTTGATGGGGTCTTTGGTTTGGGGATTAGAGTAATGCTAGTTTCATAGAAAGAATCTGGAAGTTTTCCTTCTGTTTCTATTTTTTGAAACAGCTTCAGGAGAATAGGTGCTATTTCTTCTTTGAATGTTTGGTAGAATTACCTAGGGAATCCGTCCGGTTCTGGGCTTTTGTTTTTTGGGAAGTTTTTGATCACTACTTCAATCTCATTACTAGATATTGGTCTATTCAGATTGTCAATTTCTTCCTGTTTCAGTCTTAGAAATTTATAGGTTTCCAGGAATGCACCCATATCTTCTAGGTTGTTAAACTTATTGGCATATAACTGTTGATAGTAATTTCTGATATGTCAACTCTCATCACACCTTAAAGAACTGGAAAATCAACAAGAAATTAAACCAACCCGATACACAAGATGGGAAATAATTAAGATTAGAGCAGAGATCAATGAATTAGAAACTAGAGATACAGTAAAACACAACAACAAAACTAGAAGCTGGTTCTTTGAAAGAATTAATAAAATCAATAAACCATTGGCCAAATAATCCAAAAGAAAAGGGAGATGACCCAAATTAATAAAATTATAAATGAAAAGGGAGAGATCATGATAACACCAAGGAAATAGAAACAATCATCAGAAATTACTATCAACAGTTATATGCTCTTTGACATTTTACTCCAGTGATGTGCTAGAACTTCTCTGCCAGACATCTCACACAGAGATACTCACATCCAGGGGTGCTTGTCAAAGCTGGTGCACTGTGAGGAGACAATATAAAGTTCTTATTCTGCCATCTTACTGATGTCACCTGTAGTAGTTTCTATAGATTTTACCAGCCTTTAAAGTGGTAAAAATATATTCTTTGGAATTATTACTATATAACCCTGAATTCAGCTTTCTTATCTCTTTTCAGATATTTGTTAATATTTTTCTCTCTTCTGCTATTTTAGTTTTTTATGTAGTAAGCTTAGCAGATAGGTTTGACTTAATCCAAAACCATGCCTAAAATCAATAAAATATTATTTACCTTAAGCCAGGGATTCTTCTCTACTACTCAAAGACTGCCAATGTTATACCTTTCTCCAATTGTTCCTATTTGTGAAGGACAGTATAACTTCTTAGGAGGTGTTAACAATTCTAAACATAATGTTAAAGAAATTTATTTTACTCCTCTATTGGGAGGAACTGGTGGGGGTAGGGAACAAATTATCAAGGAGAAAAGGGGTAATTATTAAGTGCATTAAAGTTTCCCAAATCAAATTAGCCCTTAAACACAGAGGCAAACGGACTTCTCATCTTTATGCATATCACGTGTTCTCTTTTTAAAATGCTACGATGTCTCTATATTGAGCTTTAATTCGTAATTGCAGGTGATTCTCCTTCTTATATGGAAAGTAAAACCCCATTCGTAAATTCAGTTAATTTGGTAAGCTATTAAATTCAATCCTGGGAATTATACTTTTATTGTGTTTTCTCTCCTATTTTTCTGTTTGCATTTTTAAAAGATGTTTATGGATTCTCCTCTCTCCTATTTCACTCTTTCTCTGGTTTTGAAAAATTCCTCCGCAGGTTATTGTAACACAAAGGTAATAATTTTATCTTGAGTCTTCATTATGGAGTTCCTTAAGAACTTTCCATCCTTCTTTAGATTTCTGCTTTTTGCTGGATATTCCCAAAGCCTTTTGGGAATACCTACAGAGTAACTTCCTTATCTATTCCCAGGCTACTTTGTTGTAGTTGGAAAATGCTTCCCAAATAATTGGTATAGGACTGTTCATAGTGCTGCAAATGTAATTAATCTCTGCTGTTGACATACTTTCTTCCATGCTTATAACTAATGACTTCCTGTTGGATTCTAATAAATCCATGACTAGATCTTTATTTGCTTCTTGAGTTTTGGAAAGTAAGTGTTCCCCTCTGTGTACTCCCATGCTTTCTGTGGACTGTAGGGCTGTGTCAGTGACACAAAATGAGGTTACCTAAAGTTAGGTAGTTTTTTATTAAAAAAAAAAAATCAGATGTTGAGATCCTGTTGCCTTCTTTAGATATTTAAGTCATCTTGAGGGAAGAGCTTTTTTTTTTTTTTTGTAACTTGACCATCTAATAGGGTTGCACATATGACTTTTTTATTCTTTCAGTCCTTGGGTTATCAATAATCTATTTCTATGCACCCCTATTATTAAAATATCTGCAAAGGATAGAACTGCAAGAGGAACTTTTCTTTGTGCCAGTGTTTGGAGAAATCCCCATTTCTCTTGCCTACAGAATACTGATTCCTGAACTAGTCCTGTTCTCTTTTCCTTCCAGTGCCAGTTTTTCCTGGGAAATCCCAGTGGTGAAAAGGGGGAAAGTGAGAAGTGTATGGTAAGGAGAGGCTGTGTATCACTAAGTGCAACTCCTAGCTCCTGTTGCTCTTCTTTCCTGCCTCCAAGGGTCTTTGAAGGCTGAATTATCACTCATTATACTGCTTTTCCTCCTCATACTATCCCTGTTCTTCAGCACAACATAAGCTCCCACCAAGTTCCTTATACTCCTGTATTCCTCCCGAGACTTTCAACAGCAAATTAAGTGACTCAGAACAAACTGAGAAACAAAGCTGGGTATTTAATTTACTGTCACAGAACTGAAATGTACAAAAAATTGCTTCAGGCCAGTTTGATCCAGGTGCTCAGTCTGTCATTTAAAATCTGCTTCTCTCCAATTCTATGCCTTTATTAGGATAGTCTTAATATTCGACCATAGAACTTGGTTAAGCAGGCTGCTCTCCTCTTTTTAACAGACAAAAGCAAAAGATTTCACTTTCTTTTCCATCATTGCCCATAAGCTTATCTACCCTCACTCACCAGCAGGAAAATCTCCAGACTCACTGCTTCAAAGATAGGCAACACATGTGTTTGGAGCATCACTAAGTTGGATTTACCAAGTCATTTTCCCACAGAAATATTTTATTTATTTATATTTAGTTAAGTCCTTCTTTGTTCCAAAAATGATTTAGGGTGAAAAAGAAAGACTTGTTGTAATGGCAGTTAACGTCAAAGTGCTTCTGAAACTGAATTTCAAATACTTTTTTATGAGTTAAATTGATTTCTGTAGAGGGCCTGGCCCAATATCCAATCTCCATTTTGAATATTTTCTTTAAGGGATATGCTTCCCAAGGGAAAGTGATTTAAAGATGGAATTTTTTAAGCACAGTTGGGTCAGACTTGCAGTGGACTGGCATATTCCTTTTCATGTCAATGACTAACAAATCTACTGGACATTCTATGTTAGATTCTTTCATATGTTTGTACAAATGCTTTATTGAATAAACACTCAGTCCCATTTCTTTCAAGCCAAATCCTTAGTCTGATAAATCATATTGTTTAATTTTCAAGCTGGCCTGCTACTTCAGTACTGAAATTTTGAACATGTGCAGCAGTATTGACTAATTTCTGCCAATGTCTAAATGCTTTCTTCCCCCCAAAATATAAAATACATGAAATATGTATTGTCTAAATACCCCTAGGCCTCATTAGTCTGTGGAAATAATGAATTCACATTACAATTTATGCTCAACTCCTGCTGGGACATTGTCCTATCTGCCCAAGCAGGAAGTCGGCATCCCAGAAATTTTCCTTACCACTGCCACTCCACTGCCCTTGAAAGTATTCTTAGGAATTCTTAGGGAGTATTTTTAGGTGGAATCATAAAATCCATGTCTACCAGATTTCCCTTTTTAGGAGAGTGGGCTCTGGAACTAAGCTACCTGGGTTCAAATCCTGGTGCCACTGTTTACGAACTATGTGATCTTGGGCAAGTTGTTTAACTTTTCTAAACTTTAGCTTGTTATCTGGGAAGTGAGAATTGTTTCTTTTCTTTTTTTCCTCATGGTATGCTAAATTAAATTCAACTGGTTGCCAAATATTATGTACAGTACAAAACAAAACAAAATCAATTTTTTCATAATAAACTTTAAAAGTTATACACACATATTCCAAAATGTTACCACTGATTATCTCTAAGTGGTAGGATTCTGGTATGTTTTTTCTGCCCTTTGCTCTTTAGCATTTCTTAAACTTTTGACAATATATATGCATTATTTACTAACCATTGGAAACCAGAGCATGTTATTTATTTAAAATAATCCAGTTGAAGACCTTCTGGATTCCAAAGAAGAAAGGAGGTAAAAGAGTATTGATTAGGGGGCCAATTTTGCTTTAGAAAGTCTTATGGTTCATTCATTCATTTTTTTTTTTTTAGCATTTTAGTTTTGTTTTATTTTATTTACTTTTCATTATGATGTTCAATTAATTATCATATAGTACATCATCAGTTTTTGATGTAGTGTTCAACAATTCATTTGTTGCTCATAACCACATACGTCTTTCTTAATACCCATCACCCAGTAATCACATTCCCCCCAACACCCTCCCTTCTGTAACCCTCAGTTTGGTTCCTGGAGTCCAGAGTCTCTCATAGTTTGCATCCCTCTCTGATTTCTTCCCATCCAATTTCCCCCTCCTTTCCATGTGGTCTTCTGCTCTATTCCTTATGTTACAGATATGAGTGAAACCATATAATAATTGCCTTTCTCTGTTTGACTTATTTCACTTACCATAATCCTCTTCAGTTCCATCTACGTTGATGTAAACGGTAGGTATTCATCCTTTCTGATGACTGAGTAATACTCCATTGTATATATGGAGCACATATATACATATTCTTTATCCATTGTTTCAAGATTAAGTAAGACAATGCATTTGGAGTAGTTGGAGAATGCATGGCATGTGTTAAGTGTTCCATAAACATTAATCACTACTATTATCCACAGCATCTTCTTCTTCTTTTCTTTTTAAAGTCTTGCCCTGACTGAAGGACATGATCCTCAAAATCTGCCAATCCAGGGGGCATGAGAAGAGTCCTTAGTGTGCCATATCTCTGGTCCAAGTGTTTTTCTTGGAGCTGGTTGGAGTCAAGGTGGCACAAATTCTCCTATTTCTCATCTCCTTTCCAGGCTCTAGTGCATCCAAAGGTATCTTTTTGCACACACCCTTCACCTCATGAAAATTAATCTGTAGCACCCAAAGTCTCAGTCCAGATAAGGGTGGAGACTAAAATCTAATTCAGCCACATAACTTCAGTGACCTTGCTTTACTGTCCGCTATGACCTCTGCACACAATTTTCTCAATTGCACTTTCTACCTATAATTTATTTTAATTTTAATAGTCTATATATATTAAGTAAATTAGTGAACTGAATCCATGTAATTCAAGTCAAAAATATCTTATGTTCCTTTGTACTTCTCTAATATGTCAGTGCATTGATTTCTCCAGTCCTATGATGCATTCTGCTTTTTCTGTCTTCAAAAAATACTATGTAAAAATAATTTAGTAAAACAAAATAACTTGATTATTCTTAGGACAAAACAGAAGTCAAAATGAATTTCGTAAATACCATTAAAAACTATTCAAACATGTTAAATTTCAAAAGCTACTTTGACTGATTTAATATTTTATTTATTTTAATCCAGGGTACAAATAGCTAGCTCCAGGGTATATAATGTCCTGTTTTTAAATTATTTTAAGATGGCAGGAACAAGTTGGACCCACATGAAATCTTTTTAATGGGTAGCCAGCTACTACTGAAAATATTTAGAATCTGCTTTAATTTTTGATCTTACCAATTCAGAGAGGTAGTGTAATGTCATGATTATATGAGAAAACTTGGGGGTAGTTTGCCTAGTTTGAATCCTGGCTTTACCTATATGGGAGTTGTGTATCTTGAGCAAGTTTCTTAAACTCTCTGTACTTCAGTTTCCCCATCTGTAAAATGGGGATAATAATAATCCAGCTGTTACAGGGCTCAGAATTAAAATAGTTAATATATAATAAGTGGCCAAAGTGCCTGGTACATAATGAACCCTCAATAACTGTTGGCTATTATAATCCATTATGTCAAAAACATTGGACAAAAAGAGCATCATTTGACTCATTTATTTAAAAAATATTTTTGAACATCCAGCCATATTCCAGGAACTGTGCTAGATTATGGACTAAAGCAATTAAGACAAAATTACTTCCTCAAGAAACTAATAGTCTTGAGTTCAAAAATTGCCAGGTGAATACTTCCGTTAAACATTTCATTTTAAAGAATGACTATGTTCATGAACCCAACTTATGGGTGAGATGGCTATTTTTAAAAGAGAAAAGGGATCTTGTGTAAATTAAGAATTTTTAAAAGTTATGTGCAGTTATCTTTTTTATTCTGATCCAAAATTCCCAATTCTCAGGCAAGTATGACTATGTCAATAAATAGCTTTAATGGGATCCAGCTTTCTAGGAAGAGTTAATGCAGCTGCAGAGAAAGCTCTATGCTTTTATCTTCCTAGAAGTCCCAAATAATTTAAAAATTAGTCTTCTGAAGATAAATTAAAATAATTTCCATTTTAAATGCAACATTGTATAATTAGCATTTTCCCATTTATTCAGTGTTTCTGTTCTTCAAAGAATAATAAGAGTCGTTTAAACTTGAGTGATACAGCTAAGCTTTAATAGCTAGAATGATGCATTTCTATTTTTTTTCCAGGAATTACATATTATTTTCTAGAAATTCAGCATAATCAATAATAATTCTTAAAATGACACAAACTAGAAAATAATTTAGCTTCCCAGTAATTATTGAAAGTTTATGAGAAAGACTGATAGTCAGTCTCTTGGGGGTAAATGGAAGTAAAGTGACAGCAAAGGGTACATACATTAATCCGTGAAGTAAAACTGACCTTGTGCCAATCTCTCGACCTTCCCTTCTTAACAGATGAATGTCATTTGCTGCGTCAGTGGTTTGAAGTCAATAACCATTGATACTCTCCTTTGGGAACGCTTGTGCTTACAGAGGCAATATTTTAGAATGAGGACAGTCTGCTGATGAGTAAGTATCTCTAATGATGGTGGAAAGAAATGTTACTTTGAAGCTCTGAAATTCAAAAGAATTATTGCTGCTCTGTTCTTTTTAGTAGTTACTGAACAATAATGGTGCATAATTCTGAACTACACTCAAGCAGGGGCAATAAGTTAAATCTAATAAGAACTTTAAAATGTTTGTGTTCTGTAATACATCATTCTTGTTCTCTTTGGAGAGCAATTTCAAAATGCTTACCTGGTAAGAAACTTGGTAGAACAACACCTTTTCAAATGAATCTGTTCATTTATGTCTAGGTCAGAAAGATATGCCGAAGGTTAGTTTTTAGCCCAAATGTATTCTCAGCTATGAAATGTGTCTCATTGTTTCATCATATCTTGCCTTTGGAATCCTTACTCTCGTATTTGGTTACTTGTCTCACCTGGGCAAATTATGAAACCAGGCCTTGTGGGCAGTTAAAGTCTGCTGTGAACTGTGGCTGACAAGATTTGGCCTTTTAATAACCATTTCTGTATTTTCTTGTCCTCACATCTTTCTCGATGCCCTATAGTATTTAAGACAAACTGTGGAGGATTTAGGTAGCCCCTCAATCTTTGGCATCAAGACCTTTAAGTGTCACCAGTCTTTGGGGTCAAATGCAGCTGAACTGGACAATTCATTTTACCTAATTCCACAAGGTAATTTGGCTTTTTTCATGAAGGTGTGAATCCTGGTTCTAAGTAGTATCTATGCAAGATCCTGATCGCCTTCATTTGGGCTGCAGTTACCTGGAGATATGGCCCATTGAATATGAGCTTGTCTGCTTTTGGATCCACATTACCTTTGGGTTATTTTTGGCCAAGAGAAAGAATGATTCACTGTAACTGCATGTAAGATATAGGGATAATAGTTCTCCTTGTCCAAAAAAGTACATTTTTGTAATACAGGCTAGAGTTAACATTTAGGAAGTTTCACCCTTGTTCTCATCTCTCCCCCCCCCAAAAGCCTCCTCAATGGAAACAAGTGAAATGAACAAAAATGTGATTAGATGAGACAGCTACAATATGCTCTGAAGCTCCCTGTCAAAGCATTTGTCATACCATATTGTGACTTATCTTTTTATATGTGTGTCTTCCCCTCTAGACTGTGGCCTTCTTCAAACAGGGATTGTGTGTGACTGCTCTTTCATCAGTGCCTGGCACAAATCCTGTCATAGAGCAGACCTTTAATGTTCAATAAATGAGCAAACAAACAAATAACATAAATGAATGAATGAATGAATAAATGTAGAGTACATCACATTGCAAAATATTTTGTTAGTGAGTACTGCTGAGGTGTCTCCTAAATCCAGTTAGTGAACATGATGCTTCTCAATCTAGTCAACAATGCATGAACAATAAATGTAGAACATACATGGATGTGGAAAGAAACAATTACTTAAACCCAGAGGAAACATGATGTTACTGAAGAGCATGAATGTTTTGGGTTTGCGGCCATTGCACCTTTGAGATAGAATAGTCTTATCCAAGTGAATATATTTTCCCTTATTACCACAGTTGGTTTCTGAGTTTGGTTCATTTGAATCAACTCCACAGAATCTGACCACCTTCTGAGAATATGAGAGGGTCGAGAGCCTGGATCACGAAGCCTCTGTTTCAAACCTGTCTGGGTAGATGATCAGCATCCTTCAGACCTCTGTGTATTTCATTTCAGAGTGATTATAAACACACTAATTCTACAAGAGGCTTGTATTACTGCAAATCAAACAAATCCAGCAAATTTCTCTTTAATAGTTTCTCTTTTAAGTTCACATACACAGTAGCAGGGATAATAAATTCCCAATTGCTATGTGTGAATACTCTTATTTCATTCATCTTAACCTTAGTCATCTCAGTGACTTTCCACTTTCTTAAGTAAAATGACCAGGAAATAGAACTTGATCTGATTGACTTGGGTGGTTCAGTGATTAATTGATGCATGTGTTTATGAGGCTCTATAAGAGACTTGCTCCAGGTCAAAACAAAATTTGACTAATCAGAGAAATTGTGGTTTTGAAAATTTCTCTTTATCTCCTTTTGAGTGTTATAATGCATATATAGACATAAAATTGTTTAAGAGTTGGGGGCCTCTTGGGGCACCTAGGTGGCTCAGTTGGTTGAGCGACTGCTTTTGGCTCAGGTCATGATCCTGTAGACCCGGGATCGAGCCCCACATCAGGCTTTCTGCTCAGCAGGAAGTCTGCTTCTCCCTCTCTCAGTCCCTCTGCTTTCCCTCTCTAGCTGTGTTTCTCTCTGTCAAATAAATAAATAAAATCTTAAAACAAAACAAAACAAAACAAGAGTTGGGGGCCTCTTGAGGCCAGTTCTGTTCCTTTGACTGACAGAAAGGAAACCAGCATATATTGAGTAATGGTTCTTCACCTGTGTGAGATGAATACCTATAGGTCAGGTTGTATATTAATAGATCTTGTATATCTAAGTGGGGCGGTACCAGGCTCTGCTTTCACAAAAGCTTTCTCTCTTATTCCTCAATCAAAAAATGTATTAAGGTGCCTGGGTGGCTCAGTTTTTAGGCATCTGCCTTCCTCTCAGTTCATGATCCCGGAGTCTAGGAATGAGCACCACATCGGGCTCCCTGATCGGCAGGAAGCCTACCTCTCCCTCTCTCACTCCCTCTGCTTGTGTTCCCTCTCTAGCTGTGTTTCTCTCTGTTAAATAAATAAATAAAATCTTAAAAAAATTATTCACTACACACACACACACACACACACACACACACACACACACACACATATATATATAATCGGCTATGTGTATTCAGATTTCAAAGATTCCAAACCTTGAATTAAGCTATATAAATAACACAACCTTAATAAAATTCCAACATTTTGACACACCTGACAAAATGATATTAAATTTGAACAGGAAGCATAAATATGTTGGTCTGTTCTTAAATCCAGTGGAACTTATGTTATGGTTGGGAGAGACACAAATGCAAGTAAACATATAAATAAAATATATATTTAATTTT
The DNA here is from genome assembly GCA_004023965.1 of Spilogale gracilis. Taxonomy (NCBI): domain Eukaryota; kingdom Metazoa; phylum Chordata; class Mammalia; order Carnivora; family Mephitidae; genus Spilogale; species Spilogale gracilis. The sequence continues at coordinate 55,013 of PITA01000304.1, forward strand.
TAGATGGTGAAAATGCCCTAGAGAATAGCACAATAGGTGGGTATGGAGCTCTCTGTGCAGCTTCAGTTTTAAATAAGGTCTGCAGAGAATATCAATGAGGTAAGTATTATTATTTTCGTCTTATAGGAGAGAAATTTTACACTCTTCCAAGATATGTGAATGTTATCTGAAAATCAGTAATGGTTCAAAAAGAGTCTGGTTTGAGTATTTGAGTTACTTAAATCAAAGCTACAATATAACCGTCTAAATTCAATCCAACAAAATGTAACAGATGTTTTGATAACAATCCATGGAATTTCTGTATTTAAATAACGCATTGGTTAAAAGTCAAAACCCTGATTCTGCCATGTTTATAAAACAATGAAAATGAAAGCAATAAGCTTCAGAACCTATGGGTTATATCAACAGTTATATACATGTAGTCTTAAACTCTTATTTAGGAAAGATTAAAGTAAGTAAATTAATTATTCAAATCAATTTTCTTGAAAAGTTCAACAAGAGCTAAGGAAAGTGAAGGAATGATTTACTAAAACAAAAGCAGAAGTTTATACACAGAAACAGAACCTATAAATAAATCCAAAGCCTGGTTCTTAAAACAAAACAGATAAAGCAGATTAAATTTGAAATGAAATCGAGGAGATAAACAACTGCATATAAAGTAGTTAAATTAGTTAAAAGTGAGTATCTTATAATATTTTCTAATTCTACTTGGAAACCTAGATAAAAATGAAAATTTTTCTAATAAAAGAATTCATAAGTTATCAGAATTTACTCAAAAAGATGTAGAAAAACTAAATGACCCAAACATTCAAGGTGAAAATTGAGAAGTGTTTGTTATTTCCTACAACATCATTCTCAGAAGATTTTACAGATGAAGTCTTTCAGATACTTTGGAACTTTGAAAGAAATAATTCTGTCAAGTAAATTTATATCATATAAAAAAGGAAAGTTTAAACTGATATCAAAACCTGGTTAACATTAACAGAAAGGGTAAAACAAAGACAGATTATTTTAAGCCATGAAAGCAAAAATGCAATACAAATTATTAGCAAATTATTGGCTGTCTGAAAGATGCCTTAATATTTGGAAAATTGGTGATTATAACTTACCATATTAAAAGATGGAAGAGGGGCACCTGGGTGGTTCAGTTGGTTAAGTGACTGCCTTCGGCTCAGGAGATCCGGGATCAAGCCTCACATCAGGCTCCCTGCTCAGCAGGAAGCCTGCTTCACCCTCTCTCACTCCCCCTGCTTGTATTCCCTCTCTGGCTATGTTTCTCTCTGTCAAATAAATAAAATATTTTAAAAAAAAAGATGGAAGAAAGTAGTATGATCAATATAATAGATACAGTTGCTTTAGAGCCATATTTATTTTTTAAGATAAAACTTTTAAAACTCTTGGGCCACCAGCTAGCTCAGTTGGTTAAGCATTTGACTCTTGATTTTGGCTCAGGTCTTGATCTCAGGGTTGTGAGATTGAGCCTCATGTTGGGCTCCATGCTTGGCATGGAGCCTGCTTAAGATTCTCTCTCTTCCTCTTCCCCCACCCCTGCTGCTCATGCTTGCTCCCTCTTTCTCAAAAAACAAAATGAAACACTTGAAAAACTCTTAAAATGGAAATGGAAGCTTCCTTAGCATGAGGTAAATACATGTATAAATTCAAAAGCAAACATCAGACTTAATATTGAAGCATTAAGCTATTTCCAGTATGGTGGGGAGAAACATAAAAATACTCTTCTACACTATTATCACTTATTATTTTTCTGGAAGTACAGCCAGCAAAATTAGGAAAAAATAAATTAAACTTACAAATATTGGAAACTATGGGCCAAATTTTTACTTTGCAAATGATAGCAATATACCCTAAAAGAATAAACTAAAAACTATTATAAAAATAATTCAGTAAAATAGCAGATTAAAAATGAACAACCGAAGTTTCCTATGTACTAAAGTTATCAATTTAGAAAAAACATAGCTTTGGGGCACCTGGGTGACTCAGTCTTTAAGTGTCTCTCTTGGCTCAGGTCATGATCCCAGAGTCCTGGGATCCAACCCCACATCAGGCTCCCTGCTTGGCAGGAAGCCTGCTTCTCCCTCTCTCTCACTCCCCCTGCTTGTGTTTCCTCTCTAGCTCTGTTTCTCTCTGTCAAAGAAATAAATGCAATCTTTAAAAAAAATAGCTTCAATATATTCTTTATAACAAGTGGCACAAGGAAAGTAGTATTACAAAGATATATTACAAGAAGATATCTCTGAAATGAAAAACTACACCTGCACAGTAAATTAACATGAAAATGAGGCATAGAACTTACATTGATACATATATCCTTGTTAAGTTAATGAATTTCAAGAATGAAGAAATAATTATTCAGGCCTCAGAAAAAGCTAGTTACCTCCAAAGAGAGGAAGAAATCAGACAGACCTCAGACTTCTGCATAGCAACATTCCTTGCTCCACTATAATGGAGAATTGTCTACACTGTGCTGTCCAATACGATCACCACTAACTGCATGTGGCTTTTGAGCACTTGAAGTGTGGTTAGTTCAAACTGAGACATGCTGTAACTATAAAATACAGGCTAGATTTTGAAGACTTACTATGAAAAAAAGTTTTCGATATCACTTACCATATTTTTTTAAAGATTTTATTTATTTATTTGACAGAGAGAAACACAGTGAGAGAGGGAACACAAGTAGAGGGACTGAGAGAAGGAGAAGCAGGCTTCCCGATGAGCAGGAAGCCCAATAGGAGGCTCAATCCCAGGTCTCCAGGATCATGACCTGAGCCGAAAGCAGTCGCTTAACCAACTGAGCCACCCAGGCGCCCTCATTTACCATTTACCATATTTTATATTGATTATGTGTTGACACATACTGAGTTAAAATACATAATTAACATTCAAAATGAAAAAATAATGGAATAAAACACTTAACATGCAGTGTCTGGAAGTAGTGATCAATGTGTTGAATTTATGTTAAAAAAACACTTAGGGGGCACCTGGGTGGCTCAGTTGGTTAAGTGTTTGACTCTTGATTTTGGCTCAGGTCATGATCTTAGGGTCATGAGATCCAGCTCCACACCAGGCTCCACACTGGTCATGGAGCCTGCTTAAGATGCTCTTTTTCTCTCCCTCTGCTCCTCTTCTCCTTCCACTCCCATGCTCTCTCGCTCTCAAAAAACAAAAAAAAAAAAACAAAAAACTTTAAATTTTTTCTAAGGATAGTAAAGAAGTATTAAATAAAGAGAAAGACAGGGTTTGGGCAAGAATTATCTATGATATAAAAATGTACATTTTTCTCAAATCTATACAATTGACACACTCCTTTCAAAATAACAGGAAGATTGCTTTTAAGAAAATTCACAGTATACTAAATTTAATTTGGAAAAATAAATAGTAAGATTAAAATGAAAGTTTGCAAATAAGAATAATGTGGGGGAAAAAAGCCTTACTCAATATTAATATAAGTCTAGAGAAATGGAGTTTGTCACTGATAAGAATCGACTGAAGAGTGTGAAAGTAGAAGTGAAAATATATGAACATTTCATATATGAAAAAGGTAGAATTCAAATAAATGGTAGAGAGAATGGATTAGGTAATAAGTGATGTTTAATAAATTGGTTTGACATTCTTAGACTAATATGGATTGTAGATGAATCAAACAGTATCACATAATATAAATCGTGAAAGCAGTAGACTAAAACATTAGAAATTGCTATATGAAGACCTTCTAAGCATGATGCAAAATTTGGAAGTCATGAAGTGAGACTGATTTAAGAGCATAAAGATTCAATCATTCATTCAACACAAAAAAACTAGTCAAAACATGAATGTCAACCATGGGGAAAAGTAATTGGAAAAGCATATAATAACAGGCTAATTTTATTTTTAGAAAAGGATTCATAATAAGAAAAAGCAATTAAACCCTATAGAAATATGAACAAAAACATAAAGAGATAGTTTACTAAGATGCCTACCACAACACATTTGTAACAACCACTCACACACAAATCTGGAAACAATCTAAATATCTTTCAGTTATGATTCACACAGTTAATAGAATATACAATATAATTTTTATTAAAAATGAGGTAGATTTTGTTCATGGATATGGAAAAATATCCAAATCACGTTTTTATGTGAATAAGTAGCCTTAAAGTATATAGAGAGATTTATATTACTTGTAAAAAAGTAGGGAACTTCTATTTTATTTTATTTTTTCGGTGTTCATCATTTATGCCCCACACCCAGTGCTCCATGCAATACGTGCCCTCGATACCCACCACCAGGATCACCCATCCCCCCATTCCCCCCAAGACCCTCAGTTTGTTTCTGAGTCCAAAGTCTCTCATGTTTCGTCTCCCTCCCCAATTCATACCACTTCCCATTTCCTTTCCTTCTCCTACTGTCCTCCATATTACTCTTTATGCTCCACAAGTAAGTGAAACCACATGATACTTGACTTTCCCTGCTTGGCTCATTTCACACAGCATAATCTCTTCCAGTCCAGTCAATGTTGCTACAAAAGTTGGGTATTTATCCTTTCTGATGGAGGCATAATATTTCATCATCTATATGTACCATATTTTCTTTTTCCATTTATCTGTTGAAGAGCACCTTGGCTCTTACCAGTTTGGCAATTGTGGCCATTGCTGCCATGAACATTGGGGTACATCTGGCCCTTCTTTTCACTACATCTGCATCTTTGGGGTAAATACCCAGTAGTGCAATTGCAGGGTCATAAGGTAGCTCTATTTTTAATTTTTTGAGGAATCTCCACACTGTTTTCCAAAGCAGCTGCACCAACTTGCATTCCCACCAACAGTGTAAGAGGGTTCCCCTTTCTCCATGGCATCTCCAACACTTGTTGTTTTCTGTCCTGTTAATTTTGGCCATTCTGACTGGTATAAGGTGGTATCTCAATGTGGTTTTGATTTGAATTTCCCTGAGAGCTAGTGATGACGAACATTTTTTCATGTGTCTGTTAGCCATTTGTATATCTTCTATGGAGAAGTGCCTCTTCCTGTCTCCTGTCCATTTTTTGATGTGGTTCTCTTTGTTTTGGTTGTTGAGTTTGAGGAGTTCTTTATGGGCTGCCTCTTTGTTTTGTTGACCATTTCCTTTGCTATGCAGAAGCTTTATATTTTGATGAAGTCCCAAAAGTTCATTTTCGCTGTTGTGTCCTTTGCCTTTGGAGATGTGTCTTGAAAGAAGTTGTTGTGGCCGATGTCAAAGAGGTTACTGTCTATGATCTCCTGTAGGATTTTGATAGATTTCTGTCTCACGTTGAGGTCTTTCATCCATTTCAAGTTTATCTTTGTGTGTGACATAAGAGAATGGTTGAGTTTCATTCTTCTATACGTAGCTGGCCAATTTTCCCAGCACCATTTATTGAAGAGACTGTCTTTTTTCCACTGGATGTTTTTTCCTAAAAAGCAGGGAACTTCTAATAGAATATCCTTATTATCATTGTTCGTAATAATGTTTACTTAATGCAAAGCATAATTGGTCTATTCTATGTTAGTAGCTGATTATTTCAAAACTCATAAAATTAAGTAGAATTTAAAGGGAAAAAGAAAAAGGAATATAAATATTGCAATAACCATAATTAAATGCATTATGTTGATTTCCTAGAAAATGATTTTGTGTTCATTTTCAAGAGTATTGTGTGAATTTAACATTTTTTTTGAAAATAAGTATTTTAATATATTAAATTCATTGTGTAACTTTGTAGGTGATTCACATGAAACATGGAAAGCTAACTTATTCAGTTCATTGTTTTAGAGGAATAGCATATGATTCCAGTGACATATTCTAAGAAGTTTAAAGAAGCTCCTTTAATTGAAAAAAACAGTGGACTTTTACAGCTTATCATAGGTATTTTTTAGCTTCATGATAAATTTTATATAGCTCTTCTTCTTTCACAATAAAAGAATAATTATCTTAAATCTCTCCATAGTTCTATCTATCTCATTTTGAAGAAAAGTATTATATAGTATACTTTTTGAATTTCTGAACTTTTGATTTAATTCATCTTTGCTTTCAAAGTTTTAAAAAGACATGAATAACTTTCATTTCTTTCTTTGAAGGAATATTACTTTAAAAATATGCTGCCTTCAAATATAAACCAAATATAAACCAGAGAAAATCAATTCATCACCAAGCTAAATTTTATCCTTATCTTTCAAATCCATTAACATATAGCCACAGTGAAAAGAGCAAATAGGAAGTTTTATAAATGAAATTATTGTGGTTTCTGTTAGTAACAGCAAGGCCCTCAGGTAGTTTCAACCATTTTCTATTTTTTCATAAGTTATTTGGAATTGGCTTCTTATAACCTATCCTCCCATTTACTAGCTAAGGAAATAGGACATTGCCATCACTCTGAGGTGATCATTTCTCGGGCTCTTGCTGGGAGTCGTTCCACTCTTCCAGCTGTGTTTGGCTTCAGATGAGCATGGTTGCCTCCAACTTGAATCTATTATCACAATTCTTTTTCTACATTACAAAAATCTTGGAAATTGAAGGTTAATGTGTTGAACTTGAAGATTAAAAAGTTTTAACAAAATGAAGTGAATGCAGTTGTCTGAGGGGAAAAAAAATCTTTTTTTTTACTGTGAGTGATCCTGTATTACCAAGTTTTCCAAAGAACATGTGTCCTCTCCATATGTTCAAGAAAATCCTTATTTTTTTTTAAATCTTCCCTAGAGTTAATTAATCTTCTAATAAGGATGGTGAATAACCCAGAGGGAGATATATCCCAAACTTATTTGACCAGGAAACTGTTTTCTTTCCCTATAGAACATCTGTTTAGTAGAACACAATTTGGGTAACACTGATGAGAGCATATTTTCAGACATTAAAGAAAAGAATAATTACCTTAATCATTTGACTTCCAGCAAAATCTCCTGCTATATTTAAATAAACTTATACTTTAGAAAGTTAATCTATAATATCACCCTTTATTGGTATGAGAATAACACGTTATGATTTTAGCTAGAGGCTTCATAACTAACTGATAGAATTTTACCTCAGAGGTGATTCTCCTAAAGACTCTGTTGACCAAGTTGCTGCTATGTGTTTCTTTGAATAGAGATTTGTTAATCACCAAAGCTGCTGGACACAATGGCTGAACTTTGTTCACGTTGTATAGGCTTTGCCCCAAATTGCCGCCTTGGAGGCAGTCCGAATGTAAAGGCTGGCTCTAGAAGCCATGCAATTTGTACCCCTGCAGGCAATGACTGTTTTGACTATACAATGAGCAGATGAAAAAAAAAGGAGACATTTTCATATATGGACACTAAGTGCTATTAACTCACAGAGGGCTTGATATGACTTTAAGGTGGTATCTGTAATCAACTTAAAGGTTTAAGTTCCAGGTATTGTTAGGAAACTGAAACTGTTACTGTTCTTCTGGACTGAAGTTTTTTTTCCTAAATTGTCCATTTATTCATGCTTACTTGAAGGAAATTTAAAAATTCTTTTCCGTTCTTTCCTCCCAGGTGTTCCAAGTCAGCTTAAAATTGTGAGGATTCGAAGGCAGTTGGGTTTTTCTGTTATGTCATTTGGCAGCTTCCTTTTCAGCTTTTTCTATACACCTGTTAAATTTCATGTCAAAATGAGAGGTTTTCTACCAGTATTTTATTATTCTACCTAGCAGGTCCATTTCATTGTGTTCTCTTCACAATATCTGTGACCTACCACTCTCAATATATGTCTACAGAAAACTTCACTCTTTACTGTATCTTATAGGAAGGAAATGGAAGATTGGTTCCTGCTTAGACTCTAAAAGCATCCTTGATATGAAATGGAATGGAATTACCATTACGCCTGAAAGAAGAAGAAGGGATATAAATAATCTAGGGCAAGCCCATAAGTTTAGGTGGTGATTGCCTGTGATCAATTTCAGGGATCTCACAACAGTAAAACATCATATCTATAAACATTGTGTTCTATGCAGTGGGTTCTCATCTGTTTGTTTTAAGTTCTTTGATCAGTGCTAAAATGTGATAAGCCTTCAGATTCTCGGTTAGATACATCAACATCTTATGCATTGAGAATTTCAGGTGGGTTAACATAAGAGGAGGATTTGAGTAGGGGAAGAAACAGAGAGTGTGGGAAGATTTGGGGTAGCTGATATTGTAAGCCCAGGAGAGGGACATGGAAGACAGACAATTCCACTTTTCCAAGTGCCACTTCTGAATATCTAACTAAATATCCTAAAAAAGGAAACCCTGGCCATTAGTGCTAATGAAGAGCAGATGGCTCACATTTTGTCAATTTTTAGTCGGTAATATGATATTTTTTAAAATCTGCAGGTAGGGTATGAGATAGGAAAGCATTTTTGCTACATACTGCTAAAACTCTGTCACGGATCTTGTGCCTATTTTTATAGGAAGCTGGTCTGAAAGTTTGAACCACAGTCTACCTGAGTTGTCTGAGGCTTGGGTTTTGGATTCTCTGAAGTGAAATCTTTTCACGCCTCCAGAAAATCTTCCCTTGCTGCTTATGTAATGTCTATATCCTTTGTCATTGAACTTCAGGGCTGTGTGCTTCAGTAGGGAACCAGGCTGTTAAAAGGAGTCTGGAAGTAGTGAAAATCTGAGGGCCATGAATCTGCGAAGCTTATTTCTTTGGAGGGGATAGAAAGAAGGGATTCTTATGCCCACACCCTGGGAATTTGAGGCATAGTGGTACCTGCAGTTGCTTTTGGCCTTCATCAAAAATATGGCATGTTACATATCACCTGAGTTTTTCTGCAAGGAGGTCAATGGAAATCCATGCTGTTCTTAACCAAGCTTGACTTTTAACCTTGGAGGTGTTTACTGACTTTATCAAAATGTTGTCTCCCTCATGTTCCATATCAAATGTGTTATGTTAATTTATTTTCTTTACAATGAGTGCTTCTTCTAAAAAAAAATCCATTTAAGGTTGCATTACACAAATTGGGTTAGTAAGCTTTTCTAACAGGGCATTTGACTTTGTAATACCACACTCACAGTATCTTAGGGGAAGAAATCTTAGAAATCATCCAGTCCTATTCATCTGGTTCTTGGATGAGGAAATGGAGATTTAGAGAGGTAGATTGCCTTACCCAAGGCTTCACAGCTGGACAGGAAGGCAAATCTTTCAGCACCAGCCTGTGCTTTCCCTCACTGCATTACACTGCTCTCACTGTATCTGTAGACTCACTTAACCTCACCTCAAAGAAAAAAGAAAAGAACACGTTTCCCTTAAATACTCGAAAATATCGAGTACTTGTAATAAATTTTTATTGCTACAAACCAAATTAAAATATACAAAATAGTCACACTTAGATAAAGAAAGATTGACACTTGCATGTTATACATGAAACATTCTTCTAATTTATTTGGAATCTGAAAAAGTGATTTAAAATTTACTAAAGACATAAAAACCTTACAAATCTCCAAAATGCAAATTGTCTTGAAGAAACAGAAGGTAAGAATTCAAACCAAAGACATCTGCTTGCATTAGTGACTGCTTACTCAGCTAGCTGCCTACCCACCTGTTCTGCTAATGAGCTTGTTCTTACCATACCCCCTCCCTGTTCCTTCTTAGCATGCCTAAGTGTTATAAAGTCAAGAAGTTATCCAGTAAAGTCCTGCTCGGCAGGAAAAAATAATTATTTAATTAAACTCCACTGTCATGTACATTTCACAGATTATTATCATTTTGCTTACCACAAGTATGATCTTCATTGCTTTCAAATCTTAAAATGGTTCTCTTAGCCTTTTGTATCTGACTCAGAAGTCATTCATTCATCTTAAACCAGCCCATCTTGCTCAACTCCTCTCTTCAGTATTTTACCCTGAAGTGGCCTTGGGCCTTAAAGTATCCTGGGTGAGGATGTTTTGCATAAAGAGGAGGATAGATATAGCAGCATACTTTCAAAAAATTAATATATATTTCTCTAAAAAAACACTTTATGGTGCAAGTTGGATTCCCTGGGGAAAATATTCAGATTGAGATTTTCTGCATGGGAAATTTATTTGGAGCACATTATACCTGTGAGACAGTGAAGGAAATGAATATGGGCAGGGGGGAGAGGTATTGAACTGTCACAGTGAAGGTCTGTGCTGAACCAGCAGGAAGATCTGGAGCGAAATGACCCTATGGATTTAACCCACATGGAGGCAAAAAGAGCTTGGCCCTTATACTCCCACACTGACAAATACTTGCATGTGAGCTGCCTCTGAAATTAGGGGTTGGGGGAGTGACCTATGACAGGGGGGTTCTCTGTAACTTACAGAGCCTTCATCAGCCCAGGGTTATTCCAAATGATAAGTTTAGATGAGAGCCATCAGCTGCCCACAGTCAGGAGGTGGCTGAATGAGTGATTAACCCAGTCCTGAAGGTTGATCCCAGCATGGTGCCATGGCATCCACAACACCTACCATTTACACAGCTCAAACCCACAAGGTTCAGAGATCAGCTCCTCATGAGCTAATGGGCTTTTCCTAGAAAAATTAAGAGAGTAAATGTTAATAGGATGAGCAATTATTTTCGATTCCACTTACCTTTGCTAGCAACTCTTGGTCTAGATGACTCACTTGCTGGGATGACTCAGATCCTAATCTCCATGGCTCAAGCCCTGGATAACATGTTCTTCATATTCTGTGGCTTTGAACTTGCCCATTACACTCAAAATTATGCTGGAGTACTGAGAGACAATGGTAAAGGTCCTTGGATGTGCCTACATGTTCTTCCATGCCTTTATGGTATAACAATGGTCTTACTTCTTCCTAATGATTAGGCCAGTCACTCTTGCCAAGATGTAACTCCTTTCCATGCCAACTGATTTCTTAGTACAAGAAATGTAAAGTCAGGGGAAGCATCCATAGCTTAAAGTTCAGTGGTATCCCATGCTGCATCCCATGGTGGAAGCATTTTTACCTGGGAATCAGAAATTTTAAACCTGCAGGGTCTAGCATTAAGGGAAAGGGAAGCACACATTCCTCACTTGGGTCACTGAGAGTGAGGGTAAGCTGGGCTACTTGAGTTCTGATCCTTTGGTTGGACTCACATGTTCTACCTATTGGGAAGACAACACTATTAAAGAGTTATTAATTTAGAGTGTTATACAACATTCTGGAGGAAGATCCTCTATTTTCCTAAGGTCTTGTTTACAAGTTGGTGCTTCAGCTGTTCCACATTAGGTCATTCCATTGTCATACTAGGTCAGCAACTTCCAGATGGTACAGTGATAGTGATAGGGCCAGTGGATTGTTTGGTCCTATAATCACCAAGAGTAGGTGGGATCTGGTGTCAGTGAATCAAACACCGTGCAAGCTCTTGGAGAGTGTAACTAGGCAGGCCCCGCAGACAGGAAAGCCAAAATTCATGGTATATATGTTGATCCCACTCAAGTTCAGTTGCTGCCTCTTCCAGTGTGAGGAAAAAAAAATCCTATCTGATCAACTTGCCAAGAGGTTAGATGGGGCTTCTTGAGGGATGGTGAAGTATGAGGAGTTCAGATTTGGCCTTTTTGTTAGCATGTTGGTCACTTGGCAAGGGCAGTAGCTAGATAAGCCTTAGTGAGTAGGAGCTTGTGCTGTTGGGCCCATGCATCACCTCCATCCTTGCCAGCAGGGCTACTCAATTCATGCATCCTCTGTGCCAACCCTAGGCAGTTGATGACAGAAGCCAGTTGATGTCACCTGATCAAATTTTTCTATTTGGTGATTTAATGCCTCTTCTGAGGTGGACACTCTCTGATGGGTAGTAACATGTGATCAAAAGGCTTCACCCTCATACCTGCTCTCATAGGTCCAGCTATGGACCCATTTCTCAGACCAAAGCAATTGATTATTCCTAGTGACAGACAACTGATTTCATAATCCTCTTAATTATTTCTTCTGTATATCTTAAGGGCTGAGATATTGCACCCACCAATGTATTCTCTTCTACCAGTACCCTTTCAACTTACTATTAGTGAAAGGTTAAGTAATTGCCCCACTACTACATGCTAGTAATTGACAGTATTCCATATACCATCAGGGATGAAGTTTCTATTTCTAACTTATCAGCAGGTGATTTGGCAGCTAAATCTCATTTTGTAGACCATTTCTTTGAGTCACTCCTGGCAACAACTATTGCACATAGGATTCTCCCAGAAAATAGATGCTAAGAAGGAGATATTCATGCACAAGTGTATCAGGCTGTCTTGTTTGGTCAATATTCCTACAGGGTTGAAGTGAGAAGGTTGGTGGAGAGGGAGAAGTTGAAATGTGATGCATTATAAGAAGTCTCAGTGGATCTTATAGGGAGCTCTGGAGTTGGGATGGTGCTTCACAGGTGAATTACAGTGAAGGTCTAGGCTTTCATACGCACTAGTAGGTCAGTCATTGAATATTGGCTGCCTTGAGGAAAGAGGCAACTGTGGGTAAGGCAGCTGTCTTCAGGCCAGGGCAGATTCCAGAGAAACACTCACCTGAGAGCTATGGACCACCGACTATCCCAGTAGATGGGACAGGAAAAGGAACATCAGTGCTTCAGTACCAAGAGGGGCCTGGGGTGGGAGGAGCAGCAAATCTGGATGATATACAGAGCATGCATTGTTTATTCTATAATATTTAGAAAATACAGAAAGTGTAAAAAGTAAGAGAAAATGTGGTTCATGATACCATAGCTCAGCTCAAACTGTTCTTAGTATCTTGGTATATTTCCTTCCCTCTATTTTCCTGGGTATCTATAGTTCCTACATATTTGAAACTATACCAAAAATATCATTTCATATATTACTGTATCCATTAACATAACTTAAGTAGTTCTTCATATTAAAAACAATGATTATATCCCCAATTTTGGCAACATTATATATTTCATCTTGTCTCTGTGCAAAAATTTACCTAAGTTTTTTTTATTAGTTGTGATCTCTTATGTTTTGCTAATATAAAGAATATCAGTACAAATTTAAATCATTGGTCTGTAATCTAAAAATACCTATTAGAGCCTCTTTTCCTTTTTTGTTACTTGGAAAGTTAACAAATTTTTATTGGAAAGATCCTTTCAACATTGCTTTCCTGAAATTCTTGGATTTGTTGTGGTGAAAAGAAATTACAGGTGATCTCTTCTGTTTCTCTTGTGTTTTTATTTTAATTCTGCCTCTTACAACTCTGTGATTTCTGGCTAATCACCTAAGTTCTATGACATTAAGGTTTTATATCTTAAGTGCAGAATCTCTGCCTTTCTTCATACATTTACTGTGAGAACCCCAAATACTCTACTCATAGAGAAGAGATAGTTTGGAGTGATGTCATGTCTACAGATATAAGAATAGTACAATGGGGATATACAGAGAAAACAAACAAACAAAAACAAGAACAAATCTTTCTTTTTCTTTCAAACTATATTCTAATTTTCCTAGGGTCAAGATCATAAACATTTTACAGAGAAACAAGAAAAATGAAACTCATTAGTTCTGTTTCAAAACAGACAGGGGCTGTGCCTGCTTAGCAACCAGCAAAAGATGGAGAAGGGCAAGTTTCAGCTGATGGTCCAGATGCTCGCTGATATTCCCAGTGTAAACAAAAGTGGTGCAGTGGCTGACTGAATCTCCTGCTCATCACCAAGATGCTTGGAGTGTGTAGACAAAATTGCAGGCTGGTTACAGGGAGGAAAAAAAATCCATATAGACAGAAAACCAGAAGTATACATGATTCAGTCTAGTATGTTTGAATGTAAATGTCTCTCTTTGTTCCATCCTAAGTGGAGTCTCAGGTAGCCTGTTACCAGAGCAGTAGGGATATAAATGGTGACAGGATGAATAGTTTTCCATTCTACTGCAGATAATCCGAGGGAACCTTTTAAAATAGAGTATTCTGTGACCCTTCCCAAGTTGGTGTGCCTTTACTTATTTCATCTTCTGCTTTTTCAAATTGTAGTCTCTCCAGAAAGCATAAATCATTGTAAAACAAGAGGAGGGACCCATAAATCCTTGCTTGTTTTTGTGGTATTCTGAGAACAACAAGACTGGAGACACCCCCCACCCCACCCCCCGGATGTGATGCTGGTGAATTAAAAGCTCTAAGCCTTGTCTTTACTCTTGAATGAATGCATCCAGATTCCAGACTAGCATGTGAGACTGGGAGTTAGGTTATTTTATCCCCCACCTTGAACTATGCAGAGAAGGGAGGAAACCCAAATATTGGTCTTAAAGGGAGGAGAAAGTCAACCTTCTCACTTATTCTTCTTCCTTCTCCTCCGCTTCTTCTATAGCCTTGTGGGACTTTGGAAATACGGTTGCTTATTTTAAAAATGAATTTCTCCATGGGTGTGATTACCCAGTCATTTACCAGGCAATCTCTTTTCTTTTGAGGTTTTCATCTGCTTTATATTTGTTATAACTTAGAGAATACATGTATAATAATTCAAAACACAATACAGCATTATCCAAAGCATTTGTTAACCATTCAGTGTGTGCCTGTATATGCACCAGGCACCCAAAAACCTACAACGTGCCTGGAGAAGTAGTTCCTTGTACTTGTTCTCTCCTTATCTCTCATTCTCTCTTCCTCAACCTCCCACAATATGTCTTTCTCTAGCTGAGATCAATCACCTCTTTTTTGATATACTCACTAGAAACTTAGTCCTTAATTCTATATGACCTCTCAGCAGCTTTCCACAAGGCCAACTAGTTTCTCCTTCTTGCAAAGCCTTTTCCCTGCCTTCTGGGATACAATGCCACCTGGTTTCCCTACTACTTGCTTCACTCTGGTCCTTCTTTCTTTGACCCTCAACACATTTCTCCTTCCTCTGCCAATCCCTAAAATGTTGATGTTTCTCAGAGTTCTTCTGTAGATTTCCATTTCTCTTCCCTCCCATTCTCCTTTCTTCCCTCTTGTCTCTTCTTCTCATTTCACTCAGCCTCCCTCAGTAAACAGAGCCATTCCAAAGGCTTTGTAATCCTTAATCTCATATCTACCATTCAGTTCCTTATAAATTTGATTGTTTTTAATCATATTTTTTTATTTTTTTATTTTTAAAGATTTTATTTATTTGACAGAGAGAAACACGGCGAAAGAGGGAACACAAGTAGGGAGAGTGAGAGAGGGAGAAGCAGGCTTCCCGCGGAGCAGGAAGCCCCATGTGGGACTCGATCCCGGCTCTCCGGGATCATGACCTGAGCCAAAGGCAGTTGCTTAACCAACTGAGCCACCCAGGTGCCCTGTTTTTAATCATATTTTTATCTGAATCTTTATACCTAGATACCACCACATATATCAAATTGCCCCTTGGCTATCTTGACTTTGTTGTCTCACAGGTCCTACTATTTTAGTATAATTGAGGAAAAATTTATCATCTCCTTCCACAAATTTGACTCATCAAATTTGCCATTTTGCCTTTTTTACTGAATGGTACTAACATCCAACCCATACTTTATCTCACAAATGTGGGTAGCATGGTTACCTCTTCTTTCTCTTATACTCCACACATTCAATTAATTACCAAGATCTATGAAATTTAACTCAAAAATATTTAAAGATATATTCGCATCCTTCTGTTTCCCTACCAATACCCTAATCTGAGTTCCACCATTTCTCTCAGGATTACTATATAACTCCTCACTTAAGCATAGAAAATTTGGAAGAGAGAGCAGATACAGTGTACTTTTAGGAAGTGTTATAGGGCACGGTCAATGAATCACCACAGATACCATTAAGGGTTAAACAATGAGAGGTTTATTATAGCTGGCCAGCGACCACTCGCTAGAGTCCAGGCTCTGAGAGGGCCACGACCCTAAGGTGCTCTGGGTTTTTAAAGAGACCAGACCTGCCCTGGTGGACATGTTTCCAAAGAAATGAAACAAACCCTGGTGGGTATGTCTCCAAAGGAATAGAACATATCCAGGTGGACATGTCTCCATTCAATAGCAAAGCGATAGCAGTAAGCTTATTTTTTTACAGAAGCGGAAGTAGCTGGTTATGCGTGATAGCTCAGTGGGGCGATTTATTATTCCTTTGTAATCGGTCAGGACTGGTTGGATGTTTTCCAGCTCCGAGTTCTGGGAAATGTTTATATTGTTGGGCTCACCTGGGGTCAGACGTCCTAGTTAGCTTCACAACTGCCATTTTGGGTATCTGGTGACCATTTAACAGAAGGAAGTCTTAATGTTAGCCAAACTGAAATAAATAATGGTCCATAGATAGGCCGCAGCATTTCTTCATATTTCTTCCATGCTCGCCTTTCAGTTTACATAGACTTGGCTTCAGATGGAAATGTGAGAATCTCTTCCTCTTCTGATCTCCTCCTTTCTTCTTTCCTCTTCCAGCCATCTCTTTGGCTCTTCTCCTCCACCTTCCCTTCAAGTGCCTTAAAATCTGTGAGGTTCTAATACGCCTCCTATTTCCATCCAGTCTGAGCAGCTGTAGATCCCAACTGTGCCATAGATGGAGGAATTATTAGCTACTTCAGATGCTTCAGAGAATAAACAAGACCTTATTTATTTATTTATTTATTTATTTATTCATTCATTCATTCATTCATTCATTCATGCATGCATGCATGCATACATGCATGCACGCATGCATTCATTCCTTCAGCATGGAGTGCTTCTCTGGCATAGCTTTTCTGTATTAGCATTCTATCCACATCTTTCTCCCTAAGAATCAGAGGGGGAGGACAGGAGGTGTGACTCTGATCTTCTATTAATGGTTTTGTTCACCAGCTGATGTGACCCTGCTCAATATTTTCTGCTTTCTGAGGTCAGAGTGAGACTTCCAAAAGGTGTGTCCAATTATACCACTTTCTCTCTTAATCACTTCCCATTGCCATCAGGGTAACTATCAACTTCTTCACATGGAAGACCTGTCCACTTCCTTTCATGGGTCATCTCTAACCATGCCTACTTATTCCTCCCAGACTCAGCTAACCTGGGTATTTTTCGTGCTCTGTATCATCTAGTTCTCTGTTATTTCTAGTCCATTGCATATGCTCTTCCCTCTGTCCAGACACAGACCTTGGAATCCTTATAATCTCATGCCTCCGCTTAGTGTTCTTTCTTTCTAATCTCTACTTCTCCTTCTCCCTACCAGCAGGTAGATGACAACGTGAACTTTAGTCTATTTGGGTATTATTTGTTTATGTTCTGGTTTTTGCTTTAGTTTGTTTGTTTATTGAATCCTCCCAGTAGCAGCAAACCTGAAATTGAATTCTAAGTCTCTATGAATAAGAAAAGAGCCTCCTGCCTGGGGTTTGTTATTTTTACCTGTTCCTCTGTGGCTGATAATTGTTTTCAGGTGAAGAATGGTGAGATATGATTTCTAGTTAGGGTCTCCCAGCTGTGGGAGTAAAGCCAAGGGTCCCTCTTTTGCAGGTGCATATGAGGACAGTCACAATAAGATGAAAACTGGTATGTAATTTTCAATGTTGGTGTTAGAGAGACAAAGATGAAGGGTTGTTTTAGCATAAGGAATTAAATATCTTTCAAGATCCTTTGCAGCATTAGTATGGAAAAAAATTCACGCTACCAGATTTCTGGACCTAGATTCAATGAGTAGTTACTGGCATTATTATTTAGTAGGAGAATTTCTGTCAACAGAGTTGATACATTTCTGGTCCTAATTTATATGTTGTTGGTTTTTTCCTGTTAGTATGAAGGATTATTATCTGTTAGATTTGATGGTAGAAGCAGAGCATAAGGAAGCAGAGAATATGAAATTATGAGCTCAAACAGTAAGAATATTTGGAAAGGAAACAATCCCAGGAGAAAAAAATGGGTAAAGCTGATAGGTTTTCTGATTTATCTTCTTCACGAAAGTATTCTTACGTCCCTAACCAATTTTATTTTCTTTTTACCACCTTCTCTATGGTATGCCTTAAAAATCACTTTAAAACTTTAACAATGACCACCAGTATAGTAATATTTTTACCAGTTTTAGAGATCATGCTCATATTTTTCCTAGAGTTATGATGGGTCCAAAGAAACTTAACATAAGACACCACTTTACATCTATGGAATGGCTTATTTAAATTCTTACTTTTTACTTTTTGAATAGCCATTCTAACTTTTTTCCAAAAAGATTTGGAACATGGAAAATAAATGAATAGTTTTCACACATTTTTGTTTGTTTTTCTGTTTAACATTCATTTCAGAAGGTTGTAATGAACCCCTCAGCAATGGGTATTTTGAGTTCTAGTAGGTAATTTTTATAGTCCATACCTATAAAAACCATATGTGTATGTTCCCCAAGAAGATGCAAGTGATCCTCAAAGCTCTCATCCTCAAAATTCTTCAGAAGTGGAGTCTGATATCCAGCTTATAATGATAATACTCAGAGATACTGAGCTAACCTGGGCAATGAAGTCCAGAGGCATTAAGCATGTTCATTTAGGCAATAATTTTTGTGTTATGTTAACAACCGTTATTAGAGTGGTTAACAAGTAGCTAAAGTGAGATTGATTCTGACTTAATTTTATTTTATTTCCCTTCTCTCCCCTTAAATGAAGGGCATTAACTAGCTGAGAATTGACCAGTGCTCTAAGATAGAGATGAAAGGAGAAAGAAGAAAAACAAATGTCCAGTTTCTCCCTGAGACTGGACAAGCTGCCTGTAAGATTCTTGCTTTGACTCTGTCTTTCTGGAGGAAGCTGCAGTTTCATCTGGAGAGTATAGGAAGATACACAATAAGAAGTAAATACTATATAATTTTCTTCATTGCAGTTGAGACTTGATTGTTGTTGCTGTGCTCCGTAGGCTCAGGGCTGGAGGACTGGGAGTGCATGCAGCTTGAGAGAGACTAGGATGGGGCATCCGTGTTGTGTGTACACAGCTTTATGCAAAAGTCTCACATGCCCACACTGCAGACAGTTCTGACAGCTGCTAGGACAAACTATTTTGCAGTATAATTACCTAAAGCCAAAAGCAGTTAGCAATTGTATTTACCATTGTGAATTGCATTTCAAATCTTATTCTGTCTGAAATATTCATTTTAATGAGCCAGAGATGTTCACTTAAAAAGTAAATGGTCTTGCATGTAAGGATGTTCAAAATACTTTTATACTTTCTGGTAGTATTGCTACATTTCTTCCTGAACATATTTCGATTCCTAAGTTAGATACTACTATAGCCCAAACTCAAGTCTACAAATGGAAAAATGCTCTATTATAGTTTTCAAGAACTTGTGGACTTGATCCACCAGGAATAGACTGAATTTTGGGAATCATGACAAATGGATAGAATCTTTTAGGATGTTTGTCTTCAATCTCTTTGAAGAATATAGGTTGCTAACTGAATGAAATAACATAATGATAAAGTTGATTTTTTTCAGCTTAACTTTCTGAAAGCAAGGATGACATAAGGCAGAGGAAGCTCAGAAAATTGAAACTTTCATCCAATCCACCTATCTATTAATTTTAGATTTTTTTTTACTTCCATTAAATGTCTTGTTCTTTCTGCCTCCTTGTTGGAAGCGCTAACCAATGGTATGAATAACTAATGATAGAAACTAGATGAGGTGGTCTTTCCCTTATAGCTCATTGAGACTTGTGCATACTTGCATTGTAGCAATAAGTTTGTTGTTTTTTATTTTTATTTATTTATTTATTTTTAAAGATTTTATTTATTTATTTGACACACAGAGAGATCACAAGTAGGCAGAGAGGCAGGCAGAGAGAGAGAGGAAGCAGGCTCCCTGCTGGGCAGAAAGCCTGATTGAGGGCCTTGATCCCAGGACCCTGAGATCATGACCTGAGCCAAAGGCAGAGGCTTTAACCCACTGAGCCACCCAGGCACCCAAGTTTGTTGTTTTTTAATTGTGTGTCTTCCCTCCAGACCAGATGTTGGTCTGCAGACCAAACCATGCCCACTTGTTTTTTGTAAATAAGGTTTTATTTAAACAGAACTCCACATTTCTGTTTATGTATTGTCAGTGGCTGCCTCTGTGCTTTGGTGACAGAAGTGAGTAGTTGTAAAAAAGGCTGTATGGCCTGCAAAGCCCAAAGAGTTACAATCCGACCTTTAACAGGACATGTTTGCTTATACCTGTGCAGGACTATGAGTTCTTGAGAGGCTGAGGTTGTTTAGTCATCTGTAAATCTCAAGTGCCCAACACAGTACCTGGCATTGAGTAGTAGGTACTCAATGTCATTATTTATTTTTTTTTTTTAAGATTTTATTTATTTGACAGAGAGCAACACAGCAGAGAGGGAACACAAGCAGGGGGAGTGAGAGAGGGAGAAGCAGGCTTCCCGCTGGAGCAGGGAGCCTGATGTGGGACTCGATCCTGGGTCTCTGGGATCGTGACCTGAGCCGAAGGCAATGGCTTAACCAACTGAGCCACCCAGGCGCCCCCTCAATGTCATTATTAAAAGCATCATCAGCATTGAGATTTGCTTACTGTCTCTTAGGCACTGTGCTGTGTTAAGTGCTTATTTATTCTTTACCACAGCCCTATGAGTGGTTATACTATTATCATCTCTGTTTCACAGGTGAAGAAATTACAACAAAGGAGCTTAATGATATTTGAAAAGTCACACACCTTGTATGTAGTGGGGACAGTATTCATGCATTCAAATCTGAATGCCTGCTCTCCCCAAGTGATTCTAGAAAGGTCAGCAAAGCAGAAGGCCCGAGTTAACTAGAAATTACATCAGAAAGCAGGGTTCCAAGAAGAACTTATGCTCGGGTGCCATTCTAGAGGCCTGAGCCTTTGTGAGAAGATGAGGAAAGGCTACTTGCCCCTATGTTTTTGACCTTGTGTTTCTGTGGCGTGGTTAAGTTCTGAGTGTGTCTTTTGCCAGGCAGGGCTTAATGGAGGGATAGAGTGAGGCCTCATGGGAGGAAGCAAGGAAGGCAGCTTGACTATCTCTGGGTCAGGTCTCAGGGCTCCTTGAATTCTCTGCTCTTCAGTCTAGGTGGGTAAGGAGGAGGTGAGTATTTAGAATGGAAGCTCTAGCTGGGATAATTAACTACACATTGGCTGGTTTGAATCCTGTGTCATATCTTGTGGGAATCACATTGAAGCAGTGAGGATTTAGATTTGGGAAGGTACTGACTGAGCCATGGGAGCCCAAACATCTGCCAGTGCCAGTAACAGGAGAACTCAACAGCTGGTAAATGATCTTCAAGCCCCGCCTGCCTCAAACAGCAATAACAATGGATAGATAGCTTTTACACACGGTGGGTGGTAAATATAAGGAATTTACTGACCGCATTAGCCTCCAAAGATTTTTATAAGAAGAATAAAAAATTACAGAGATCCATGAAATATTTCAATACTATAATCATTTATTAAAGGGGAATAATGTGCGCAGAATATATTTATGAAATGACTAGATAGTAGGGTCACTGAGTTTATTGACTGTGTCAAATGCTTAGCTCCCTAACAAAATATTATTTATGTAGCTAAACACACATACTAGTTTAGCATATATATATGTATATGTATTTAAATATGTGTATATATATTTAAATATGTACATATATATGCTCATTGATCTGCTCACATAGAAGTACATTTTCTATTATATATATTTTTATTATGAAAGATGAACTGGAGTTCTAAAATTGTGAATTGTGACCAGGAGTGTGAAGTATTATAATCAAATGATTTGATAGTCTCAGATAAACTAAAGCTATTTCCTGATTGTTTATTGATTACTTCTGGTTTATTTCCAGAAATTTGTTGCCATTACCCATCTGTCATTAGCTATTGACATTACCCACTGTCCCTCCTACCAGAGAGTACTGTGGCCAGTGTATATTCATAAACAAGCAGTGAGAATAGATGAGAAACCTGGAAAGCTTCATTACATTTCCAGGACACAAGAGTAAGAATCACTATGCTAGGTTAGTCATTTTCTGAAAAGCAAAACCATTTTGCTTTAGATTTCTCTTGTTACCACCTCAGGGGTCCATCAAAGTCTTCTGAGTCTTTTGTTGTTCTCACTTGTTCTGTTTTTCTTGAAGGATGAATGCACTAGGTTTGTTTTATGTGCAATTTTACTCAATAAACTCTAAAATTACAATCTGGAAAGCATGTAATTATGGAAGCAAGCAAAGCAATAATCATTTTGCACAAAACACCTAAAGCCTACAACTGTGGCAATTAGCATGGCACACCTAGCTGAGATCAAATTTGCATAGCGTTAATGCCAAAGTGATGCTTCCATGTGGCTCAAAAAAATAGAAGGTCTCCCAATCCAAAATGACTTGCAAATGATAAGTCATGGAAAGCCAGCAAGGTTTCTTCTATGACCTGGCAAATTTACGTATTGTCCCTTCTGAAATCACTTGCTTAGTTTTTGCTTTTATTTGTTTAATCGTCAATGAAAGCCTTTCATAATATTTCTACTGTGAGTTTGTAAAGCATTGTTCATTCTGATAAATGTCATACTCTTCATTTTGTTCTCAAACCATCTCTTTAAAGTGAATATGAAGATATTTTTCTTTTTTTAAAAAGTATTTATTTATTTTGAGAGAGAGTGTGTGTGCTCTTGAGAACTGGGGGAGAGGCAGAGGGAGAGGGTGACAAAGAATGTGGAGCAGATGCCCCACTGTGTATGGAGCCTGCCTCAGGGCTCTATCCCACTCCAACACCCTGAGATCATGACCTGAGCCAAAACCAAGAGTCAGATGCTCAACCAACTGAGCCACCCAGGTGTCCCAAAGATAATATTTTTCTTCCAAATGGTTTGTATTCTAGATAACTCAAATGATTTGCCTAAGACAGTCTGAAAGTGTTGTTGTTACTGATTGAAACAAGCTCAGCTTCTGATTTCACAGTCTTTTTCCTTAGCTCAGGAAAAATCAATTTTTACCTGTCCCTAAAGTCCTCTAGTTTCTTTTTCTTTTTTTTTCCCTAGTTCTAAATAGCTACTATTTAAAAAATAATACATTATATTTAGTCTCACTTTCACAATGTAAGGGAAGTGGATTTTATCTTCACTCTTCTCAACTACTGTTTTTTGATTCAACCACTGTTTTTTCCTGCCCCAAACTCCTCTTTTTTAATTTTTTTAAGATTTTTATTTCTTTGAGAGAAGAGTGTGGGGGAAGCATAGAGGGAGAGGGAGAAAGTCTTTTTTAATTTATTTTATTCATTTATTTGAGAGAAAGAGCACAAATGTAAGGGTGGGTGGTAAGGGGGAGGGGGAGAGGGAAAAGCAGACTACCTGTTGAGCAAGGAGCCCAATATCGGGCTTGATCCCAAGACCATGGGATCACGACCCGGGCCGAAGGCAGATGCTTAACTGACTGAGCCACCCAGGCGCCCTATGGGAGAGAGAGTCTTAAGCAGACTCTATACTGACCAAGCTTGATGCAGGGCTTGATTTATAAATGTGAGATCAGGACCTAAGCTGAAACTAAGAGTCCAAGGCCTAACCGACTGTACCACCCGGGCACCTTATTGATTCTACTAGTTTTAAAAGTTGTAGATGGCAATGTTTGCACACAATAAGAACTTTAGTCAACGCTAGCAATAGTTAGAAGTTAGGAATCTACTGCTTGCTAAATACTTTACTGAACCCTTTATAAAAGGTTGTATAGATGAGCAAACAGAAGCTTAAAGAAGTTTAAAGAACTCATTCAAAAATATATGGCTAGTAAGTGGATTCAAACCCGGGCAGTCTGGTTCTAGTGTCCGGATTGAAGGTTGCTTTGATATCGCATGGCAGCGCTTCTTCTTCTTTTTTAACAGACACACACACACACACACACACACACACACACACACACACACACACTTTCTCTCTCTTTCTGTGTGTGTGTGTGTGTGTGTGTGTGTGTGTGTGTGTGTGTGTGAAGGGGTGAGTGGGAGAGGGGAAGGAGGAGAGGGAGAGTGGGAATTTTTTTTTTTAAAGATTTTATTTATTTGACAGAGAGAAACACAGCCAGAGAGGGAACACAAGCAGGGGGAGTGAGAGAGGGAGAAGCAGGCTTTCCGCTGGAGCAGGGAGCCCAATGTGGGACTTGATCCCGGGTCTCCGGGATCATGACCTGAGTCGAAGTCTGTCGCTTAACCAACTGAGCCACCCAGGCTCCCGGAGAGTGGGAATTTTAAGCAAGCTCCACACCCAGCCACAGAACCTGATTCATAGGGCTTGATCTTATGACCATCAGATCACGACTGAGGTAAAATCAAGAGTTGATGCTTTGAGGAGCCTGGGTGGCTCAGTGGGTTAAGTCTCTGCCTTCGGCCCACATTGGGCTCTCTGCTCAGCAGGGAGCCTGCTTCCTCCTCTCTCTCTGCCTGCCTCTCTGCCTACTTGTGATCTCTCTCTCTGTAAAATAAGTAAATAAAATCTTTTAAAAAAGAAGAAGAAAGAATTGACACTTTACTAACTGAGCCACAGTCAGTACTTTGCATTTTGTTACATTTAGGTGGATGTGAATATCTATTTAGCTAAGTCAATGTACACATGGCATTCAGGTAACAGGGTATAAGAGCAGGTAAGGAGGATATATGGTTCTGTGATGTCTTCCAGTCAGTGTATGCAGAAGGAAGGGAATATCAGAGTTTCTATGTATTTCTACATAGTTCTTCTCGATCTCATGGGCATTTTGGAGAAATGAAAAGGATTAACAAAGAGCATCTCTATAGCTTCTGGATGTCTTCTGTTTATAATCCTAATGACAGAATACTACCTCTTATTAGTCTTCCAAATTTTCCTTTTCTATTTCCATTGAAATATGACTGATGTGGTTTATGGCCAGTTAGCACCTTTGGTAAATGCCTGAAATCTACCTTCAGTTATGATGCGGCCACACAAGTTTTGATGGTGGTTGCATTTCTGTGTAGTCTTATAACCTATTTTCTTGAATTTTCCATTATATTACTCTTCTATTCTTATGTCTTTTGCTTACACATTGTCATGCATATGTTCTAACCAATAGCAAGGGAGTGGAAAGAATCTGTGGGCCTGTGTAGCCACCAGAATGTCAAGCAGACCATCATGCAAAGGGTGCTGGGTGTGATGAAGCCATGGACCAAACCACTGACATGAATCTATTTGTGCCTATCAAAGTGTGGCCCAATGATGATATTACAGTGATCCCGTACATGGAGGACAGAATATGGGATCAAGCCCCACATTCATTTAGGCAGACCTACTTAATTACCATTGGAAAAAGTAAACAAAAAGTATTTTAGGCCATGCAAAAGGAATGCTGTTCTTTAAAAATGCTGTTCAAGACATCTCTTGGTAAAACCAAGATTCTAAAGAAAATTCTTATTTCCAATTTCCAGGCTTACACAGCTCTTTGTATACTGACCTTGCAATAATAGAATTCAAAGTATAGTGAACCTCTGTCATATAAAAATTAAGCTCTCTGACTTCATCTTGGAATCCTGTCTGAGCCCTGTAGCACTTTTATAATTACCAGTTAGCAAATGCCTGCCCTGCTGTGTGCTTGTGTTTACCTGACCACAGGGTTATAGGAGGCCAGAAAAATACAAAACATCCCCCAAATGATCCCAGTTTGATATTTACTAAGACAAATAGCATGATATGATTGTTCCAAAGAAATACATGCTTTTAACCCTTTAAACTGCACTAGAATTTTTGTCATTCCAATTGAAGTCAAGAAATAAAAGTTACCTATTATTTCTTAAGGCAGTAACTTTTACCCCTAGGGAGTTTCATATCAATTATCTCTGACAACCTTAGTCAGGGATCAAACTTATTTCAAAGAATTTGTTAACCTTGCTTCATGTGTAAAAGCTAAAAGTAGGTCTCTTTTTATTATGGCAACTGAAAAGTTCCATTTATCTTGTACTTAAAAACCAGATCCTTTTTTTAAAAAGCTTTTGTTTATTTATTTGACAGAGAGGCACACAGCTAGAGAGGGAACACAAGCAGGGGGAGTGGGAGAGGGAGAAGCAGGCTTCCTGCAGAGCAGGGAGCACGATGCGGGGCTTGATCCCAGGACCCTGGGATCATGATCTGAGCAGAAGATAGACACTTAATGTCTGAGCCACCCAGGCACCCCAAAACCAGATCTTTTACACCAAAATGTGATTATTTCTTATTACTAATACCTGTCTGTATTAGTGCTACAGTTTTGTATCTTACCGTTTTGAGGAGACACTTTGGTGTCTTATCTTTCAAACCTGAATATCTAGCTTCATTTAGTTATTTGGCAATCTAAACTGGGGCCCTAAGTCTAGGCAGTACATATTTGTCACTGTAAATTATTTAGATCAGACAATTACATTTTTTTAATAGAAGTCTATTTATTTGGAAGTTTTATGACTCTATTTCTGAGATAGATAAAGGTTTGGTAGGAGCAAGGCATACCCTTAACAAAATCAGAAAGTTCTAGAAATGTACATTTAAAAACTTCAGCTTTCTATTTGTTTTATTCATTCAACAGGGCCCCTTCCAAGTCATTGGGATTCATCAGTGAACAGAGACATCTGTTATGCCAACTTCCTTATGAGCTTTTTTCCTTCATTACCATCACTCGCTTGTCTTTGTCCTTTGGGTTCATCACTCATGAAAAAATATTTATTATAGTATTTCTGATGTACCAAGTATAGTCTTGGTTCTACAGTGGCCTTGTAGCTTTCTCAAACTGCTCTTAGAGAAGGTGGTGCCATGGGTTATATGTTCCCAAGTATGAATTGAAGCCAGCTTTATCTCTTTCTCTTCCAGGGGTCATGATTTTGAAGTCTTATTTGAGCAAAGAGATACTGCATTTTATGAAAGGAATTTGGTATTAATTAGGAGATAGCTAAATTATTGGTCTTAGAACTCTCTGTCTCTGGGTGAGTACAAAGTGCCCTGGTATTTACAGCTATTGAGAAGACTGAGTTAAGTAATCTCAGGAGCCTTGCTCTTTGCCATTATTACTTAGCAGGTAGGAAAGGTGAGGTCAAAGGGGTTTTAAGTTGCCAAATACCAAATCTGTATCAGAATTTGGCTTTTGTGACTCTCAGACTGATGAATTTTACTCTAACTTAGTGAAATTAAGGAAAACCTAAAGGAGAAGGATCCCAGAGAAGATCAAAAGGCTGAAAATTAAAACTAGAATGTTTTTTAGCCTGGACAGAAAGTGGCTAATGAAAGATTTTATAGCTAGCTGCGCTGAAGAGTATAAATAGCTTTCACAATGAGAATTGTGATGATCAACATGTACTATTGGCTAAGCCATAAAAAGAACAAATATACTTATGTGGTACTGTGAAGATTTGGGTGAGGTAGAAACAATTTCTTGAAGTAAACTATAGAAGATATTTCTGGAGGAGAAAAGATGGATCTGTATTTGTGAAAGCTATTTTTCTGAAATAACCTAGATCGAGGTGTGTGTGTGTGTGTGTGTGTGTGTGTGTGTGTTTAGTTGCCAACCTCCTGTGCAAATGGAATGAAGTCCATAATATGAGTCAGGTGAGAGTGGAATTGAGCTTAGAGAGAATCCCACCTGCTCACAGGATCCCTGGGTTCTTCTGAGTAGAAAGCACTGAGCCAAAAACACCATTTGCCCTGAATGGCTTTACCCTGGGGCAGAGAGTAGCTGTGTGAGAGTGCTTGAGCTTTCTGACATTCCAGGAAGAGCTCTCTGCATGTTAAGAAGTCATCTGGCATCGTACATGACATTCAGCAGCCATTGACTCCTGCCCTCTCATTCAACTAAATGGAATAATCAATGTTCAACAAAAGGCCTTGCACACAGTGGGTTCTTGAAAAATATTTGTTGAACAAAACAAATGCTGTTCTTTGGTGCAGTCGAGAGCTTTGATTCTCTAAATGAGTTGGTGAGAAGCAATGACAAGTCAGTGGCACAGAGTTAATTTTGGCTTCCTATCCACTCTAGAGAGTGTATTGGATTTCACCCCATGGGATGGCTGCCAAAAATACAATTTTCCCAGCTCTGTTTGCGCTTGTAGCCTGGGCAGAAGCTGGGATGGCTGTGGCAGCAGAAACATGAGACACAGACCTGGGGACAACTTGACTCAGTCAATATCTTTCTACTCAGCACCTCAGAAAATGTTTCCTTTGCTAATCTCTTTGGATGGTAATGAGTGAAAGTAGGGTATTTTTAAGAGAGTAACTTATCAATAGGAAACAGATGCCCGACTGTTTTCTAGATTGGATCGTTTATACCAGAACTTTCAAAACTGATTTTCTTTTCTTTTCCTGGCTTTGTATAGTTGTGGGGAGATGACACCAAGACATTATGGATTTTGGATATTGAAAGATCAATCAATATACCATTGAATGTGTGGCTTTGGAGAACAGTCATTCTCCTGGGTTCACTGACTTTTAGGAACTTGACAAATGCTTTTAGAACTGCCATATGAGGGAGATGGTGTCTTTACAGAAAAAAAGATATTTTGCAATCCCCCTATCCCTGCTCTACCCCCATGAAGTGTGTTTTTGTGGTGCTTTCTTCAGCATTTATTCTTTTCTTTATCATGTAAATAGCATAAAATGACAAGTCATACATAAAGAAAGAAGTTGTCCAAAATATCATTGCTCAATTTTAGAATATATTTTAATTTTCAGGTTTTTCATATAGATGCTGAGTTCATACAAATACTATGAAGTGCTAACCAAGATGTAGATAGAATTATGTTTTCCATTTTATACCAAAATTGATGTTCTGTGTATTTTCCATGTTGAATAATTTTCCTAAGTCATCATATTCATGGATATATTCTTTTGGTGACATGTTACATCTTAAGGCTTGTTCTATTGCTTAATGCTTATTTATTTTCTGCTATTAAAACAACTGAAATGAGTGAGGTAACGTGATTTTTTTTTCCTTCTTCTAAAAGCAGAACAGCATAGAGATAATCCTTTCCTAAAGAAATTTATATTTTAGTGGGGAGAGACATGAAATAAAACAAGTGGGTAACGGTTGCTATAGCAGCTGAGTACAGTGAGGAAATGGCAATAGTGAATTCCTGATGGTTCAGAAGTTGCTTCAATATATGAAAGAAATGATGCTGTTACAAAGTCTTGAGACTGTGTAGATTATAACCAAGTGTGTGAAAGCAGAAGGAATTACAGTCAACGGGAAGATTAGGTGCAAAGGCATGGAGGTCTGGTAAGTCCTGGGAACTGCTGATCATGAGGACCAAGTGGAAGTCAGTGTGAAGGAGGCTCAGGTTTAAGGCTAAGGGACAGACGATGAAGGGCCGTGGGTGCCCAGGTTGGGAACTAGATCTTGTTGTGGAGGCAACAATTGTGTCATTGAAGGGTTTCAAACAGATGTGAAATGCAATGTGCTTTCTGCTTTAGAAAAAAAGTCTTTTGTTAGCCTTAAGGAGGAGAGATTTGAGAGTGACAGATTACTGGAGGTAGAGAAACCTACACTTATGATGATAGTTCAGGGAGGAAGTGAAAGGAACTTTGGCCATATGTAGTTTTACATGTTCACTGACTCAGGAGAGAAATAACAATTTTAAAGTCATTTATGTATATGGTGTGAAATATTTGAATGGATGGAATCCCCAAGGGAAATTGTATAGAATGAGAGAGGGCCAAAAACAGAGGGTTGAGAAATAAAGCAGGAGGAGAAGAAAGAGGCAGATGGGGGAAAATGTAAAGTCAAAGGACAACCAGTGAGGACGAGGTGAATCAAGGTTGAAGAGTCAAAATATTTATTGGATAAGTTCATTTAGGTGAAAAAAAATGTGTGTGTGTGTGTGTGTGTGTGTGTGTGTATACTTAAATTTTGCCCATTTAGTTCTCCCTGGATTAAAATTCTTAGCATTAACCCATGTGAATTTTCCATATCATGTAGGTGTTATTATCTTTTTGTAGAAGTTGCATTTGGCATTTATTCTTCATAGTGCATTTTTCCATCTTTAAGTTTTCAGTTATATCTATCATGAGTTCAATAATTTTTAAAACAATCGAATTTTGATGCTTTTCCTTCTGATCTTTTCTTTTGCACTAAAGTCCAGGCAGATTTATTAAGATGGATTAAATGGATGAGGTCAAGAGGTAGGGAGTTCAGTTAGGAAGATATTATGACACAGGGATGAGATCCTAAGGACCTAGAATAATGGAAAGAGCAGTAGGGGTAAAAAAGAGGAAGTTGATGCTCGAGTTATTACACAGGTAAAATTTATGTCTTCATAACCAACTGTAAATATCAGATAAGGATATTTGGCAGATGAAGTGTTAGACAATGGGGGAAAGGGAAAGAAACAGAATTTTAAACTCTTACCATATTTTAAGAAATTTCTAGATGTTTTCATTTCTAGGTGTTCAATCATTCAAAAATATTTATTGAGCACTTACTATGAGTCCATAAAATGGAAAACATAATTCTATTTACATCTTGGTTAGCACTTCATAGTATTTGTATGAACTCAGCATCTATATGAAAAACCTGAAAATTAAAATATATTCTAAAATTGAGCAATGATATTTTGGACAACTTCTTTCTTTATGTATGACTTGTCATTTTATGCAGACTACAAGTGCAAACAGAGCTGGGAAAAGCTCTCGATTGCTTCTCACCAGCACTTACAGTGTCCTATGTACTTGGGATGTATTTGCAAACAAGACAAAGATTCCTGCCCCTGTATTGTTTATATTTTAGGAGTGAATACGGATGATAAATAAGCAAAAAGAAATAACAATAGTACATAAGTAAAATATATAGTACATTCAAAG
Source organism: Spilogale gracilis (assembly GCA_004023965.1). NCBI lineage: Eukaryota > Metazoa > Chordata > Mammalia > Carnivora > Mephitidae > Spilogale > Spilogale gracilis. Next base: position 85,601 of record PITA01000304.1, read on the forward strand.
TGAATGTGATTCATACTCCATTTGCTTCTCTAAATTTATTTCATCCTTTTCTCTTCCTTCCCAGAGCTCTGAGAATCTGACTCTTACAGATGAATCAAGGGTTGTCTTCTGACCTCCAGTTAAATTCACCAATAAGAAGAAATACAAAGAGATCAGAGACTGGGAGGAGTGTGAAAGTTGTTCTGTCTTCCTACTGGTCTAAGTGTTGATAATGACTGGGCTTTCTAGGAACTGATCAACTTCTGTAAAATTCCTGTAGGTTTCTTGAGGTCAAGAAAACTGCCATTCCTTCCCTTGCTGTTTTAGCTTAGAGTGATAGCAGAATCCTGCTGTTCTGGCTCTGGTATGCTTCACTGTCTATTAATTTTCTTTTTATTTGCTTAGTAACACCTTCAATCTCATCCATTTGATTGTACCATTAGCTTTCTACCAACCTTGGCTTGCGTTAACTGATAAAGGTTAAAAAGAAAAAAAAAAGGTCATGGTAAGGGAAATCAGTATTTTCAGAAGTGAGAGGATAATTTGCAGTATTAAATAGGATGGTTAGTTGGTTTTCACTTAAAATGAGACATTTAAGCAAAAACTGGAAGGAGATGAAGGCATACTCAAATGGATATCTGAGGTAGGATCATTTCAGGCTTACTACAGGTAAGGTGCTAAGAATATGTCCTGATATGTTCAAGAAAACAAAAAGACAGTATGACTGGAACACAGTGAATAAGTTGGCTTGTAGTAGTAAGATATCGAAGACCATGCAGAAATTAGAAACCATTGTAAATAATTTGGCTTTTATTCTGAAACAAGGAGTCACTGCACAGTATTGAACAGAGGAGTGCCATGATCTGACATATTACAACAGGAGAGTTTTGCATACTAAATTAAGAATAGCTGTAGAGGAGCGCCTGGGTGGCTCAGTTGGTTAAGCGACTGCTTTCAGCTCAGGTCATGATCCCAGAGATCCCCAAATCGAGCCCCACATCAGGCTTCCTGCTAAGCGGGAAGCCCGCTTCTCCCTTTCTCAGTCCCTCTGCTTGTGTTCCCTCTCTAGCTGTGTTTCTCTCTGTCAAATAAATAAATAAAAATCTTTATAAAAAAAAAAGAATTGTTGTAGGTAGGGAGAGGGGATTAAAGACTGGATTTGATCACAGTAGTCTTCTTAGAAGATGATGGTGACTCTAAGCACTGATGATATCAGAGAGTCATGCAAAGTGGTCAGAGCCTAGATATACTTTGGGGTATGAGAGAGCAGGAGGAATAAAAGATGCCTCCAAAGTTTGTGTCTTGGCGTATTGGAAAGTGGAATTGTATCACTTGAAATGGAGTGAGATGGAAGATTATTTCAGTTTTGGACACATAGAATTTGAGATGTGTGTGTGTGTGTGTGTATATATATATATTTTTTAAAGATTTTATTTATTTGACAGAGAGAAACACAAAAAGGCTAGAGAGGGAACACAAGCAGGGGGAGTGAGAGAGGGAGAAGCAGGCTTCCTGCCAGGCAGGGAGCCTGATGTGGGGCTCGATCCCGGGTCTCCGGGATCATGACCTGAGCCGAAGGCAGTTGCTTAACCAACTGAGCCACCCAGGTGCCCCGAGATGTATATTTAATATCTTCAATTGGAAATCTCAAGTAGGCTATGATATATGATCTGGAATAATATATTGGGAGTCCTTATGTAGGTCTGCATTGCCCAACACAACTGCTTCCTGCCACGTGCACTGGCATAAAGTGCTCGAGCAGCTTCATGTGGTTAGTGGTTACTATATTGGATAATACACAATATAGAATATTTCCACCATGGAAGAAAATTCTGTTAGTGTTGATCTAGATGGTATTTCAAGTAATTATACTGCGTGAAGTTACCAATAAAAAGGGAATAAAAGAGAAGAAAAGACTGAATGAACTCTTGGGCAATCCAATATTAAGGAATTGGAGAGAGGAGATAGAAGCAATAGATTTGAAAAGGAATGAACAATGAAGTATAAGGCAAACCAAAAGTATTTGATAAAAGTTTATCATTTTTTCCTTATGACCAAATCAAGAGGCTTTAATTATGTTCAGCATTATTTAGGTAAAGAACAGAGGCTCAGAGAGTAAAAGCACATGTCTTTTATCATACAACTAGCATGGGAAGAGTTGGGATTGGAGACAAGAAAGTATGGAAATCTTTATTTGGGAGGGATCTAGTTGGCTGTGAATGTGATGATGGTGCTTTCTCTTTGACCTTGGCAGCTGATGTGTCTTCAGCACTGATATCTGTTCTAGTGAATTCAAGGATTTGATTCAGGATATACTAGCAAAAATGGCCGCTGATTAGGGCCAAACTTCCATCCTAATCTGTAATGCTAACTAAAAGATAGTGTTTGCTTTTTAATTTCCAGTTTTATTGAGATATAATTGTTACATAACATTGCATTAGTTTTTGCTGTACATCATAATGATGTGACCTATGTATGTATAGGTGATGAGATGATCGCTACAAGCTTAGTTAACACCCATCACCTTACATAGCTAGAGATATTTTTTCTTGTGATGAGAACTTTAAATATGTACTCCTAGTAACTTTCAAGTATACAGTAGAGTATTATTAACTATGGTCACAATCCTGTACATTCCATCCCCAGAATGTATTCATTTTGTAAACAGAAGTTTTTATATTTTGATTACTTTTACCCATTCCCCTTCAACACAACCCCGTCCCCTGTCAGTGGCAACCACCAGTCTGTTTTCTGCATCTATGAATTTGGTTTTTTCAAATTCCACATATATGTGAAATCATACAGTCTTTGTCTTTCTCTGCCTGACTTATTTCACTTGGTATAATTCCCTCAAGGTCTATATCCATGTTGTCACAAATGGCAGTATTTCCTTCCTTTTTATGGCTGAAAAATATTTCATTGTACCGATAGACTACATTTTCTTTATCCATTCATCTACTGATGGACCCTTAGATTGTTTCCATGTCTTGACTGTTGTGAAAAATGCTGCAGGGAATATGGGGTACAGGTATCTTTTCAAGATAGTGATTTTATTTTCTTCAGACATATATCCAGAAGTGGAATTGGTGGGTTATATGGTGGTTTTTTTTTAAATTTTGAGAATCCTCTATACTCTTCTCCATAGTGGCTGCACCAATTTGCATTCCCACCACAGTGTGTAAGAATTACATTTTCTCCACATCCTCATCAAAACTTGTTATTTCTTGTCTTTTTGATAATAACCATTCTAACAGATGTGAGGTGGTATTTCATTGTAGTTTTGATTTGCAGTTCCCTGATGATGGTAAATAACATTGAACATTTTTATATGTATCTGTTGGCCATTTGTATGTCTTCTTTGGAAGAATATTTATTCAATTCCTCTGCCATTTTTTTAAAAGAGTTTTATTTATTTGTTTATTTATTTATTTTAGAGAGAGAGTGCAAGGTGAGGGGCAGAAGAAGAGGAAGAGGAAGAGAACCTCAGGCAAACTTCACACTGAACAAATAGCTCATGTGGGGCTCCATCCCAGGACCCTGGGATTATGACCTGAGCTGAAACCAAGAGACACTCAACTGACTAAGCCACTCAGGTGCCCCTTTCTTTCTTTTTGAATGCAAACTAAAGACAGATGCTGATTGATATCAACAGTGTTAAAATGGAATAAAAGTGATGTGAAATGCCATTAGATTAAATAAAGAATATTGGCTTTCACAGAAAACTTTGACATTTATGTTAAGGTGAAATGAAAACTATATAAACAAAGAAAACTACCATTTTATGCCATTTTCTTACTAAAAATTCATGTACAGCCTAATTTTCCTTTTTATGAGATTTGAAAAGATACAAGGTGAAAACCAACCTATTTCTACTTTGGTTTATTACAATGGGCATATTGCTGATTATAAGTTGTGAATTTTCTATTAAATATCTTATATGCCTTGCTGTATTGCACACTCATTGCTCATTGTTTTTGTTTGCAGTCTTATTATCTAGAGATGAAGGGCAAGAATAAATGCCAACACGTCTAAATATTGAAAGGTCAGGGTATTCACACATATTTATTCCACTTTTCAGAATGCATTAGCCATTTAACTCTGATATCTCTTTCACCTTTCAGATATCAAACTGATATTGGGCCATTTTCTCTTCTGGAGGCAATTTTTGAGATCATAAAAGTGTACAAGGGACATGAAAATGAGGCCTAGATGATTTGGTATTGACAGAATTTTCAGCTCATGGGTACTGAGAAAGAATAAAAGCTGCTGATTTCACTGGCTGTTTGTTTTTGTAACCCTTCAAGTAATAAAAGCAGCAACATAAATTCAGGGTTGGTTTTGTTCCCCCTTGAAGTTTTGCTCTAGGAACTAATATACTCTTTGTACAGCTGTGTAAATACTATCTTGCCATTTGGCACAAATGGGAGGTTGGTCTTAGAAACCTCAATTCGTGGGGCGCCTGAGTGGCTCAGTCATTAAGCATATGCCTTTGGCTCAGGTCATGATCCCACGTTCCTGGGATCGAGCCCCACATCGGGCTCCCTGCTCTGCAGGAAGCCTGCTTCTCCCTCTCCGACTCCTCCTGCTTGTGTTTCTCTCTGTCAAATAAACAAAATCTTAAAAAAGAAAAAAAGAAACTTTTGTTTGTGAAAAATGGAATAAGCACAGGGACTAGAATGGGTGTGGATTAGAAAGGAAGAGAGAAGCAGGAGCTCCCCAGGCTGGGATTATTCTATATAATTATTTACTGCTATTGTCTACCCAACATATTTTTATTTGGGTACTTACTCTTTTTCTACCTAACAGTTTTTGTTAAGCTGTCAAGGGTACTACTCACTGTACTCTATTCTGTCCAACAGAGTGTATACTAGTGGTCCAACAATTGTAAAATGACAGGCAATAAGAAAATAATGGCTAAATTTGACTATGCAAAATGTTTTTAAATGAAAAAATATAAATAAAATCAGATATTTGATAAGCTTGGAGAAAATATTTTAAAGAAATATTGCATATAAAGAATTAATATACCTAATACATAATAAACTCTTAAAATTAGAAGGGAAATTAAAAACATCTAGTAAAAATTAGGAAGAAGACTTAAATAGATAATTCACGATAAAAAAACTCCTTAAACATGAAAAGGGTTCCAGTTTCTCCATATCCTTACTAACACTCGCTATTTTGGGGGGTTAGTAAAAGCCATCCTAACTGGTATGAGATGAGTTTTGATCTCACTGTGGTTTTGATTTGTCTTTCCCTGATGATAAGTAATGTTGAGCATCCTTTCATATACCTGTTGGCCATTTATATGTCCTTTTTGGAGAAATGTCTATTCAAGGCCTTGGTTTATTTTATTTTTAAATTTTTTGCTATAGAGTTATACCAGAACCTGGAAGAGATTATGCGAAGTGAAATAAACCAGTCACGATAGGACAAATATTGCATAATTCCATTTACATGAGGTGTGTAAAATAGTCAAACTTATAGAAGCAGAGAATAAAACAGTGGTTACCAGGGGCCAAGGGGAAGGAGAAATAAGCAGTTCTTCTATTGATATACAGTTTCTGACATGCAAGATGAGTTAGTTTTAGAGATCTGCTATAGAGTATGATACCCATAATCCACAGTCAACAAAACTGTGATATACACTTACAAATTTAAGAGGCTAGTTATTATATTAAGTAGTCTTAGCACAAAACACAGCACAACACAAAACAGAATACCCAAAGAAGTACAAAGAAAATTTTGGAGGTGGCTCTTAGCATGATTGTGATGATGGTTTCATGGCTATATGGCTATGTCCAAACTCATCAAATTATACATATTAAATATGTGCAGTTTTTCTTGTGTCTCAATTAAACTCAAGAACGTTGTTTAAAACATTAATAAAACAAACAGAAATATAAAAAGGCATCCAACTTCAGGCATAATTAGAAAAATTAAAATAAAAATTATATAGATACCATTTACCACCTTTTCTAAGTGGTGAAAATTAAAAAGTATGACTTGATTATGTTGGCAAGGCTGAAAAACAACCAGAATTTTCATATATCGTGGGTGGACATGCAAATATATATAATTCTATTGGATGGGAATTTGGCAATATCTAACAAAATTGCATGCTTATTTGCCTCTTGACTCAATAATTCCACTTACAGGATTTACCTGAAGCTACACCTCCAATAACATGAAGATATAAATGCACAAGTTTATTTTTTCAGTGTTGTTTGGAATTGAAAACTATAGGATGTGAACTGAGTGACTATATGTAGAAAATAGATTAAATGAACTATGGTATTTAGACACAATGAAGCATAATGTGCCTGTAAAAAAATGAAATCTTTGAAACTTATATCTAACAACTTCCAGAATATATTACCAAGTTTTTAAGAAGCAAAAAAGAGGATATATTATTAGGTGAAAATCAGTGTTTATACAAATGCTATAATTTATGTAAGAAAAAAGGGGCAACAAAATGTGCATGTGTTTGTTTATTTGAGGAAGAAGAAACATGGAAGATGTCAAGCAAAAGCTGATGATATAAACCTTATATTATAGGAAATACGTGATAGTGGTGTGGACAATTAGAATAGGGTAGAAGGAATAGGGGTAACACTTCTCTGAATATATCTTCTCATTTGGTTCTGATTTTAGAAACAGACAATGCTCTCATATATTCAAAAACAGATTATTAAGACTAATACAGATACAAGGAAGCCAACATGAGAAACAAACAGAAATAGATGAACCTAAATATAAACAAAATTAACCTCGGAAATTTGAAAAACAGAATTTTCACCATATAATTTGAGATTAAAGATAAAAAGAATTAAATATATATATTGAACTCGAGTTAATAGATGAGGTTTTCACAGGTGTATAGATTAGCAATTCTGAAACTATTTCATGTGTATTCCAGATTTAAGCCAATAGGTAAATACATTGTGTACCATGACAGCCAGATTTTGTTTTAGTTTCCAAAAGAGGAGCTACAAAAAGGAAGGGTGAACTGTTAGAACAGAGCCCTTCAGCAGAGGACCTCCAAGAATACACCTGCAGTTGACAAGTTGGGTTTGTTATTCCTTGCAGTGAAGGGAGAACACACACTAGAGGCAACCATGAAGTATTTCAGAGAATTTTTAGAAAGAGCCAGTCATAGGATTTTGGTTTTTTGGGGGGTGAGCTGAGTGAAAGTCTAAGGAAAGTCTAAATTGAATGCTGTCATAGAGTGGGGGCAATTCAGCCTTTGGGTATCTCAATGATTGCATTTGTAGGGAAGGTAGACTAGAATGGGAATAAGACTATAATCAGAAAAGAAGTACCAACCAATTATTTCAGCCTGGAAATAGGGATATTTGGTATTTGGTGAATGGACAAGTGACCTTGTTTTTGTCTGCATTAAGAAAAAGTTATGAAATAGTCCTGTTTTCTGTCACTTTACCAGTTACCTTTTTTGATGTTGGTATTCTGTATTTATTTTCAACAGAATAATATGGCTTAGCTACGAGTACTGTGCCCTCTTTAGTAGATTAAACCTGGAGGCAATGGCATGAACTCATGATTCATTGCACATTAATATATATTCCTTAGCTCTGTCACTGAAAGGATCTAGAAGGAATAACGCACCAATGTGAATGAGCACATCTCTCAACTTCGTCTCAGTTGCTAAACATAGGGCTCCAACAAAAGAAACAAGAACCCCTTGGAGAAATAGCTAAATATGTGGCGGAAACAGAGAAATTGCATGATGAAACTAAAACATATTGTGGTGCCAGAAAGTAAGAAAGTGTTTAGAAAATGATTGGGTTTATCAAAAAGACACAAGAGCCAGCCTTGATGGGATTAACAATAGCCAAATGAGTGGCAATGTAAGCAAAAAATGAACAATGGTTGTAAAGGATTTTAATCCATATGGCAAAACAAAGTATGACTACTTGCTGATATAAACAAATAATTGAATACATAAATCAAGAGAGAAGAGAAACTTCTTTCTACAATTTAGTATATAGGCATTATAAACATTTGTGTAAAGTTGTTTGAGTGAGGATTCTGATGATGGTCAAGTATGCTTCACGGTTTTCACCTTCCTTTTTAGTTAACATTCATTCAGGGCTCAATCTCCTTCCCTGCCCGTTGACCTCTCATCAACCAGGGCTCTTCATCAGCCCAGCTTGCCTGCCAGAAAATACGTAAAAGTACTCCAGAAAATATGTGACCCCTTACTGTGGATTGGCTTATCAAAGTGCCTCAAAATCCTTTCAGGAATACCCTAAACACTATAGATTATAAACTGTAGGTGGTATTTTATCCCATTCTATCATTTCCACTACCTTTTGTCTCAGTAACATATTCATCTTCCTATTCCTTTTAGAAACCTTAAAATTAACTTTCATTTAAGCTTGCCTTAAGAGTCTCTAATAAGTCACTATACTATATATATATATATATATATATATATATATATATATATATAGTCTCTTATTTCAGCTTTATCATTTGCTTATAGACTCCTAGTCTACCTTTTCCTCCTGCTCCATGTTTCTGGTGCTATTCAATCAGATAACTGCAATGACCTGGGCCTTCTTTCTGTGGTATCAACCTAGTCCAGTCCAAGACTTAGTTAAATAAAGATCTCCTCAGGGCGCCTGGGTGGCTCAGTTGGTTAAGCGGCTGCCTTCAGCTCAGGTCATGATTGCTGAGACCCGGGATCGAGTCCACATCGGGCTCCCTGCTCAGCGGGAAGCCTGCTTCTCCCTCTCTCACTCCCCCTGCTAGTGTTCCCTCTCTGGCTGTGTTTCTCTCTGTCAAATAAATAAATAAAATCTTAAAAAAAAATAAAGATCTCCTCATTACACATCTATAAACAAACTCCTGACACTTCCCCAATGTCTAGTAGATAAAGAGAAAATTCCTGCCTCACTTGGGTGGCTCAGTCGTTAGGCCTCTGCCTTCCATTTAGGTCATGATCCTGAAGTCCTGGGATCAAGCTCTGAGCCCTGTGTTGGGCTCCCTGCTCAATGGGAAGTGTGCTTCTCCCTCTCTCACTCCCCCTGATTATGTTCCCTTTCTCATTGTGTTTCTCTCTGTCAAATAAATAAAATCTTAAAAAAAAAAAAAAAGATAAAACTCCTAATCATGATATGCAAAGATCTTCCCAACCTGGCACCAACTATCTTTCCATTCTTATCTCTTGCTGGTGCAATCAACATATTTACATAACAATACTGCTATGTTCAGGACTTCCAGTGCTTTTGGTCTTTGCATATGCTATTGTTTACATGTATGATACTTTCTCTTTTCTTTCTAATTGGGGAACAATTACTCATCTTTTATAATCTGTCTTAAAAGGACTCTCTTGATATTTTTACTTTATGTTTTCTGTTACCAGCCTGGGCAGGTTAAAACAGTCTCTCTTTTCTCCATAAATCACACATATTTTTGTTATCAAATTCATCAAATTATATTTTGATTATTATGTCACTTTTCCTCCAGTAGATGCCTAACATAATTACGGGGCCCAATAAATATTAAGTTGACTGAGTGTACATTAATGAATGCATAAGATATAAGGGAAGTATTTTAGCTAGAGAAGCAAATACCTTCTGCTATCACATTACCAGTCTACTCTGGTTATGAGGATGACTGTTCTCAAGTAGTTCATATGACTTCTGTCTTGTAAATCCCAGTTCATTCTTCCCCCCCCATAACCCAGCCACCCTATCCCTCCATTCCCCCACCCTCCAGCAACCCTCAGTTTGTTTCCTGAGATTGAGTCTCTTATGGTTTGTCTCCCTCCCCAGTCCCATCTTGTTTCATTTTTTTCCCTTTCTACTCCCCACAATCCCTCGCCCTGCCTCTCAAATTCTTCACATCAGCGAGATTTAATGATAATTGTCTTTCTCTGACTTATTTTGCTCAGCATAATACCCTCCAGTTCCATTCATGTCGTGGCAAATGTCAGGATTTCATTCTTTTTGATGACTGCATAGTATTCCATTGTGTGTACACTGCATCTTCTTTATCCAGTCATCTGTTGATGGATATCTAGGTTCTTTCCGTAGTTTGGCTATTGTGGACATTGCTGCTATAAACATTCGGGTGCCTGTGCCCCTTCGGACCACTGTATTTGTATCCTTAGGGTAAATACCCAGTAGTGCAATTGTTGGGTCGTAGGGTGGCTCTATTTTCACCTTTTTGAGGGACATACTGTTTTCTACAGTGGCTGCACCAGCTTGCATTCCCACCAACAATGTAGTAGGTTTCCCCTTTCCCACATCCTCTCCAACATCTGTCGTTTCCTGACTTGTTAATTTTAGCCATTCTGACTGGTATGAGGTGGTATCTCATTGTGGTTTGCTTTGTATTTCCCTGATGCTGAGGGATGTTGAGCACTTTTTTATGTGTCTGTTGGCCATTAACCCAAGTTTAAGAAAATTCTAAATTCTAAATTTTAAATCACATTCCTGTCATTTAATCTACAGCAGTGATATAAAATGGCCACAGGAAACCGTACATTGAAATATTAACTTAAGTCAGATGGTAAAACAAGAAACTTTATTTTAGAGGTCCAATTAATTTTTTAAAAAATATTTTATTTATTTTTTTGACACAGAGAGAGAGGGCATACAGGCAGGGTGAGGGGCAGAGACAGAGGGAGGAGCAGACTTCTCGCTGAGCAGGGAGCCTGATGTGGGAGGTGATCCTGACCTGAGCAGAGGCAGACGTTCTACTGACTGAGCCATCCAGTACCCAGTTTATTGTTCCAATTTAAATAAGATTTTTAGTTTCCATTAATATATCATGTAAAAGTTTATACATATAGTTTTAAGTAATATATACTATATAACATTTCACTTTAAACATCAGTAATGCTTTTGAGTATAAGCTACTGTGTAACTAGAAAAAATCAACACCCATCAGACTCTAAGTGTTGACAATCTTTTTTCTTTATATAGAAACTATATTCCTATATAGAAATAGATGACACCAATTATAAGCCGATATACCTCCAGACATTTCTCACTGGATAAACTGGAAGGTAATCACATGTGTACAACTTTATGTGCTATAAGCTTGACAGATTTGAGTGGACTCTTTGTTTTCTAAGAAATGATTGTACTCTTATCTTTAAGATACAGAGCTCTTTAAACTGTTTTTAAAGGATTTGCCAGAACAGCAACTGCATCTGTAAAATGTGTAAGGAGGAAAGCCAGGTTTGTTTAATATCTTATATGCTCTTCAGATACTTAGAAAGGCAGAGAATGCATTTTTCCATATGTCTTTTTGTTTATGAATGTCTCACCATTGTGACTTTGTATAGGGTTTTTTATAAACACTTTTGTGTGTGTGTGTGCATGTATATATTTAAGACAACACATATGTTTGCATGTTGCTACAGAAACACAATGTTTAGTGCCATCTTACATTATTGTCCTTGTTCTCTGCATTTGCACTCTTATTTTCACACTTGAACTTGTGATAGAGAAGAGTTGCATGAGGCTGGAGGGACATAATGCATCCCTGTCCCAAATGAAGAAATGGTAAAATTGCAAAGGTTTAAACTGATGTTCACAGCACTTAATTCTTTTGACACTAAATCCAAGTCGTAAATTTCTTTATACTTGAGGAGTTTGAAAACATTTAATATGTTTTTTTTTCTTCCCACATATAGTTTGATCTTGACATTAGCTGAGAAAGAAACCAAAATAAGCTAAGGGAAAATAGAGCTGTTGTCTTCTTTGTCAAAGTGTCCTTACATCCTCTCTCCAAGAGGGTATGAAACCCAATTCTTTTGTATGAAGCAATAATCAACACACTGAAAATAAAACAATAGCTCTGATAGCCCAGTGATATGCTGCAAAGGGAATTAAAAAAATTTTTTTTAAATATTTTATTTATTTATTTGACAGAGAGAAACACAGCGAGAGAGGGAACACAAGCAGAGGGATTGAGAGAGGGAGAAGCAGGCTTCCCGCCAAGCAGGAAGCCTGATATGGGGCTCGATCCTGGGACTCCAGGATCATGACCTGAGCCGAAAGCAGTCACTTAACCAACTGAGCCACCCAGGCACCCCAGAAAGGGAATTTTATATACTTGAAGTTTTCTTCCCATTCTGAAGAATGTATTTAAGAAAGGAGTCTTCAGTGCAGTTGCAGAAGTAAGATTAAAATTGCCTCCAGGCCTTCTGAAAGTTTTACTGACTGGAGAAGTTTTCTTAACTTTTCTGATGGTATTTGTGTTTCAGCAACCCTATGCTTGGAAGCTTCACAAACCCAGACACCTAGGAGGCCAGATCCAGGGATTACATTTTCATTTTCATTAAAAGTACTGTATTTTGTTCAGAGTCTATCTGAATCTTTATGTGCCGGACAATCTCAGAAGATTGAAACTTTCTAGAAGGATTTCACTGAGGAAGAGGGTTGAGATGTATATTTTTACCACAGTCAATGTTCACAAAGATGCTGATTTTCTTCTGAAGCCTTCACAGGCATCTCTACCTAACTTGGTGAGAAGAAAATACCACCACCTCATCCCTAGTGCAGAAATTAATTTCAAATGGGAAAACTTTCTCTTCTATAATGAGAAAAGAGAATTAAACTTAAATATCTCTGGGACAGGGATCATTTTGATTCAAATTCATACCCAGATAGAAAAGATCTTTTCTCAAGAGCAGTTTTTGATGGATGGAAGAAAAAGAGAAGAGAAGGATGCTTGATGGAAGAAGGACAAAGTGTCATAAAATTGGGAGAAATAGAGAGAAATGGGCTGAGAGGTTGGAGTGTTCACAAGAGCTTTGATGACAGTATGATATATGGATAGCATGGCCTTTATACACTGCCTACCCTTCAAGCTGGCTATCAGCTTTGTGGCTGTAGTTGTGGCTGTTTTTTAAATATTGGTCTCATAGATGGTTTGGTGTAGTTGTTAAACAATGTTAGATTAGGTTGACTATAGTACTTTTTTTTTCTCCCCCACATGGAAACTGGACATATTTTTTAATAATCACTATTGAGGACATTCTTCTAAGTACTTCTTTCTGCTTGAATTTGTCCTTCATAGGACAATAACACATACAATGCCTAGGAAATTCATGTTTCAGCTGACATGGCAATTGACTAATCATACATAAAGATGGGGATCATGATTCTTTTAGACCTCTAAGAGCTACTTGGACAGAATGGAAAATTCCAGGAATTAATGTGTATGAGAGGCATACGATCAAAAATATGATGTGCTTAGTCCTATTGGTGAGCAAGCCTTTATTGACAAATATCATCATTTAAATGTGATGATTAGCCTTATACCATTTACAATTCTGTTCTTAGAGAATTTTTTATAATTAAGTAGTCAACTGAATTTTCCTTTTAGGGGACTAGAAATTGTGGAGCCTTGAGCCTGGGCTAGAATTTCTCACCAGCTTTATTTGAAGCCTTTAGTTAGTCCTCTTCTTTCCAGTCACCTGAACAAGGGAACTGCTATTGTCTGTATTAGGCCACTCTCCGTGAATTTGTACACATTTTAAAGTGCACAAGGCACTACTCACTGATCAGCTTCTTTCATTTTCCCAGGAGTCCTCAGTCTGCTGCTTAAGATGCTGACAATGGAGGGAAATCTTCATTTCACATTTTTTTTGAGTGTTTGCTATTTTTAAGGCACTGCACTAGATGTCCAAAAATATGATATTTTTGTTTTCTGAAAGTTGGGTCAGAGGTTAGTTAACATATTTATAAATAAATTGGATCTGTAAGCTTAACATGGCACAGAAAAAATAGATATTTACTGAGCATCTTCTATGTACTATGCACTCTGCTACGTGTTGTGTTTAATAAAAAAGAGTAGAGTCCATGATCTAACTAGGAAGATGTTGCATGCATACACAAAACACAGACTGGTACGAACAAAGTAAGTGAGTAGAATCTAATGAGAGGACCTAAGAGAGATTGATGTTCAAGAAGTATTTAACAAATGTTTAGAGATTGTTATAGATTACTACGGGTAATCAAGGAGTATGGAGAAGTTTTGGCTGGTACATTAAGAAAGATGGTCTGGTAGAGTAGGAAAGGAGAAAACACTCTGGGTAGGGCAGATATGAGCAAAGGTAAGGAATTAGGTATGTACTGACATGACTACAAAGGAGAGATTAAGGGGAAAATATGAGATGAGGGCAAGGATGAGACTTAGAAGTCAGATAACATGTTCACAGTTGTTTGTCTAAATATAAATTGGGGGACGCCTGGGTGGCTCAGTCAGTTGAGCATCTGCCTTTTGCTCAGGTCATGATCCCAGGGTCCTGGGATTGAGTCCCATTTCAGGCTTCTTGTTCAGCGGAGACCTTGCTTCTCCCTCTGCCTGCTCTGCCTGCAGCTGTCTGTGCCTCTGCTCTCTCTCTCTCTGACAAATAAATAAAATTTTTAAAAGTAAAAATAGAAATAAAAATAAAAATAAAAACAAATGGGGTTGGGATTTGATCTTGGGAAGTCTGACCCTGACTCCCCAGGGTGGGAAGTAAGATTATACACATTAGGATTGTAGTAGCCTGGAATTTGGGCACAATGATTTGACTTTGATTTTATAGATACCAGGGGACTTATTGGGTATTATTTTCTTATATTCTGCCATGAATATTAATAGCTGCTTTAATATTGGAACAGAAAACTCCAAATGAAGAAAACTCTGGTTTGTTTGTTTGTTTATTTATTTATTTATTTATTTGTTTATTTATTTGACAGAGAGAAACACAGCCAGAGAGAGAACACAAGTAGGGGGAGTGGGAGAGGGAGAAGCAGGCTTCCCACCAAGCACGGAGCCCAATGTGGGGCTCGATCCTGGAACTCCAGGATCATGACCTGAGCCAATGGCAGGTGCTTAAAAATGAGCCACCCAAGAGCCCCCAAGAACTCTGTTTGTTGAAATAAGGGTTTTGTATATGAACCCAGTTAGAAAGTAAAATTTTAACTTTTGAAATTCTAATACTCTAATATATGATAATATACAATTCTATGCTATTATTTTGTTTCTGTTGCAGACTCTATAGGTTTATAAAAGGAATGTTTCCAAGCTAGAGATAACTTGTTTGAGGTTCTTAATATGTGAAAAACTTATCTCTAGATTTTTAGATTTTTAAATAAACCTGGTGAATATTATGGATTGATTTGTGTCCCCCACCAAAGTTCATGTGTTGAACCCCTGACTCCCAATACGATGTATTTGGACATAGAGTCTTTACGGAGGCAATTAAGGCTCATAATGAGGTCATAAGGATGAGGCCCTAATTCAATAGGATTTGGTATCCTTAGAAGAGGAAAAGATACCAAAGCTTACTCCCTCTCACTTTTTGCACGTGGGAGAAAGGGAAAATGTGAAGGTGGCTATCCATCTTCCCAGAGCACTCTTACCAGAAACCTACCCTAATGTTGTCTTGGTCTTGGATTTGTGGTCTCCAGACCTGCAAGAAAATAAATGTCTGTTATTTATTACTCAGTCTGCAGTATTTTGTTGTGGCAGTCCTTACTTGACTAAGGCAGTAAGTATTTGTAAAGGGAAAAACAGAGGAAGAAAACAAAATCCTACCTCCGAAATTAATAAAGGGAAACTGAGGGGATATACAGTATACTTAGAAATACCTTATCATCTAAGGAGGCCTTGTGAGGTCTTAACATGGAAAGCATATCTCCACAGGCTATCTAGATTGACATACTATGAAACATCAGGAAGTGAGTGAGTGGGTCTTCTTGGAAAGAGAACCCAATGTGAAAATTGTGGATGATGTCACTGGGGTTACATATGTTTAAAAATAAATGTAATTGCTGCCAATGAGAAATATTGAAAACTATTGGCCATTTTTTGTTTCAATCCACTGTAGTTTATTAACACAAGCTTTAACTAACTCCATTGACAGTATTATTTTACTCTTGTAGCAGCTGACTAAAAGTCTAGGGCAAATTCTAGCAATAATTGTGTTGAATCTCTTCAGGGAAAAAGTGAGGCAGTAATACTAAACTTTCCAATGGTTTGCATTAACAGATTTTTTTTCTAAGACTTAATATTTTCACTTTTTGTTCATTTGAAAGCAAGGAAACTATAGTTTTCTGAACTGAAAGAAAAGTTCCATTTTTTACAGGGAGAATTTCTTGAAAAGAAATTATTTTGAAGAAGATGCAAATTTTTGGGTATCTGTGTGTCTAAGCTTACTTAGTAGCTCAGTGTTGGATGATGTGGCATCTTCTCTGTTCCTGTGTTTATAAATACTGAAACTGTGCCTCAGCATTGCAATGAAGACATGGCAACTTAATGCTTTTCCATATTTTCAAAAACTCTGGGAAAAAAATCTAGGTCATGCCCATACTTAATAAAAGGCTTTTAAAATTCTTTCCAGATTCATATACACCCATCTCAATATTTGAATTCTCTTCCAAAGATATTGAGAACTGAATTTTTGGCTCTATGATATCTATGATACATACATGTACACAAATTTATATATATGTACATTATTGATGATGAAAGTGTTATGAGAAGGCTGATTAATGTTTTCCAGATAGACCTCCTGGAGGGGGGGTATTTGATATGGCTTTTTTTTTTTTTTAAGATTTTATTTATTTGACAGAGAGAAACACAGTCAGAGAGGGAGCACAAGCAGGGGGAGTGAGAGAGGGAGAAGCCGGCTTCCCGTCGAGCAGGGAGCCTGATGTGGGACTCGATCCCAGGTTTCCAGGATCATGACCTGAGCCGAAGGCAGTTAGCTTAACCAACTGAGTCACCCAGGCACCCCTTTGATATGGCTTTTTAAGGATGAATAGGATTTCCATCAGGTATTTTTAGGAGCAGGAATATTTTCAACACATAACTGCTGAAATGAACAAAGGAACAGAGTGAAGTGTATGTGGTGCAAGGTCTGCAGGGGAAATCATGAAATTGGTTGGGTAGGAATTTCACAAAGGGTATACCCTGAGTGAAGAAAATGGTAATGGGCTTGGGAATGGTAAGAGATGAAGAAGCCTTACTTTTGAAACTCATTCTCTGCAACAGTTTCCAACTAGTCTCCGAGGAAGTTTCCTTCCTAGTCCACATTTTTAGAGATTCTGATTTTTCTGTATGGGCTAGAGTCTAGAATTTTTCTCCTAACAATGACAAATTCAGGTGGTGTATCTGGCCCCAGACAGCTTTTTAAGAACACTGATTTAGGTCTTGTAATACATTGTTACATATCTGTGTCTTCTACTAAATCCAAATGTATGGAAAAATGACAATAAGTAGTATACTTCCACTACTGCCCAATATTATTGCCAAATAATATTCACTCATTCATGTGTGTAACAGGTTCCATCCAGGAGCTAGAGATATTGTAGGGGCTGAAACAAAGTGTCTGTGAGTGCAGAGCTTGTGTTCTAGTTGAAAGTGAGGTAGAGACCATCTTGTATCTTGTATTTTCATTGTAAAACAAAACAAAATAAAACAAAACAAACACAAAAACAAGAATAGGAGATATATTATGGGAAGGGGTTTTTTCATAGCAAATATCAGGAAGAAGTTCTCTGATAATGTGATATATGAGCAGAGTCCTGAAGAACATGGGGACGGAGTCTATTTGAGGAAGTACATTTCAGGCCAAATTCTCTGAGGTGGAATTTGTGGAAGAAAAACAAGAGTCCAGTGTGGCTAAAGAAGAGGGAAGAGGAGAGGAGCTAAAGAAAAGCAGTTTAAAGAGGAATGTGTGGTATCTTATGACATGGTAAGGCATTTCCTTGTATTCTTAGTATGGGAAGAGGCTTTTGAACAGATGATTTATAGATTTAAGTTATCACTCAGGTTGCTCTGGAGAGAAGAAATTGCTGAGAAATTGCTGAGTTGAGAGGTGAGAGGTGATGGTGGCCTAGACCAGGCTGGACAATGACAACGGGTATAGTATGGCTATGGTGATACTTACCCCATTATACGACATACATCTTCAAATATGTTTAAAGAGTTCTATGGTGTTTTCCAACACCAACAATCAATTTCCTGTTTCTGAGGACATGAGCTAGATGCCCTACAGTTCAATTCAACAGAGTTTTGGTGTTAGGCTCCACAAGTTTAAGGACTCAGTTTAAGACTGCCCTTACTTCAAATGTCAATCACAAGTATTAGGTCCCAGGTTACCCACACTCTATCCAACTTGACTACAAATTGGGGGTTCTTACAACCCCCCTCAGGTTAAAATTTGCTAGAATGGTTCACAGAACTCAGGAAAATAGTTTACTTATTATTACTCATTTCTTATAAGGGATATAACTTTGAAACAGCCAAATGGAAGAGATGCATAGGGCAAGGTATGGGAAAGGCCTACAAAGCTTCCACGACTTCTCTTTTCCATGTTTCCTTCCTAGCATCTGGATGACTCACCAATCTGGAAGTTCTGTGAACTTTGTCATTTAGGTTTGTTTTTTTTCATATTTGCATTTTTTTTAATTTTAATTTCAGTATAGTTAACATATGCCATTTAGGGTTTCTTATGGAGCTTCTATTATATAGGCATGGCTGATTAAATTACAGGCCATCAATCTCCAGCCTCCTTTCCTTCCCCAGAGGTCTGAGGTTAGGGCTAAAAGTTATAATCCTCTAAATACATGACTGGGTTCTCTGGCAACCATCCCCCTCCTAAAGCTATCTGGGAGAGGGGGGGCTACCAAGAGTTACCTCATTAACTGGTTGAAAGGGGCTTGTTATGAATAACAAAAGATTTTCTTATTATCCCTATCATTTAGTAAATTCCAAGAATTTTAGAAACTCTGTCAGGACCTGGGGACAAAGACCAAATATGCATTTATTGTGAGTACAAATAGTGCTTAGATTTTTGTGTTGACCACAGGTCAGCTAGCTTTAGGGATACATTTCTTTAAGTATTACTTTTGACACCCACGGTCCATGCTTTATTGATGCCTATGTATCAAGGAAAAGGAAAGCATTTTAACATTCCTATGAAAGGCTATTTATTACTTCTGTAACTTAAAATTTAAAATAATGGGAAATATGCATCAGGAAATAACATATTTATCCTGAATCCTTCTTGCAATACAATCTATTGCTTTCTCTAGTACCATATGCCTGTTTAACAGGATATAATAAAATAACTTCAAAATTGTTAGGATTTCAGCTGCTTTAAATTAATTATCTTTATTGAATTAATGTCAGTGCCAATTAAATTAGAGAAGATGTCTCAAAATTATGAAGGTCAAAAATCACCAAAGGAAATGAAGATAGCCAATAACATTTATAAAACATGAAGGGTGGCTTGATTTAACTATACACTAATGGCCATTGAATGTTAGTGCTTTTTAATAATGGCATAGAAAATTAACTTATTTTTGTGTTGTTAAATTCTTTCCACAAATGAGAGAACTGGCATATATTTTAATTGTAGAAATAGGTAAGTTTTTATTTTAAGAATGAGGAATGTATAGAAATAAAGGCAATCATATACTTCTAAATAAAGAGTACTTTCAATACTTCTAATAAAGGAATGCATTTGCCAATGATAATGATTTCAGTCAGTTTGAGAAATGGATACAGTATTCACCACATTGAAAATGAAACATCCTGTTGGGCATTATTTATAGCACATATTCACTAATATGCTGCAAAGATTTAATGTGACACTTGTGGATCATTTAAGAATTTATGAAGAAAAAAAGTGAGACAGTTTCGAAGTGAGGCAAAATAGTAATGAATAGTCTCTTCCTCAGGATTATAAGACCGATAAGAGAAGAACCTAACAAGATGTGGATAACTGGTACTTTTCACTCTTGGGAGCCCTGGGGCTGAGCAAGCGAGACAGCGGGCTAGAGAGGCCATTCCTGGAACCCTGGGGCTGAAAGCCGGCGGGGCCAACTTCCGATCCGGTCTCCTACTTCCTGCTGGTGGTGTGTTAACACAGGTGTGTTACCTGTGTAGGAGTCAAGCCCAGCTGAATCAGGAAGATCACAAAAGAGTCGCGCCACCTGCTTTCTTCCCCAAAGTGCTGGGCCCCTTGCTCTTCGGGCTTGTCTTCTCTATCACTAAGCGGTGTCAGCGCCGGCCAAAGAAGCAGGAGAGGAAGTGGTACTTTTGCCAGAGCTGCGATCTAGGACATAGCCTGATGCTGATATTCGGGTATGTCTGCGTGAGAGCATGAGGAGCCTTCACACTTCACATCACCCTTTCTACCTTTTCACAACAGGCAGGGAGGGCAACAACACCTGGATATTCCTGAACAATTTATTTCCGCAGTCTTATTTAACCCTATGGAACGGGAAGTGGCCGCCGTGTAGGGACAAGTATAGAGGCTGCTTTCTTTTCTACTCCTCTCCTTCCAATATAAAATTATAGATTTATATTTTTTTGTGGGTAAAAAGTACCTATAATTCTTAATCTTTTTAATATGCAGTAAAAGTTTGGTTATAAAGAACACAATAAAGGGTGAATATGCTTAAGAGGTCGGGCTGTGGAGTCTGACTGCTGGGGTTTCAATCATGGTTCTACAGTTTATTAACTTCATAACTTTAGGGAATGTCCCGGAGTGAATGTTTGTGTCCTCTCAAAACACTTATGTTAAAGCCTTAATTCCCCGTGTGGCTGTATTTGAAGATGGGACATCTAAGAAAGTAATCAAATTTAAATGAAGGCATAAGGGTGAGTGTCTGATCCAGCGGGATTAGTGCCCATATGAAAAGAGTCACCAGAGTTTCCTTTTCCTTCTTGTCTCCCTTCTTATCCCTTCACAGAGCAAAGGCCACGGGAGGATGCCAAATCAGAAGAGAGCCCTACCTGAAACTGAATCAGCTGGAAACTTGATCGTGGACGTCTAGCTTCCAAAACTGTAAGAAAATAAATTTCTGTTGTCTAAGTCATAGAGTCTGTGGCATTTGTTATAGCAGCCTGAGAAGACTAATACAGGGAAATTACTTAATTCTTTGTACCTTAGTTTTCTTATTGTAAAAGGAAGGTAATA
Organism: Spilogale gracilis; assembly: GCA_004023965.1. Classification (NCBI taxonomy): domain Eukaryota; kingdom Metazoa; phylum Chordata; class Mammalia; order Carnivora; family Mephitidae; genus Spilogale; species Spilogale gracilis. The sequence goes on from PITA01000304.1 coordinate 106,545, forward strand.
AGTAAGCCCACTTCCTAGTGTTGCTCTGATGGGCTGAGTGTAATAATCTCAGCTAATGTTAGTTACTCATATTCTAATTGTCCAGAATACAGCTTATTCTCTATATGTATCTAGAATAGGATCAACTAATTTTATTTGGAAAATGGATCTTTTTTAAAAAAAGCTAATTAAGTGCATCACGTGTATTTATGCTTATACTGTGTGTAGAAGAGTCAGTGTGAGCCTGAGACAGATTTAAAGTTGCGGCAAAGAAAAGTCAGTGAAATGTAAGAGGAGTAAATTAAACAAACATTTTTATATAAATTTTGATTTTTTTGAAGGTGTGACTCAATGGGGACTAGACTTAGAGCAATGAATATTGGTTTTAACTTTTCAAAGCTCCTCAAAATGTACTCCACATAACTAAATGTAAATTGTTAGTCTGAGATCTTGTTTCAGACAGTAACAACAAGAAAAAAACAAAAAGCATTCAGAGTCTATATGGCTGATTTAATTATTTTAGCCCTAAACTTCAACATGAAGTTTTGACTGCATGAAACTATTTGCAACCAGTTTGAATTTTTTCTTTTCTTTCTTTCTTTTTTTTGGATGAGTTGTTATTTCAGTGTTTGGAGACACAGAGCCAGTCAATTTAGTAAAGCAAAGGTCACGTTGATTACTTGCTGTTATAAAAGAGGAAATGAGTAACTGATTTAGTGAATTTTGTATTTTTTAAACTGGTAATCCTCGTGAGTTTTAGACAAAACCTTAATAAAATCAGGATTTCTTTTCCTATTAATTAATACCTTAACACAGTGATTAAGTGTCTTAGTAAAAATCCTTGGGACCCACAATTGAAAGTAGATGTGTTTGTGTGGCAGTGGGTGGGAATGGTGGGTGAGGAAGATTGTGGAGGTGAAACCAATTTTCTTTAGTCACTTGACTGATTGACCTAACAGATTTCTTATTATTCCTAAAAGAGTTTCTAGTTTGTTGCTGATGCCTTTGAGGATAGGATGCAATTCTTATAAGAAAATAAGAAACCAAGGATGGGAAAGAATATTGATAAAAAATGAGAGATAATGTAGGGAAAGCAGATTTTTTTGAAAAAAAATTTTTTTAAATCATTCTTCTCTCTCTTAATTAGCAAGTCTAGTTAGTTAGAGGAAGATGAGAGAGAGTGAACACAGAATTTCAGTGTTACCAAAAAAGTGTGCCTGCATTTGCATATTTTACTATATTTCCATAATTCTATAAAACTGGGACTTAGTGACAGAAAATTCTGTAATTGATCATAAATATAATAGTATTTTCTTAAATTCTATAATTCTATAATTCTATAAAACTGGAACTTAGTGGCAGAAAATTCTATAATTGATCATAAATATAATAGTATTTTCTTAGTATAAATTGTATTCTCATGGTGCTGATATTAAACTCTTTTAATAAGCACTAGAAGAATCATAAATATAAAACCAAGTAATGAAAAACTGTAGTTTAAAATAAAACACTTTACAGCACTCTAATTTGTTTGGTATCTTAATTAAATTATCTGAACTTAGTACTGTAAATTCTGTGTAATTAGATAAGTCCTTTGCATAAGAAAAAGAGACTTTTTAAAAAGTTTTTTCTCACTTAAGTTATGATAAAGAAAACCATGTGCTTCATATGCATTTTATTAAGTGGTGCATAGGCAGGGGCAGAGAGGAGAAAGGAAACTGTAACAAGGATGCAAGCTAAAAAGTGGTATGAAAGTTGTTTTGTATTGCATTACCACCTGAAAATTTCAGAGACATAATAGAACTAATATATCCAGTTTTTAAATACTGCATTAGGAATAGTTTTATTTGATAGAAAGTAATAAAAAGACAACATTTCTTGGTAACTTAAGAGAGTATATTTGATTGCAAACTTTCAGTATCTGTAAGTGCTATTTGTAGATGATATTGTTTCCTAGGCAAAGCAAAGCGTATCAATGGGAAAACTATTCAAATTAAGAACATGATAAAGTGGCTACTTTCAAAATAAATATTATAAATAAGTGGTTTTATCAATAATAAACATTGAAAAGAACAAAAAAATTACACTAAAATGGTAATTTCTAGGACTAATCTCAGTAAAAATGTATAAGACCATAGGAAGAAATTTAAAACCTCATTGAAGAAGAAGGCTATTTTTCCTCCTTTTTTTGTATCTCTAATGGTTTAAATTTGCTGGACACATAGTAGGCCATGAAATATTTGTTGAACAACTAATGAATCAACCTTGTAGAATATGTAAAATATAGTTTGGGAAATGCTTTTATGGTGTAAAAATATTGCCATGTTGCCATTCAGTGTGTGTGCATATATATAAAATATGTATACATATATATGTTTGTTTATATATCCTGAATGGCAACATGGCAATATTTTATATTTATATATTCTATATAGATGCTTATGTAATATAAAAATGAGTATTCTCCTCAACATCCTACATAATAGAAATAATGAAGCTTGTCATTCTAGTATTTCATGTCAAGGGTTACAGATTTATTCTTTTATATTTATTTATTTTACTCCTAAATTTTAATCCCTAGTTGTTATATACTTTGTTTTCTCCATATACAAGGCCAAAATGCTCAATTGCTAAAACCAGAAGCAAACATTTGCATATATACGCATGCTCACACACATAAACACAGTAGTTAACCAGCCAAACAGAGAATTAAACCTAGTGTCCCAGTTCAAATCAGTATCTTGTTTCACCTATCTACCTATCCAGCCATTAATTCATCAATCTATTGATCCATTGGTGCATCCATCCTTCTATGCATACATATAATAAAGTTTATTGATCTTATAAACTGCTATCATTAACCTGTTTCAGCCAAGGAAACATAAAAAGTAATCAGAGAGTGTTGGAAAAATGGAAGAGTATTGCCATATAAGTCTAGGAAAGGCAGAATTTCAGGCAATTTGGAGGAGTCCATTGGGATCATACAGAGAGATATTTTGATAGTATTCTCTTGAATTCATCACTTAAGATGCTACTGATGAATTTCAAGATAGCAATTTCAATAAATTCATCAACTATAAGTCAGTTCAGTTGTACTGAAGGTAAGTGAGATGAGGTGGAAGTAGATTGATGAATATTTGTCATCCTTAATCAGTACTACCTTATAACTGGGAAAGCCCGCCCTCTGCCCTCAGAACTGTATTATAAAGGAATATACGTATCACAAGCACACACTCTCACAAGCTTATTGAAGGACATGTGGGCAGTGCCTTTAATCAGGGATCTGGAACTTAGTGCTCTCATAGCCCAGGCAGTGAACCTAAACACCTCTTTGTGATAGACCATTCAGTCTCCAGAGAAGTGTTCCTCTTCATCTCTTGCACCATGTCATTGAAACAAAAAGTGACAGTGTCTGAATGCCATGAAGATTTGTGTGTCAGACCATTGTCAAAATCATAGATGGATATACCTTCAAGTGCAGGACTTATCTGAGCAAGTGGTTAGGTAAAAGAAAATACAAAGATATTAATCAATGTGTCAAATTCTTTCTCTCACATGGAAAAATGGCATAGATTCTTGGACGACAAAGTATCATTCTCAGTAGTTTTGAGCACCTATAGTCTCTGTTCCTCTATATTCTAATTCCTGGTTCTGGAGGCACTCAAAAATAGTACACAATTTGCAGCATTTGCATGGCAGCTAAGAATTGGTTTGTAATATTAAACCACATTACTATAATGATTAATTTTTTTTTGCTTTAATATACATGTTTGAAGAAAATACATTGAAAATTGTGGGGCACCTGGATGGCTCAGTCATTAAGCGTCTGCCTTTGGCTCAGGTCATGATCCCGGAGTCCCGGTTTCGAGCCCTGCATCGGGCTCCCTGCTCGGCAGGAAGCCTGCTTCTCCCTCTCTCGACTCCCCCTGCTGTGTTTCCTCTCTGGCTGTGTTTCTCTCTGTCAAATAAATAAATAAAATCTTTAAAAAAAAAAAAGAAAGAAAATACATTGAAAATTGGATGCTTTGTCTACAATGACATTTTATATTTTATCTCTTAGGTCATTCCAATCAGTAGAATAAAAATAATCATTATAATATTGCTTATAAAAATAATTTGTGGGGGCATCTGGGTGGCTCAGTTGGTTAAGCGACTGCCTTCGGCTCAGGTCATGATCCTGGAGACCCGGGATCTAGTCCCACATCGGGCTCCCTGCTCAGCGGGAAGCCTGCTTCTCCCTCTCTCACTCCCCCTGCATGTGTTCCCTCTCTGGCTGTGTTTCTCTCTGTCAAATAAATACAATCTTTAAAAAAAAAAATTGTGGAGGCACCTGGGTGGCTCAGTAGTTAGGTGTTGCCTTTAGCTCAGGTCATGATCCCAGAGTCCTGGAATCAAGCCCCAAATCTAGCTCCCTGCCCAGTGGGAAGCCCACTTCTCCCTCTCCTACTCCTCCTGCTTGTGTTCCTGCTCTTGCTGTCTCTCTCTCTAGGTGTCAAATAAATACATAAAAAGTCTTTAAAAAAAAGTAATCTGTGATTTTGATGAAATGAAGGCAAAAATATTTTGGAATATAATTTGTGAATTAGGTATACCTTTATTTATTACATAGCTAAATACTGCTGCCTCAAAAGAAAATACTCAGATATACACAGTATTGATTAAATTCTAACATCTTTGATATTTTACCTAATTTCAGTCACATAAAAATATGGTTTTATACATAGTTTTCCATTTCTAAAGTATGAAGGTAGATTTATCAAAGCAGAAGAAAAATGTGGTATGTGGGCTTTATTTGTAATCTTGCTTTGGGCCTTGCAAATTGTAGGGGTGGGTCTAATGTGATTACATTCTTTTTTTTTTTTTTTAAAGATTTTATTTATTTGACAGAGAGAAACACAGCTAGAGAGGAAACACAAGCAGCAGGAGGGAGAGAGGGAGAAGCAGGCTTCCTGCCGAGCAGAGAGCCTGATGTGGGACTCGATCCTGGGTCTCCGGGATCATGACCTGAGCCAAAGGCAGTTGCTTAACCAACTGAGCGACCCAGGCGCGCCCCTAATGTGATTACATTCTTGAACATTTGTCCACTCACATAGTTTCTTTTCCTTTTTTATTTTTTTTTAAAGATTTTATTTATTTTACAGAGAGAAGCACAACCAGAGAGGGAACACAAGCAGGGGGAGTGAGAGAGAGAGAAGCAGGCTTCCCGCCGAGCCGGGAGGCCAAAGTGGGACTTGATCCCGGGTCTCTGGGATCATGACCTGAGCCGAAGGCAGTCACTCAACCAACTGAGCCACCCAGGCACCCTCACATAGTTTCTTAAGATAAATTTGTAGAACAGAATCACAAAGTCAAAGAGAAAGCACTGTTTTATGAGCATTTAGATCTGTGATGATTTCCTAGTAAAGACATCTCTAAGAAATGAAAATACTATAGTCTCCTTCTGCCAGAATATCCGTCTTAATTTTGTTACTGAATGTGTACGTTATTGTAGTGCTGAAAAATTTTGCAGTGCTCTTCCACAGTCACTGAAGAGACTGAGAAGAAATGAGAGGAGACCTGGGGAAGTGGGCAGGACAGCTGGAAGATGCTTTCTTTGCTCAGGTTTTATCAGTGGTCTCTGTGATGCACTTTAGTTAAGATCCAAGAATCCCCAAGCCTGGAAATTTGGTTGCAGGCCAAAGTTTTTTTTCAAAGCAAATAGCACTTTAAAGACCTGTACAAAAATGTTTTGGTGACAAAACATAAATCAGAAATTTTATGAAACTATGGAGAGATGATAATTACCTTAGTCTTATACCTAGAGAAAAATTGCTGTAGGACTGTGTGTGTGTATAAGTATTTCACACTTAGGTAAATATTTGTGTTTGTGTATGTGTATACATTTATCTATCTATCTATCTAATCTATCATCTATCTATCTATATTTAAATCTTACCTCCCCCACTTTATTCTGTGAACATCTATCAATGTCTGCATGTCTGGGCATGCGTTTTATTGGTGTATGCGTACACCTTAATATATTCATTTTTTTAAAGATTTTATTTATTTGACAGAGAGAAACACAGCGAGAGAGGGAACACAAGCAGAGGGACTGAGAGAGGGAGAAGCAGGCTTCCCGCCAAGCAGGAATCCTGATATAGGGCTTGATCCTGGGTCTCCAGGATTTTGACCTGAGCCGAAAGCAGTCACTTAACCAGCTGAGCCACCCAGGAGTCCCAATATATTCATTTTTGAGTTATGTCTCATTCTTAGATATCCAAGATGCTTTACTTCCATAAATAATGTCAAGATAAATAGCTTTGTACATGAATCTTTAGAATCTTACCATTTATTACTTTAAAGCATTTTCAGCAAAGTGGAATTACTGATTTTAAAATAAATGTGCATTAAAGCTTAGACATCGTCAAATAACTCTCCATAAAGAGTGTATGAATTTTACCCTGCAGTACGGGAAGGAGATTAATTGGCTAATTCACTGTCATCATTCTTTCTTACCCTTTACCAATCTCCATGGCAATCCAAAATAATTTTTGTTTTACTGTGTATAGTTACAAATAATTTTAGATAAGCTTTCTTGTATTTGTGGACAAATTCATTTATTTGTGACTTCTTTGTTCATATATTTTCTCCATTATTATTTAATGTCTTCAACCTATTCTTCTTTATGACTACATCTTACCAGAAAAAAATGTTAAAACTTCATCTCAATTTAATAACAATTAGAAAATTATTTATTAACCAATGTTCTGTTTGAGGCCACATGGACGGCATTAAATAGACAAGATGAACAAAATAGATGTGACACACTGAAAAAATAAAATAAATTAAAAAAAATAGATGTGACAACTGAAGCTGAATGACTCCTTTAGAGATCAAGTCAAGGAAGATAGAAGAAAAAGAAAGAGGGTTTTTATACCTGAAATGCTGTTTTAACCAAGACAAGTTGTGATTAAATTTACATTGCTTTAGAGCAACATATCTGGCTGTATAATTCATATTCTTATATTTTCCAATTTTGTTATTTTATATTGGTTCTTACAAGTATAAATTTAATGTATTTTTAGAATTCAGATAGTTTTAAGTAGCTTATAAGAAAAAGCAGCAGCATATCCTGCCCTGTTCCTCCTCATCCTGTACTCCCACTATATAAATGCAGCCACCCTTGTTACTTTAAGTTACTGAGACAAGTATTTGCCTGTGTATTTCTAAATAATATATTTAAATGTCTTTAAATGTTAGCTAGTATGAATTGATTTTAAGAAAGATGGGCTTTGACTGTTATACTCTCATACATGCACATACATACATACACACATGCATCAAACACCTATATTTTATTTCCTCAAAATTGCAGGTTTTGTTTAAATCATTTTTGTGAGTTTCTAATGTATAAACCATTCATTACCCAGGGTTTCTCAGTCTCAACACCGTTGACACTTTGGGCTGGAAAATTCTTTCTAGTGAGAGGCTGTACTCTTCACTGTAAGCAGCATCTCTGTGTCTGCCTCACAGAGGCGGGTAAAACCTCCCCATTGTAATAGCCGAAAGTATCCATAAGCATTGAGAAATACTCCCTGAAGGGCAAAAGTTCCTCTAGTCAAGGACTACTAATTTCATCTTATAAGTGGTGAGTTTTGCTTTTAAATATTATTTACCACTGAAATTACATCATTCAATTATTTTGCTCTTTTCATACAAGTTTTGTTTTTATTAGGGGTTAATGATTGCATTGTGTATATATGAATGAGTTTGCTTCATTTTACGTGTAAATAGACTGGCAGAATTAGAAAACCTATTTATATGTCAAAGACATCAGCTAATCTGTTAGCTCTGTTTTCTCTGGGAGGTATACCTACTCCAGGTCCTCCTGCTCCAGTATGGACTGATTGCTCTCTTAGATATAAAACTGTCCTTATGCAGCTTCTTGTCATACTAAGAATTTCCTTTGCCTTAGTAATCTGGTAAAACCCATTTCCTGTGTTCCTGTGTATTGGCTATAAATTGCATTTCGTTGCTCCTAACAGATACCAAAACATCAGTGACTTAAGCAATAAATTGGCTTTTCGCTGATGTAAAAGAGCTTGTTCTCTGCAGTTATGATAGCTCCAAAAGTCATCGGATACTGGCTCCAAGTCTTTTTGTGACAGTATGCATATGCACGGCTTGCCTTCTGATGTTCAGATAAATGTCTGCTAGATCTGATGTCTCTGTACTGAAAGAGGAAACAGGAGGAAAGGAAGGGGGAAGGCAAAAAAAGATCTTGTGTAAAATTTGTTTTTGTTTGTATAAAAGTCTTTGTTGGAAATCATGTTCTCTTAGATTAAGATGTTGAAACTATTCCTTCATTATCTTTGGGATTTTAGAATTGCTGCTGAAAAGTCTCATCATTCTGATTCCTGATTCTTTGTGATTAATTTTTTTTGTTTTGTTTTAGATGCTTTTAACATCTTTCCTTTATCTTTACTGTTTTTTAATTTCATGACAGTCTTCTTAGTTTGGATCTTTTTTATTTGTTTTACTGGGCACTTGGAGGAGTTTTTCAATATGGAAACTCAGTTTCTTTTAAACAATTTTCTTATAATGTTTCTTTTTTTAAAGTTTTTATTTTGAAGTAATCTCTATATCCAACATGGGGCTTGAATTTACAACCCTGAGTTCAAGAGTCACATGATCTACTGACTTAGCCAGCCAGACACCCTCCTTATAGTATTTCTTTGATGTTTTATTCCTCTTTACTTTCTCTGTGCTTTGTTTCTGGATGTTAGGACCTTAATCAGTTGAATGTTGGAACACCTGAATTGATGCTATAATTTTTCTTTTTTTCCCCCTCCATTGTTTAATTATTTTCTTTTTGGTTTTGTGTTTCTCTTAAGTTTTTCAATTTTAATTTCAAAACCTTCTCTTCAGTTTCTTATTTCTGCTGTCCAATTATATCTCTTTCTTTGTCTCTATTTCTGTTTTATAATCTTTTTACATGATGATTTCAGTGACTTATCATTTCTCTGAGCACATGAATGATGAAATTTTAGCATTTTCTTCTCTTTTCCAAGGTGCCTTTTCCCTGCTTGTTTATTTCTTTTTTCTTTTTCATTAAGAGACAATCCTAAAATATTTTGTAATGCTTTGATAATCTATTCCTCTTTAAGAGTGAGGTGTTTAAAGGTAATTAGAAGATCTCTCTTTGTACAGAGCTTATCATCTTTCTTTAGCACTATTTCGTAGGCAGTTGACCATTTCATTGGGAAAAGCAAAGTCAGTATCTGTAGATATGTTTTTTTTTCCAGTTTTATTGAGATATAATTAACATGTAACTTTACATAAGTTTAAGATGTGCAACATAATGATTTGATGTATGTCTTGTGTTTTCTAGTTCTGCTTAGACTCCTTGTGGATGACTGCTCTAAGCCTCTGCTCAGGAGAGACATACAGACTTAGTTGTTGGCATTTTGGGAGCAGAGCATGAGAACTGGAATGCAAGCTTCTTTTTTTAGGATGTGTAATTCAGTTACTTTTACTGTTTCGGTATTCCTGTCCTCACCTGTGCAGCCTCAAATCCACAGGTTAAGTTCACATTTTCCAGAAACTTAACTCCAGATTTGTGTGTGGTAGGGGAGCTGATATGAGGGTCAAAATTTTCTTTATAAAGATTTTCAACAAATCTTCCCTTTTTCAGACCCGTCTTCTATTTCCGCCTACATATCTGCCTATACAAGTACCCGTGTGTTCAATTACCAAGTCCCTAGGCTTCTATGGCTAGAATTGGTTTCAGTTGTCTCCCTCTACTGAGATAGTTACCACTCACGAATCTTATTTTTGTTTTCTGCGTCTTTACTGATATAGCTTATGAGTTCCAGTTAACTCTTTCATTTGCTTTGCCCTTGTGCTTTGTCCATTTTTATTGATTTTTTTCTTGTTATTCTGAGAGGCTGAAGATAAATAATTATGTTCAATTTGCTGCTTATCAGAGTTTTCATTAATTTGTTTTAATTTCCCAGGGTAGCATTTAAATGGCCTCAAATGTATAAAGAAAAAGGGCATTTTAATGTAGTTAAACTAGTTGACTTAAGGGACTGATCTAGCTGATGGGACTTTGACAGTGCCATGAATTATTTGGCCAACAAAACATAGCAAGACTGTATTATTTAATCTCCACTTTAGGTGTTCCTTATCATGGTAACTTATACAGCTGCTACCTTTGTTAGGGCGAATAAGTCAAATGGGCCAAGATTTGAAAGATGCTTATGTGGTTATCTGAGAAACTGTAACTTGGAGCCAGTGTATTTTTGTGTTACTTCTACCCTTCACCTCCAAACTAATTTTCACATTAGCTTTCGTGGATAAAGAATTTATGAATTATCTTATCTCATACCCAGTTGAGTTGAAATTCAGTGAGAACAATTCGGGATCTTCCACATAGCTCCCATAAGTCAAGAAGTTTGAGAAAAACAGGTCATACCTCCCTAGCATAGCATGACATTGGAGGAAAGATGCAAGAGGAGGAGTAAAAGAGTAGGGAGGAGGAGATCTGCAGTGGTCAGAGCATATTTCTAATATATGACTGATGTGGAGGATTCCTACTCAACTGATTTTCAGCAGTTACATTGCCTGACCTGTGAGGCACGATGCAACATGGCTTCAGTCATGAATTTAGTGAAATGGTTACTTCTTAGATGACATAGTCTTTGAAATCCATATGGGAATAAATAGTTGCATTTGATTTTTGATTATTTTCAAAATGCAGCACTGAAAAGCTGTGGTAAAATATAATAAGGGTTAATTCCTGGACAAAGGAAATTACTTCATTGCAGCTACTGTCTCCTGTGTCTTACAGAAATTCTAACTCATATTATTAAGAAGTACATTGCATTGTATGTCTCAAGAGTAGAAAGTTTTTTTTTTCACTCTAATTAAATAGATTACATATCTTGGGTTAAGCAAAACCAGGAAAACAGCAGTGAGATTTGGCTTTAAGTTTTTAGATGTTAAGGAAAAGAAAAAGATAGAAATGCAGAGTTTAACAATTTTTATTTGTATTTTTTGACAACAGGAAGATATGAGGATAACTTTTGCATGTATGTGCAAAAAAAGTGGAAATTTGTTTTCTGGATGTTTATACAGGGAACATATATGAATAAAATCTTCAAACAAAAGAAAACATTGCCCAATGACTGGTTTCTGTATCAACCTTGAATAGAGGCAAAGAGCATTACATTAAGTTGCTGCAGTGAAAACAATTCTTTGAAGAGCTGAGATAGTGTGGTAAATGTACTTTTCTGTCTGATGGTTTAATAAGAAATGTATCTTGAGAAATCAGACAAATGGATGTCAGCACATCTGTTAGGCTCTCTGCAGTATCATGAGTAGAAGGAACCTTAAGATTTCATAGAATTTCTGTAGGAAATTCAGTTCTTCCTTGGACATTCCAGAGTATGGAAGGGTTACTTATCTCTGAAGTCATCATGATTATATCCTTGTAACTGAAATAGTTTATGGTGTTCATAGCTTGTGATGTACACTCAGGTTCGTTTCTCTCTTTTCCTTGGTATGAGTAAAGATGTCTCTTTTTATTTGATTGCACATATGGAAAATTTTGTTCTTGTTGACATCCATAGGTAGCTAAAATTCAGAAAGTAGATGAATGGACTGGAAGCATACTTTTATTCTCTTTAAATAAGCTCCCAATCCAAAGATAGAAATTTAAAGATTATGGCTCAATGGTTTACAGCATCGTTATTATTTTCTTCCAAATTTAAGACTAAAACATTTAAACAATTGTATTCATGTACTTGGGTTGCCGTTATAAAATACCATAGACTGGAAGTCTTAAATTTATTTTCTCATAGTTTTGGAGTCTAAAAGTCTGAGATCAGGATGCTAGCATGGTCAGGATCTGGTGAGTCATCTCTTCCTGGTGTACAGAGGCAGTTTTTTCTTGGTGTACTCACGTAACAGAGGGAGTAAGTGCTCTTGCGTCTTTTATAAGGGCAGAAATTTGATCATGAAGGCCCACTCTCATGACCGCACCTAAACCTAATACATCCCAAAGGTCCTATCTCCATATAGGCACACTGGGGACTAAGGTTTCAACATATGAATGTGGAGGGGACACAATTTAGCAACAACATTACCTGGATTTTAATGTTGAGTATTCTGGTTGACTTCTCTAGATTTCTCTGCCTCCACTGTTTGCAAACCATGATGTTTGTGCCATCTTTCTGACTGAAGTACTAGGGCTCATTCAGGAGAACTTGTAACTTTTATTTTGGCTGCCCTTAGTTTTAAAGACATGGTCAGCAGACTCAGTTTTATAGAAAACCAGGAAATTTTTAGTTAAATGACTGGTATATCTGATAAAAAAGGAAGGAGAAAGAAAAAAATTCAGAAGCAATACAGAATTTTTAAACAGACCCCATGTCAAGCATTATTTTATACCCAATTTCCATTAAACATAAAACATATACATAAACTCATAATTCTGATTGCTTGGTACAACTTACCCATTTATCACTCTGCCTAAACATACATACATATAATATATATATATATATATATATATTTTACACATATATATGCAGTATGTGTAAAATAATGTCCCTGATTGTTCTACTTCGCAGAGTTCATGTGAACCCACACATACAGTGTTCTCTATCCATTTTTTAATTGAATTGTTTTGTGTTTTCCTTGGTGTTAACTTGTAGTTATTTATACATTTTGGGTACTAATCTTATCAAATATGTCATTTGCAAATATCTCCTCACTCAATAGTTTGCCTTTTTGTTTTGTTGATGGTTTCCTTCACTGTGAAAAAGTTTTTTTTATTTTGGTGCAGTCTCAATAGTTTGATTTTGTTTTTGTTTCCCTTGCCTGAGGAGACATATTTAGAAAATGCTTCTACTGCAGATGGCAGAGAGAAATTACTGCCTATGTTTTCTTCTAGGAGTTTTATGGTTTTAGGTCTCACATTCAAGTGTTTCATCCATTTTGGGGTTGATTTTGTATATGGTGTCAGAAAATGGTCCAGTTTTATTTTTCTGGCATGTAGCTGTCTAGTTTTTGCAACACCATTCGTTGAATTTGTTGAAGAGGGTGTCTTTTCCCTATTATATATTCTTGTCTCCTCTATCATAGATTAACTGACCATGTAGGCATGGGTTTATTTCTGGGCTCTCTGTTCTTTTCCATTGATCCATGTGTCTTTTGTGCCAGTACCTTAACTGTTTTGATTATTACAGCTTTGTAGTATATCTTGAAATCTGGGATTATGATACTTCCAGTTTTGTCCTTCTTTCTCAGGCTAGCTTTGGCTATTCAGTCTTTTGTGGTTCCATACAGACTTTAAGATTATTTGATCTGATTCTATGAAAAATGTTGTTATTTTGATAGGTATTACATTAATCTGTAGATTGCTTTGGGCACTATGGACATTGTAATAATAATAATTCTTCCAGTCCATGAGCATGGAATATTTTTCCATTTGTTGTGTCATTTTCAGTATTTTTCATCAGTGTCTCATAATTTTTAGAGTATAAATCTTTCACCTCCTCTGTTAAATTTAGTCTTAGGAATTTTATTACTTTTGGTGTAAAAGGGGTTGTTTTCTTAATTTCTCTTTCTGCTACTTCATTATTAGTGCATAGAACTGTGTAACATATTTGTATATTAATCTTGTATCTGCAACTTTACTGAATTTATCAGTTCTGATAGTGTTTTGGTGGAGTCTTTAGGGTTTCCTATATATAATATCATGTCATTTACAAATAATGATAGTGTTATTTCTTCCTTACCAATTTTTATTTCTTTTTGTTTTCTGATTTACTGTGGTTAGTGCTTTCAGTCCTATGTTGAATAAAAGTGTTGAGAGTGGGAATCTGTGTCTTATATCACTTTATACTTTTTGAAATACATTTTTTAAGTTCAAGTTCTTGAGACCAAGCAAACATATATGAAAGAATGTGAGCAGTTTTAATTCCTTGTGTGTTATTTGCAGACTAAAGGAACATTGTTTTGTGAATCATAATAAATAGTCTTAGAATTTATATACTTTATTTTATTTGTGGTTTATAAGATATAGGCACTTGGGTTAGAGGAGAGAAGACTGGGCCCTATTCACATGTATGTTTCTCTTTGGACTTTGAGCTCTTTGAGGGCAGGTTCAATAACTTGCTTGACTCTGGTACCCAGAACAGTGTTTGCATATATGGAGACTGTAAGTACTTACTGACTGATTGAATAAACACTCCAAACTATCTTGGACACAGCATAATTAATTCAGTGTTTTAATTTGACTAATGACCAATAGAGATAGCTCTTGGTCATATGCATTCATGTGTATCAAGTTTACAACAAAAATGGTAAGGCAACTTATTTCAGTAACAATTATTTATAAGGCTTTCTATTTATCTTACTAAAAGGTTAAACCTATATTTTAAAGTATTAATTGTGAAGCTTTATTTTCTTGTTGCTAGTTTATTTTCTTTTCTGTTACTTTAATGTTGAAGATTACTCTGAACTCAAAAAATATTTCCTACCTCATCAAAGATTCTGGGTGACAAGTCCTTGATTGAAAAATGGCAATGGTAGTTAGTTTTGGTTATGTCTGGTGCACTTGCAGAGTATTGGAAACCTCAAGTTAAAAAAATTTTAAGTACATTTTCACAGAAACTATTAAAGATAGACCAGTATGATTACAAAGTCAAGGTCATTTTGCAAGGGTAAAATTCCTTATTGAATTCTAATTAACCTGAGGATTCTGGTCGAATGACAAGTCAGATAATTGCTTTATGTTGTAGAAAATTTCCTTCTTGGGTTAGAATGCATTTACTTACTTTTATGATTTCTTCTGAGGACGGATAATTGGTGAATATTGGTGATGCTTCATCACAGACATGGTTGTAATATGGTTCCATGGGAAGTAATATGTACTAAGTTGCAGAATTTTGTGGCTTTTTGTATTTATTATCTGGGACTTGATGAATTCATAACACTGTGCTTTCATCTGTGAAGCAGAAACCAGAGAGAGATACCTTGATGCTTTATCTTAAAAAGAATTGAGACACCTTGAGATGAAATAAGATAGTATATCACAGCAATGCCATCATAGCAGTTGTGTATAAACAAAAACAAAATCAACAGTCTGTGCAGATATTAGTTGTAGCATTGTCAGGAATGGATGAGGAGAATTTCTTATCAGTTTATTAGGTAACCAAATAGTGGAGGCAACATTGCTCTTCTGGTGAGAGTATTAGTTTTGGAGTTATACAGCTCTAGTTTCAATTCCCAGTTTTCCCTTTTAGGAGTTGTATTTACTCAGGCAAGTTAGTTTTCAATGCCTGGCATATAATAGTTCCACAATAAATGGCAGTTATTGTCATTAATAAAAACAACTAAGATTCTTAATGGAATGTTCATATTTTTAAAATCAGTGTGCTGAACATTTTTGGTTAAATCTAGGTTGAATGTTTTATTTGGATGAACTTTTTATTTTGCAGTGTTCCTTACTCACTTAACCAAATATCCTTTACTCTTGGTTTTACAAAACGGAAACATCAAGGATTAAAGATACAAGCACTTGCATAGAGTATTTCATTTTTGTTAGATGATTTAATAGGAATAACATTAAAAAATCACTTAGCAGTGGGAGCATAGTCATTCCCTCTATATTCTGCTTATATATTCAGGAAGATAGTGATGGTAGCTGATAAGGAAGTTGTGACCTAATGGTCCCTGAAGTACTGTTCTGTTGGGACATATTCAGATTAGCCTTATAAACTATATTTCCTGGTTAATTTTCCCAGGTGGGATTGAGTGGGAAGAGAAGCAGGATCCTGAAGTTTCTTACTTTTTTAATTTTTGTAGGGAGACCATATGTAAATTAATTAAATCCAAAAAATATATATTTGATCTATTCCTGAGATTATATTGAACTTAACTCTTTGATTATGAGGTCGTAAATTCTAGCTTTGCTATTAATTAGCTCTGTGACCTCCTATGAGTTACTGAACTTCTCTGAACTTAGTGTCTTCATCTATAAAATGTTAATAATATGTCCCACATTGTTATCAGTTATGTCTAGAACCCCATTACCTAGATAAGGCAAGGAAATTCTTGGTTCAATTTATATTGCAAAATATCTGTTCAGAAAATGATTGATGGTCTCTGAACCAAATTTTTGAGGCTTGAGAATACAAGAAGAGAACTGATAATTGCTAAGTATGTATGTACATACTGTGTGCGAGGTAAATATTGTGCGATTATTACAATTACATACATTTATTTAATCCAAATACCAGTCAAGTAGGTCTCATTATCTTCTTTTTTTTTTTTTTAAAGATTTTATTTATTTATTTGACAGAGAGAAGCTAGAGAGCGAACACAAGCAGGGGGAGTGAGAGAGGGAGAAGCAGGCTTCTCGCTGAGCAGGGAGCCCGATGCGGGGCTCAATCCCAGGTCTACAGGATCATGACCTGAGCCAAAGGCAGTTGTTTAACCAACTGAGCCACCCAGGTGCCCCGGTCTCATTATCTTCATATACCAGATGAGGGAACTGAGTCTTAGACTGGTTTAGTAATTTATAAGTTGCACAGCTGAAGGCTGATAATGTGAAATGTTTGCTTCATTTGTCTATTACCAGATTCCAAATCCTGTTCTCATGGAATGTACTGTGTTCTTGGGTCTGTTCTTTGCTATCACCAAAATATCTTCATCATTTCCTGTTGTTTAGTTTGTTTCTTCTTATGCTGAACCTATGTACTTCACTTTAGCCTACATACCTGCTTGATTAGGATTGGTAAATATGTATCTATCCATTTTAAATGTCAAGAAATCCATGGTATTGATTTTGTAGTTAGCAGGTATAGTAGAGAGGGATATGATTTATACAGATTATTTTGTAGCATTGTTGTTTAACTGCAAAAGCAAACACATTCATTTTATGTGCATTTAATAAGCAAAAAACCAATAGCATTAGATTCCTTGATATCCTCTTGAAAAGACGTCACATATAGCAGAGATTTACTTATATTTTTCTAATTAAGTCATGTATGGATTTACTCAATAGAAAGACAAGGTCTGTGTATCTTTGGCAGTATCAGGCATGGTTGAAAGATGGTCATTCACAGTTCCCAAGGATATTAATAATATGACCCCCAAGAGTGGAAGTGCTGTTATCTTTGTGTCCACCTGCCAAAATTTGCAGAGAGGATGTGGAAAACCAGAAATTCTGCAGCTAAACCAATATGACATCTCTAAAATGGTTGTAAAATGGAAAAAAAAATATTGATTTTGAGATATTCTGATGTCAGTTTCAGCCTTGACCAAATTCAACTATTAATGAAAAATGAAGAATTCAGACATGAAGTTAGTTAATTTGTCATTCTCCTTCCTGTTCATAGCTAAATTTATGTTTTCTACTTGATGATGGTTGGTAGGTAATGTAAAGCAAATATTTAATAAACTTAACTAGACCAACTTCTCTATATAGAATGAAAGTAAATTTGGTGTTTTTGACAGTGTTTAAGCTTGAAAACCTTGAAACGTTTTAACTATACTTCAAGATAAGATAAGCAGCGCAAAAATAAATTGCTTTTATTTTTGATGTTATAGATAGCATGAAGATAAAATTGGCAGTCATTCCAGAGTTACACTTTTTTTCTCAGAGAAGGAGAGAGTGTGCCTGAAGGAGTGGTGTTGGATGGAGTGGGGTGGGGGAGGGTCAAAGAGAGAAGGAGAGAAAGAGAATCCTGAGCAAGCAGGCTTCTTGCAAGGGTGGAGCCTGAACTGGGATTCAGTGCCATGAACCGGAGATCATGACCTGAGCTGAAATCAAGAGTGATACCCTTAACCAGCTGAGCCACCCAGGCATCCCTCAGGGTTTTACTTTTAATGCTTCATGGATAGTGTAGAGGAATATAATTCCTTACACTTGTGCTTATCTTTCATTTATAGAATTTATGTAATACAGGAGAACATAAGAATGATCTTGGATTTTTGAATGTCCTTTGACTACTGCCCTTCCCAGCCCAAATCTCAGCAAGTGACCCTCTATTAGAAGGAAAATAGGAGCTACCCAACAAAAATTTTCTCAGATTTTCAACCCTTTACCTATAAATTTATCTATATCTGTATACTGCAATTATAGAGGAAGGGTGTCAAGACGGATTCATTTTCTAGTGCTTTGTACCCCATCACTTCTCATAATGTCCATAATAGTGGTCTATTCTATGTTGTTATTCTCTCCCTTTTCCCTGGTTTCTTTTTTCAACATAGAAATGCTCATTAAGGGTGTCTGAGTGGTTCAGTCGGTTGAGTGTCTGCCTTCAGCTCATATCATGATCCCAGAGTCCTGGGATTGAGGCCCACATTGAGCTCCACCTTGGGCTCCCTGCTCAGCAGCAGAGAATCTGCTTTTCCTTCTCCCTCTGCTTCTCCCCTTGCTTGTGTTCTCTCTCTCTCTCAAATAAATAAATAAAATTTAAAAAAGATTTTATTTATTTATTCGACAGAGAGAAACACTGTGAGAGAGGGAATATAAATGGGGGGGTGAGAGGGAGAAGCATCTTCCCACTGAACAGGGAGCCTGATGTGGGGCTCAGTCCTGGGACTCTCAGATCATGACCTGAATCAAAGGCAGATACTGAATGACTGAGCCACCCAGGTGTTCCACATAGATAAAATCTTAAAAAGAAATGATAATAAATTCAACAATTATTTATTTATTAAGAATCTGCTTGATGACAAATTCTTTTCTAGATTCTAGAGGTATAGTATCACATGAAATAGACAAAAATACCTACTTCCATAGAAGTTAGATTCTGGTGATTGGTACTAATCAAGAATTCATAAAATAAGGTGGTTTGGAAGGGCTTTACTAAGAAGGTGAAATTTGTCCAAAGGAGGTAAGAGTGTAGCTCTGAGGGCACCTGGATTGATCAGTTGGTTAAGTGACTGCCTTAGGCTCAGGTCATGATCCCAGAGTCCCGGGATCTGGTCCCACATTGGGCTCCCTGCTCAGTGGGGAGTCGGCTTGTCCCTCTGATCCTACCCCCTCTTGTGCTCTCTTTTTCTCTCTCTCTCCCAACTTAATCCCCAAAAAAAGAGTATAGATCTGAAGACGAGTACTTTAATAGAACACCATATATGAAGATCTTGAAAGAGGAGCATTCTTGCCATGTGCAAGAACAAGATGGGGATTACAGTGGCTTGAGCGGTCAGTGAAGGATGGTACAGATCATGGAGGGCATTTTTGGCAACTATATGAACTTCGGCTTTTACTTTGAGGAGAGATGGTGTGATCTGAATTGATTTTTATCAGTATCATCTAGTCCCTGTGTTATACAAAGGCCATGGAGAGTAAGGGCAGAAGCAAGAAGATCAATTAGAAAGCCATCACAAAATATGGACAAGAGATGAATATGGTTTAGATTAGAGTGATGACGGTAGAGTTGTTAAGCAGTCAAAAGAGGGATTTTATTTTGAAAGATTTTATTTATTTATTTTAGAGAAAGAGAGAAATAGCAACAGAGATAGAGAGAGCACAAGCGGAGAGGAGAGGGTGAAGCAGGTGCCCCACTGAGCAGGAAGCCAACTCTGGCTCAGTCCTGGGATCTTGACCTGAGCTGAAGGCAGATGTATAACTGACTTAGCCACTCAGGTGCTCCCTTTTGCTAAAATTGTTAAGGAGTTGGTAAGGGCTAGTGTGGATTGGAAGAGGATATGGAACCCCTGAGGTCCAAAGATAAAAATGTAAAAGAATTTGCTCTCACTTGTAGGCTCTTCTCCAAGACCTCATGGGGGTACTCACAAAAAGATTGATGGGAGTCTTAAGAAAGTGTCCCTTATGTATAAGCCAGAAATGGGGAGGGGAGTAGCCACCTTGGCAAAGGGACAAAATCCTTCTGAGACCTTCTTCTTTATATCATCTTAAATTGCTGGGGGATGGACAACAGATGTTATCACACTTAGGATATATGAAAACCATTTCAGTTAGGAGAAGAGAAAAGAAATACTCTCTAAACTTGGAGGAAGTGAAGTAATGTATACTGGGTCCATAACTATAACAGATGTAAGAGCAGGAACACTGAGATGGCCATACCAATAGGATACAGGGACTCTGTGCTTTTAAGGCTGAAGACTAATCAGAACAATGGAAATAGGAGCTCCAACTACCAGGATAAAAATTGTCAAAGAACATTAAATAATGGAATTGTGTTGGGAAAATTACAAGAAAGTAGACTCTTTCTAAGGCACAACAGAAAAGAAACATCTGAAGCTGAGAATGGAGCTACATTGACAAATCAGTCCCCACCATACACAAAAGGTAATGTTAGAGGAATTTGAAGCCTGTGGTACAGACCGTAACCATAGAAACAAAAATCCCAAACCTTGCTCAGCTCTTGATTGTATTGGGTCAAACCTCCACATTAAAGGTCTAGCAAAGGAAAAGATGTGCTTATTTCTAATAGTTAATATTTACTTGTCTCTAGTATCATTTATTTATTTATTTATTTAAGATTTTATTTATTTATTTGACAGAGAGAGATCACAAGTAGGCAGAGAGGCAGGCAAAGAGAGAGGAGGAAACAGGTCCCTGCTGAGCAGAGAGCCCAATGCAGGCCTCGATCCCAGGACCCTGGGATCATGACGTGAGCTGAAGGCAGAGGCTTTAACCCACTGATCCACCCAGGCCCCCTCTAGTATCATTTATAATAGCTCTAGTTTACAGCAATATTATGAGGCATACACACACACACAAAACAACAACTTACTGTCAAGTGAGCAACAGAACTGAATTCAGATATGACAGGAAGTTAGAAATAATAGGAAGTTTAAAATAACATTGATTAATGGGGGACTTACTGGCAAAAGTGGACATGTATGACCAGATGGGTACTATTAGCAGAAATATAGAAACTATAAGAAATGGTCAAATTGAAAAGCTAGAAATAAAACAACACTGTAATAGAGATGGAAAAAGCCTTTGATGGATATATCAGTAGACTTGATATATCAACAAAAGGATCAGAGAACTTGAATGTAAGTCAGTGGAAATAACCCAGACATAAACACAAGGCGAAAAAATAGTATAGAGAATATCCAGGATCTTTGTGAAAATACCAAGTCTCTAATATAAACATAATTAAAATTCTGAGGGAGAGGAGAGAAGTAGAGAGAAGGAATATTTAATGAAATAATGGTTGAGAATTTTTCTGAACTAATGATACACTCTAAACACAGGTAAAAAAGCTCAGAGGACACAAGTAGGATAAATACCAAAGACATCTTAGCGTATCATATTCAAGCTAGTGGATATCAGAGACAGAAAATCTTGAAAGCATTTAGAGAAAAAAAAGGCAAATATAGAAAAATAAAGATAAGAATTAAAACAGACTTTATATCAGAAGGCTTGGTACCAGAGGTCACTGGAATGATATTTTTTAAATATTGAAAAGAAGAATCTGTCAGCTCAGAATTCTATACCCATTAAAAATATCTTTCAGAAGAAGAAGAAATAGATTTTTCCAGAACAAGGAAGTACTGAAAATACTGAGAGAACTCATTGCCAGCAGACTTGCAATATAAGAAATGATGAAGTTTTTCAGGCTGAAGGATTTTGGATTTTGTAAAGAAATGAAGAGTGCTAAAAAATAAATGAAGATAAAAGATTTTATTTTCTGTTTTTCAGTTGCTCTAAAAGAGCTGAATCTTTAAAACAGAAACTATAGCAGTGTATTGTGTTTAGAACATATAAAAGTGAATTGTATGACAGTATAAATGTTGGATGGTAAACATTGGGGAAATATCTATGGCAAGGTCCTTATACTACAGCATGATATTATTTAAAGATGTAATATACAGTTGAAAGTGTCTATTGTAAAATCTAGGACAATCACTGCAAAATAATATATAAATGATAAGTGGGTAAATAAGCTAGATTAATGCAAAAAAAAGCAAAAGAGAAATAGATGTAATATGTAGCAACAGCTAGAAAGTTGCAGATTTTTCTACAGCCTATCAATAATTACATAAAAGCTTTACATTCACCAGTTAAAAGTCATATGTTGTCAGATTGGATATAACAACAACAACAACAAAGAAAACAACTCTATGCTTTCTATCAGAAGCTCACTTTAAAAATAGAAAAAATAGAATAAACTATTAGGATTAAAAATATATAACCTACAGGTAATAAGGAAAAGAAAGCTACAGTAGTTGTATCAACATCAGACAAATAAGACTTTGGAATAAGAAGTAGTACCACAAATGAAGAAGAGCTTCATATGACACAGAGAGAGACCAGTTCTCCAAGAAACCCTGTCAATTATAATTAATTATGCACCCCCCAAAAGAGCAAAAGCTGATAGAATTTAAGAGAATAAACAAATATACAATTTTGGTTGAAGATTTCAATATTCCATTCACTGATACAAGAGTCATATAGAAAATGAGCATGGATATAGACGAATAATAGCAAATAAGTTGACCTAATTGACATTTTAGAACAGTCCCCTCCAAGCACAACCACACCCTCTCACACACACATGGGTAGGAGGGGGGGGATACACTGTTTTGCAAATGTACACAGAATAATTACTAATCTTAACTATATTTTGGGCCTTGAAATAAACCTTACAGACTTAAAATAATAGGAATCATACACCGTATGTTCTTGGACCCTAATAGAATTAAACTAGAAACAAATAATTGATTTCCAGAAATTACCCAGACCCAGCAATTCTCTGTTAACTTAACCTGTGGCCCCCTCTACCTGTGCTGCTATCCCCCTCACATCCTGTGGCTAATGGTCAGCAAGAACTATTATTGAAATTTCTGATCCACTCCTTATTGGCTTTAGTTCTTAATTTTCAGACATGTGCCTATATTTTTGACTTGAGATTGACTTTTATTTCCATGTCTTGACCCTTTGTATTATTTTAGGACTTTAGCTACTCCTTTTCCATTCTACTGCTTAGAGTGGTATGCCCATCAAACAATACCCCCAGAACGCCTAAATTGTTACCCACATGCTTGGCCAAATCCCATAAGGTAATACTTGGTAGAGGTCTATGCATAAGTGTCAGTCTCTGATTTACACTCTGACTGTATCTCACCCCCAATTGGATGAAACATGATATGGAAAAAATTTTTGTAATCCTCGGCATGCAGTAAGTTTGCAATAAGTACTAGTTATTTATATTAATATAACTATTTTTTGTCTTTTTCTTTTTGTTATTTATATTACTGTATTTGTTCTATTTTACTATTTTGACTTTTCCCCCCAACTTTGCATTTACTATTGACAAATATGATCACCAGCCCCAAAATCACTCAAATTATAAAACTGGACTTTTATACTGTCTTCAATTTTTCCATTTTCCTCCAGTCATTAACTGCTATAGAGCCTACCTCCTGAACATCCATTATATTTTCTCTTCTCTCTTCCCTATTGCTCCTATCTCTTTATACCTTGCCTGCACTAGCACAGTAGTTTCTGAACTAGATTTCTTTTCTTGAAGTCATCCCCTACCATGATTCCAGAAGTGTATTTCCAAGATGCAGTTATGATCTCATGTTTAAAACTGAGTATTCGTTCTTATTGGGAAGCACTTGAAGCCCTTCATTGTATCCTCCATCTGAGTGAGCAGTCTCATTTATTATTACTTCATCAGATACACCTCATTAATGCCACATGCAGTTCTTCCAAAGTGTTTATGTCTTTTTGTTTTTGTACATATTTTTTTCCATAGGAAAGCTCTCATACTTTCTGTTTGTTGGTGTGGACACAATTTAAATTCTACCCCATTTCTAAACTCTTCACTGATAGCTAACTTCTGTCTTCTCCAGTGACAGCACTTCAGATACCCTATCCAATGTGGCATTCCTTTTGGTACTTACCAAGTGTGTTATTGTTTTAAATTCATACATCTTTTTTCTTCACTAGATTAACCTTTTTTTACAAGCCTTGGCCCATCCCTGGACACAAAGTTTTAATGCAAGAATGACTGCATAAATAGAATGGGCGGAGTTAGGTTGAGTAATCTCCCATGAAACTTTCCAGGCTCATGATTCCATAATGCATTGAAACTTAATAAAGACAAGAATCACCTTTTAAAATGTGTTCAAATTATCCAGATATAGGAAGCATACCAAATATTATGTAATTTTCTTCATGTTCCAAAGTATTATATTTATCAATAAATTCTTTGGATTTTCTAGTATTGTACCACACGTAGTTTGTAGATGTATGTGTGTTTAACTATTTCTAAGTTTTGTATACATGATTTATTTTTCTATTTCAAAATAATGATCAAAAATTTAATTGGCTATCTTTAGCCATAGAAACATGCCTTCTGTGCATAAAATGCGATTCTGTACTGAGAGTGTGAAATTATATATATTATAAAATTTTTTTGGAGATATGCTGAAAATATGATCCATGATGAAAATACGATCCATGATGAAATTTCATCATGGATTGAAATCCTTAAGCAAGAAATCTTGAACAAAATAGGATAAATTAAGTGCCCAAATATCGTTTGTTGCTCACAGTGTTCTCTTTGACCTGTTGATTCGCTCTTGTCAAGATCCAAAATTGAATCCTGAATGGATGGCTACTGGGTGTATCCACATTACTATATATTACACTTAAGCAGTGTAATATATACACTTGCCTTAATATTTTATTGGCTGGGTATATAATTCTATCTTCTTTTTTTTTTTTTGCCTTAATATTTTGTTGGCTGGGTGTGTAATTCTATCTTCTGAAGAGTTATAATAGCAGTATTACAATAGTCAATGAATCAACCAACCTTTTTGAGACATTCCTACTATATGTAATAAATTTGAGAGTGATTGACTAGAAAGAGCTCTTGGTTTCAATATGCTTATAGATTGATACCAAGACAGTACCGGTATTACTGCTCCTAATTTTGAGACCATCAACAGCAATATTATATGTTGATATATGTGTCTAACACTGTGCCAAGGAATTTATATATTTTTATATATAACACGTATAACATTATAGTTTAATCATTACAAAAAACCCTATGTGGTAGATGTAGTTATTATCCATATTTAACCACAAAGCAAACTAAAGCTAAGGATTTTAATGAACTTATCTAAAGTCACAGTTGTAGCTTGTTTTCTTTACTGCCACAACATTTTGCTATCCTAGATTTCAGAAACAAAAAATGTGAATAGTTAAAAAGTACATGGACTAAATCATAGTACAGTGTAACAACCTAGAAATATTGTGGACAGTACATGATTAATTGCCAGAAAAAAATGATGAAGACTGTCTATGGGTTTATCTTGATTTTCTAGAGTACTTTAAGACTACCTTCTTTCTCTTCTCTTGTAATGTATTTCCTCCTTTAAACATTCCCCTTTCAGCTCCAATTTGATAGCAAAATCCAGAATTGTACAAATGTACTCAAAGTATTTTTCCTCTATAGATTAACAGAAATATATTGATTAAATTTTTGCTCTTTTGAAATACATACAAAAACTGATCTCCTGCTTCCATATATAAACCAATTAGCTTTCCCACTTATACAGCAGGCTTGAAGGATAGTTTGTTGAAATTTCGCAAAATGAATTGGACTAAAGTATTCTCTTATCTATCAAATATGTGCCTATCAAATAGCCATATGGTAATAGAAGATGTCTGGCTGTGACCTATAAAGGACAGTTTTTAATATAGGTTCTTACACTACATCTTTAATTTTTTTTTTTAAGATTTTATTTATTTATTTGAGAGAGAGAAACACAGCTAGAGAGGGAACACAAGCAGGGGGAGTGAGAGGGAGAAGCAGGCTTTCCACCGAGCAGGGAGCCTGATGTGGGACTTGATCCTGGGACTCTGGGATCATGACCGGAGCTGAAGGCAGTTGCTTAACCAACTGAGCCAACCAGGCGCCCCTACATCTTTAATTTTTACCTTTAAATCTTTTCTCCATGCTATCTTAGAAGTTCACAAAATTCAGAAATAATTGTATCTAGTCTGAATATATAGGACTCTGGAGATTTTTGATGCAGCTATATGACTGTAAAAGTAAAGTCACATGATAATGATTTTCTTTGATTGTAAGAAAATGCTTTTTAGAAAATCAGTGGAGCATTTTTGCCTCCCCATTTCAATGTAGATCATCACTGCTTTAAGTTATGGCTCACATCGGGCTTTGTATAGAAAGAGAAAAGAAAGCTTTGTTTGGGCACGCTCTACAGTGATTGATTTACTGAAAGAAAAACCTCAGTAGGAATAATTTTAACCCTAGCTTTTCCAAAGGCTCAGCAATTTTAAAATACAGGTAGCTTTATAACACAGACATATCAATTCCATGTTTATGCTAGTGTAAACACTTTTAATCGAAGGTGGAGCTACCTAGAGGAAACCAAATTCAGATGGTTTTATTACATAAAGGCTGCGTAGAATCTGAATAAGGCAGAGGAATCTCAGCCTCATAAAGTAACTTTTGTTTGCAACACAGAATTTGAATACTGTGGCACCAATTTGCAAACAAAAAGTGCATAGTCAGGTTTATGATTTTATGAAACTGCCTGATGGTTGGAGGTTTTTTTGAGCATTTCTGATTTGATTTTCCCTTTGTGAATCTCTTTACAGAGGAGCATGAAGTCCTTGATGTAATGAATTTGTTCTTTCCAAAACATCGTAGTATATTTTTGATGTGGTAGTGATTGCCTGATTGATTCTAATATCTGCTATATTACGCTATTTAACTTCTCTAGAATCCAGATTATATTAAATATTGAAATATGTGACATTATTTCTGAGTTTTTAAGTAAAAAAGTAGCAGCTTATTCAGAAGAATTTCTCAAGCCATGTCATTGCCTATTAGGATTTAAGTGTAAATGTAAAACCCCTGATTTGTGAGTCACATGGCCAGGGTTCTTATTCTAAGGTCTTTGTTTCTCTGAACTTTAGTTTCTTCTTTCTTAAAATAGAAGAACATACCTACTAATATGGTTGTTTTGAGCAAATAAAAAAATGAAGTCAGAGAGTATTGCCAGTTACCTTTATCAGGCATGTGGTAGTCATCAGAATTATTTCACAATAAATATGTAATTATTACTCTTTGTTCAACAAGAAAGACATTTCTATTTTGCTTTTACTATGCAGATTTTCTCTTGTTTGGCACCTGAGAGTTTCTCAGATTTGATTAATTCATTCTTTTTTTGATTTGATTAAAAACCAGGTCTTCACAGTGGGTTTTTGCTGACTTAATCTGCTCTTTTGGAAATTTGAGCCTCATTCATCTACTTTGAGTAACCTCTGAGTTGAAACCTATGTTCGAGACAACTGACTGCTAAAAGCACAATTTCTTTAAAGATTTGGAAAGGAATCCTAAAGTCAGAGGGAGAAAAGTTAAATATTTGGCCTTGTCATCTCACAGAGATGCCATTGTTTACTTTAATATTTTGTAGTTGCTCACTTAGTGTAGTAAAAGATTCTGTCATATATTAACAGATCCTAACAATCTTTGCAAAGGATTGCTATAAATAGCTTACTAAAAGAATACTAGAAAATACATTTTTTTATTAAATTCTCTTTGATCTGAACATCAGTTGGTGTCTATAAAGAGACCTGATATGTCAAAGAATAACTGTAGAAGTGTTGATTAACTGTGCACAGAAGGTAATGCTCGATTATATGCAGGATAAAGTCAAATCAGAGGTAGCAGCTGAATTTGATAAATTTAGGTGCAGTTGGGAAAAATCACTTTTAGGGAAACATAGTCATCTCAGTCTCTAAAGCTGACAATTTAATGTTTTAGAAGTGCTTTTGTTTGCTGTGTTAAGTCTTATAGAACACAGTATTTATCAATTTTATTAATTTATTAATTAACTGATTCTAAACTATATGCTTTCTAAATAAGTAAGGAAAAAACCTACATGGCATTAGCATTTGTGTCAGGAATGAGAAAAGTACTATTTTATTTTATTTATTTATTTTTAAAGATTTATTTATCTCTTTTTAGAGAAAGGGCAAAAGAGAGAGAGAGAGAGAGCGTGCACAAGCACACAGGGAGGAGGGACAGGGGGCTCAGCATGGAGGCAGATACAGGGTTTAATCCCACAGCACTAAAATCATGAGCTAAGCCAAAATCAAGAACCCGATGCTTAAGTGATTGTACCACTCAGGAGTCCTGAAAAGTGCTATTTTAAAATTAGCTAAATTTCATTTACATATTTTCCAGAATTTTTTGTTATTAACATGAACAATATAATCATGAAGTATTGATAGTAAAGGGTCTCAATATCTGCATTTTCAGTGTGATCCAGCTTTATGGTTTATTCATCAGAAATACACCACCAAAATAACATTGACTTATTGGGTCACATAAACAAATTCTGAAGCTTTGAACCCTGTTGTGTCTAAATGAGATGGCATCTGTTGAGATGGATAGAATTCTCTGGATGGTATTGCTTGGTTGCCTACCAATGAGTCACTTGATATGTTTGGAGAATCAGACAATGAGCAAGAAGTGTGACAAAGAGAGAGGCCACAAAATCTTTTACAAAGGCTAATTATGTGTACAGTAGCATCTGTTTTAGCTTCTGCTTGAGTGTATAAAATTATTGAAACTAGGCCAACAGTACCTTTTGGATAAGCTTCACTATGGAGAAAGAGGGATGTTGGCAATGGTTGTATTGAGTTGCTCATATGCTTTTTTTTTTTCAGAAGACAGGAATCATCTTCTCAGGAGACTTCTAAGAATCCAAGAAGATGTCCAATGTCTGTTCTACAAATTATAATGATTTGGGAAATAACATTTTGGAAAGATGTTCTTTGGCATTATTTTCAATAGAAAATTTCAGTTCATGTGAGTGAATATACTTAGACAAGCAAGTATTTATGTCTTTAGATTAATTTTCATCATATGGAGTCTTTTTCTGAAAATATTGTGACTTCTTGATATAATGAAGTTTTGTGTCAAAAATAGGGAAGCCAGGGCACTTGGGTGGCTCAGTCATTAAGTGTCTGTCTTCGGCTCAGGTCATGATCCTGGATTCCTGGAATCGAGCCTCGCATCGGGGCTCCCTGCTTGGCCAGGAGCCTGCTTCTCCCTCTCTCACTCCCTCTGCTTGTGTTCCCTCTCTTGCTGTTTCTCTCTGTCAAATAAATAAATAAAATTTAAAAAAATAGGGAAACCATCTAACAAGATGTGCCTGTTGTACTATTATTGTGTCTAAATTGGGGTAAGGCTAGGACTCTTAGACTAGTTAGTGTAGCAGTAATATGAACTACAATTTGAACTCTTTTCAACCAAGATGTGACATATATTTGTGGCTTCTCTTGTTTGTCACACTTACTGATGGATAACTGAATTTGATACAGTAAGGTCTCCTACTCTTTATGAATTTTTGAAATCCTCTTCAGAATAAGGCAGGGTAAAAGTAAAAAATAATAATATAAAAATAGAGTGATAAATTTCTATAAGAACTGTCTTGAAAAAGTATATATAAAGAAGTATTTAGCAAAACTTCTGATCCAGAATGTGCTACCTGTCTACCATACTACAAAAAAAGTTGCAGAACATATGCACTTTCCTAATTAATACTAGACTTAGCTATTTACATTTAACTTTAATGTTTAACTTTTAAACAAAGAATTTTAAGATTTTAGAAGTTGAGAACATAAAATACATTTTTTTAATAATTTTCAAGTATACAAGTCAGTGTTTTTTGTATGTTCACTAAGTTGTGCAGCCAGTACTACTAATTCTGGAGTGTTTTCTTTACTCTAAAAAGTATTTTTATATCCACTAGCAGTCATACTTCATTCTTCCCTCTCCCCAAGCTACTCATAAGCACTCATCGACTTTCTGTGTAAATGGATTTGCTTATTCTGAATATTTCAAATAAATGAAGTCATACAATATGTAGTGTTTTATGTCTGGCTTCTTTCAGTTAGCATAATGTTTTTAAGATTCATTGCTGGGAGTGGCTAGCAATCCCTGTACTAACGGATGAAAGATTACTCCAGACTGCTGTGAAAGAGAGAAGAAAGCAAAGGGGTC
Source organism: Spilogale gracilis (assembly GCA_004023965.1). Taxonomy (NCBI): domain Eukaryota; kingdom Metazoa; phylum Chordata; class Mammalia; order Carnivora; family Mephitidae; genus Spilogale; species Spilogale gracilis. The sequence continues at coordinate 136,562 of PITA01000304.1, forward strand.
AACATTCAAAGACGAAGACCCTTTGCTCGTTTTTGCTTACACCTTTATTGGTACTTCAGGATAATTATAAATCTTTATTACTCTGTTTTTCAAGCAAGTGATGTGTGGCAAAGGGTCTTACAGAAAATAGAAGAGTCTGATTACCGGAAAGATACAGTGTGCTGATCATCGTGTTCTACGAGTTCTGTTAAACACTGCGTGGTGGCAATGCATACATCTCTTAGATCACAGGGCAGCTATTTGGGCTGAGGAAGCTTTGGGGGAAGGCAACTCTCTGCAACGTTTCTGTGGCAGAGTGGTCAGGCAGGTCTCGGCTTTCCAGAGGCCTACGCCCTTCTCTGAAACCTTCCATCACCCCGAGCAGCCACCGTGTTACATTTTAGCAAGCTAGGCATTATGGATGATTTCATACTCAACATTAACCCCAGTAATTCATTAATGTTTTAGCATGTATCAGGAATCCAGTCATTTTTAGAGCTGAGTAGTACTCCATTGCATGGATATACTGTATCTTCTTTATTTGTTCACTGGTTGATGGACACTGGGTTTTCACATTGTGCCTATTATTAATAATAATAGGCTATAATATGCTCTGATCACTCATGTTTGATTTTTGTGATATATGCTTCTATTTCTCTTAGATACATATCTAGGAATGGAATTGCTGTTAACCTTATGTCTAACTTTTTAGCATTTTTTTATTCATAGCAGCTGCAGTATTTTACATTTCCACCAGCTCTGTTTGCGGGTTCCAGCTTGCCCGCATTATTGCCAACACCTTCTATTTTCTGTTGTTGTTGCTTTTTAAATTATAGCCATTCTAGTAGGTGTGAACTGGTAGCTTCATGTGGTTTGAGTTTTCATTTCAGTTATGAATAAATATACTTTTCATGTACTTATTGGCCTTTTGTATATATGTTTTTGGAGAAATGTCTTTCAGAAACTCTGCCTAGTTTTAAATATATTGTCTTTTTGTTGTACAGCTCAGTTTGTTATATATTATGGATGCTTAACATATATCATTTAGTATTTATTTATTAATTATTTATTATTTATTATTATCAATGTTATATATTATGGATGCTTAACAGATACATTATTTGCAAATACTTTATTCCGTTTTTTGGTTTGTCTTTTCACTGACTTGATAGTTTCCTTTGATGCACATACATTTTTAGTTTGGATGAAAACCAGTTTATTTTTTCTTTAGCTGTTTATGCTTTTGGTGTCCTGTTTAAGAAACCATTACCTCTTCCAAAGTCATGAAGATTTACACATTTAATTTTAAGAATGTTACAGTTTTATCTCTTAAATTTGAGTCATAACATTTATTTTGAGTTTATTTTTATATGTTGTGTGATGTAGGGGTGCAAATTCATTCTTTTGCAGGTTGAGATACAGCTACACCACTTCCATTCTGAAAAAGCTGTTCTTTTTTCATTGAATGATCTTAGCATCTTTATTGAAAATCGATTGTGTTGGTTCACTTGTGGATTCTGAATTATATTCCATTGATTTATATGTCTGTTCTTATGCCAATACACTGCTATTTCAATTCCAGTTGCTTCATAGGAAGTGTTGAAATTTGGAAGTTTGCATCTTTCATCTTTGTTTTTATTATTCAAGATTATTTTGTCTATTCTGGGCCCCTTGCAATTCCATATGAATTTTAGAGTCAACTTGTCCATTTGTGCAAAAAAGGAAGTCAGACATTTGGTAGGGATTGTATTGAATCTGTGGGTAAATTTGGAAATTATTTCCATCTTAACAATATTGTCTTTCAATTCATGAACACAGGATGTCTTTCCATTTATTTAAAATTCTTTCAACAATGTTTTGTAGTTTTCAGTTCCAAGTCTTGGCATATATTGGTTAAATTTATTTCAAAAGGTTTTTTTTAAAGATTTTATTTATTTATTTGACAGAGAGATCACAAGTAGGCAGAGAGGCAGGCAGAGAGAGAGGAGGAAACAGGCTCCCTGCCAAGCAGAGAGCCCAACGTGGGCCTCGATCCCAGGACCCTGAGATCATGACCTGAGCCAAAGGTAGAGGCTTTAATCCACTGAGCCACTCAGGTGGCCTCAAAAGTATTTTTTAAAAATACTTTAGTTTGTGAAATTATTTTCTTCATTACATCTTAGGATCATTTACTGCTAACATATTGTAATGTGACTGATTTTTATGTTGCTCTTGTATCCTACAATTTTGGTGAACTCATTTATTAGCTCTAATAGTTATCTTGTGGATTCTTTAGGGTTTTCTATATAAAAGAGCATGTCATCTGTAAATATAGACTAAAGTTTTCTATGTCTGCAAAACATGCTGTTGGAATTTTGGTAGGGATTGTGTTGAATCTGTAATACTGGCATCTTAATGTAATAGTTTCCAATCAATGAACATGATGTGCCATTCCATTTATTTGTGTTTTTCAGCAGTATTTTGTGGTTTTCTGTATATTAGTTTCTTTCTTGGTTAGTTTTATTTCTAAATGTTTTCTTCTTTTTTTTTTTTAAGATTTTTAAAATTTATTTGACAGAGAGAAACACAGCCAGAGAGGGAACACAGGCAGGGGGAGCGAGAGAGGGAGAAGCAGGCTTCCCCCCGAGCAGGGAGCCCGATGTGGGACTTGATCCCGGGTCTCCGGGATCATGACCTGAGCCGAAGGCAGTCGCCCAACCCACTGAGCCACCCAGGTGCCCCTGTTTTATTCTTTTTGATCTTATTGTAAATGGAATTGTTTTCTGAATTTCTTTGCTAGATCATTCATTGTTAGTATATACCTGTTTTATTTTTGTCTATAATTATTTCTTTTATTGATATTATCTATTTTGTGAGTTGTATTCTCATGGTTTCCTTTCATCAGCAAACGTGACTTTATTTGGTTTTTTGAATATATTTAAAATACCTTTTTAAAATCTTTAATTTGAAATTCTTCAGGAGAGTTACTATTCATTTCTTTTTTGCTTTGTATGGGCCACATTTTCTTGTTTGTGTTTTGTTTTGTTTTGTTTTATATGCCTTGCAGTATTTTTTTTTTAAAGATTGCATTGATTTATGAGAGAGAGCACACACTAGTGGGAGAAAGGGCAGAGCTAGAGGGCGAAGCAGACTCCTACTGAGCAGGAAATTTGATGTGGGACTCTGTCCTAAGACCCTGGGATCATGACCTTAGCCAAATGCAGCCGCATAACTGACTGAGCCACCCAGGGGGGTGCCATACCTTGCAATTTTTGTTGAAAGGTGGACATTTCAACAACATGATCATGCAAATTTGAAAATGCAACTCAACAACATGATCATGCAAATTTGGAAATCATATTTTCTTCTTTTTTGCTGGGCTTCTTGTTGCTGCTTTTTTGTAGTGGTGGTTGGTTGGTGGCTTTTCTAAACTAATTTTGTAAAGTAGGTATTCTTTATCATGTTTGGCCACTGAATTCTGTTCTATTAACTGATTGATCAGTTGGTGATTAGACAGATACTTCATTAAATGGCTGGAACTAAAGCAAAATCTTAGTTTTTTAGATGGGCTCTATGAGTGAGTTTGGGCATACCTTTGACTCTCAGTCAACTATTTTATAGCTTTCCCTCAGCCTTTACTTCCTGCTTGTACAATAAGCCTGAAGAAAGCCAACTCAGCCTTCAGGACTTGCCTGAAGCCTTTGATGTTTTACAATCAGAACCCTTTTTGATCTTGCTTGGCAATACCAGTTTTGTATAATATTACCCTGCCAATAATAATTCTATCATATGAAATTGCTCTGCTTTTTGCTTGATGGTCATCAAAGAATATTTGTTTCAGTCAAATTAATTGCCTGTGGTATAAATGCAAACAAGGGAGTAATTTCTGTGAGAAGTTTAAAAGCCTATTCAACCTAAATTTCAAGTACTTATTGGGTTAAATTTGTTTATGCCTTTATTCTCAACCTTGGGGGAGGAAAAAGTGTCCAATCACTGTTCTAAATTATCTTTAATATGTATCAGAGTTTGGAGATAACAAAATAAGTAAGCGGTTCAGATGACCAGAGAGAATAGACATGTGCTTGATTTAAAAGTAAGCTATTGATACTTGAGTTGTATGAGAAATGAAATACCTCTATGAACCTGAAGAACATTTACTGAGCAGTCAGCGTTCTGAATCTATAAGATCAGTAATCAGAAGCATTATTCTGTGGAAAAGAATGTCTGGATGGATGGATGGTGGGGAAAAATGGGTTTCAAACCAGACCCTTCTGTTTTGGTTTGCTAATAATGTGTTTTAACTGTTTATAGGCAAATATATTGGAGGAGTAAGTATGAAAAGATGTTTTAAAAACTATAAAATGAATCATAGACATAAAATGCTTTTATTACCACATATTAATAATTCTTAAGAGAGTGTAACAGTGTGCCATATCAACTACAGATGTTGGAAGGTGACTCCCTAGTTGCCCCTTCTTAAGGTGTTTGTCTGCCATTACAGCAATAGTTCCAGCCCTGGCATTAAGCAGGATAGAGGAAGTAATATTCTTACCTCTCTTTCTAGTTCAAGGAATATTATCAGTTCAGGTGACAAAGTAAGTCACAATGCCAAATTTCAAGAACAGTGTTGTAGTGGCTCTGGATAGCTGGAATCCAGTTTTAGACACTATCAGGATTTCCTCAACATTTGACTCTAATTCTTTCTATATACTGATTTCTTCATATTTGCTGTACCCTCATGACCTCATTTAATCCCAGTTACTTTCCAAAGTCTCTACCTCTTAATATCCCAGTGAGGGTAGGATTTCCAAATATCAATTTTGGGAGGAGACAGACATGTAGTCCATAACATTTCATTCCTGGCTTCCAAAATTCATGCCCTATTCACATGCAAAATACATTTATCCCATCTCAACAACCTTGAAAGTCTTAACTTGTTCCAGCTTCAACTCTGAAGTCTAAAACCCAAGTTTTCCCTAAATATGTGAATAAGATACGAGTGAAACTCAAGGTTTGGTTCATTCTGAAGCATATTCCTCTACAGCTGTGAATCTGTAAAAACAAATGTGCTTCTAAGTTATGGTGGTGGGACAGGCATAGGGTAGACATTCCCATTCCAAGATGGAGAAATAGGCAAGAAGAAAGGGGTAATGAATGCCAATTAAATCTAAAACCTAACAGGACAGACATTAATAAACCTTAAGGCTCAAGTATAATACTTTCTGGTTTGATACTCTCTACCTTCTAGTCTACTTGGGTGGCAGTTTCCCCCCCATGTCTTAGTAGGACAGCCCTACAAAGCTGTGTAGTGTCTTTACCTTACAGCTCTCTGCCTGGGCCCTGGGCCTCTATCCCAGTCTGGGGTCCTTGCTTGTAACTCCAATGGGCAACCACATGCTTTGAAATCTAGGTTAAAAAGAGCCATGCCACTCATGGCTCTACTGTGTATTGCCCAAACTAAGATCATTGCAGGATCCAATCCTTGAGACATAGGGCAGGGATATCCTGGCCTGACTGGATAGGTAGCCCCCTCCTTTGAATCCACCTTATCTCCCAGCCTTTGTATATTGGGCCTGTGATGGGAGTGGCAGCCCTGATGGTGTCTGATTTGATTTGAGGGTCATTCTTCAACTATCTTGTTATTCTTCAGTTGTCTTGAAATAGTTCCTGGAATTGAATGCATTCTGCATTCTATTCAGATGGCTGATTTATATTAATGTTCTTATCAAAGGTTTGGCCACAGTCTTAATGTTCTCATGTTTTGTAATATGGATAGGCTAATCATTTTCCAAATCTTTAAATTCTGCTTATTTTTTAAGTACTTTAAAAAAAATTCCAGTTACTTAACATACAGTTAATATTAGTTTTAAGTGTATAATATAATGAATATTTTATTTATTTAGCACTTTAATAGAACATCTGGTGCTCATCACAAGTGCACTCCTTAATCCCCATCACCTATTTCACCCATACTCCCACCTGCCTCCCTCTCTGGTAACCATCACTTTGTCTTCTGTAGTTAAGAGTCTGTCTTATGGTTTGCACTCCTCCTTATTTTTTTCCCTTTGCTTGTTTTTTTTGTTTCTTAAAATCCACATATGAGTGAAATCATATGGTATTTGTCTTTGTTTGACTGACTATTTTGCTTAGCATAATGCTCTCTTACTCCGTCCATGTTGCTGCATATGGGAATATCTCATTCTTTTTATGGCTGAATAATATTCCACCGTGTGTATAGACACACATACACACCACACACACACACACACACACACACACACACACACACTTCTTTATCCATTCATCAGTCTATGAACACTTGGGCTATTTCCATAATTTGGCTATTGTAGATAATGCTGCCATAAACATTGGGGTGCATATATCCCTTTGAATTAGTATGTTAGTATTCTCTTGATAAATACCTAGTAGTGCAATCCCTGGATTGTAGGGTAGTTCTATTTCTAACTTTTTGAAGAACCTCCATACTGTTTTCCAGAGCGGCTGTACTAGTTTGTATTCTCACCAACAATGCACGAGAGTTCCCTTTTCTCCACATCCTCACCAATGCCTGTTGTTTCTTGTGTTGTTGATTTTAGCCATGCTGATAGTTTCTATATTTCCCTGATGATCAGTGGTGTTGAGGATCTTTTCATGTGTCTCTTGGCCATCTGAACATCTTCTTTGGAAAAATTTCTATCATGTCTTCTGTCCATTTTCTAATTGGATATTCATTTTGGGTGTTGAATTTTGTAAGTTCTTTACAGATTTTGAATACTATCCTTTTATCAGACATGTCATTTGCAAATATCTTCTCCCATTCTATAGGTCAGCTTTTAATTTTGTTCATTGTTTCCTTCACTGTGTAGAAGCTTTTTATCTTGATGAAGTTCTAATAGTTCATTTTTGCTTTTGATTCCCTTGTCTCAAGACATATCTAGAAAGTAGTTGCTATATGTCAGAGAGTTACTGCCTATGCTTTCTGCCAAGATTTTTATGGTTTTCTGTCTCACATTTAGGCCTTTCTTCCATTTTGAATTTATTTTTGCGTGTGTTGTAAAAAGGGCTAGTTTCATTCTTCTGCATGTTGCTATCTGTTTTTTCCAACACCATTTGTTAAGAGACTGTCTTTTTCCCTTTTGGTATTCTTTCCTGCTCTGTTGAAGATTAATTGACCATATAGTTGTGGGTTAATTTCTGGGTTTTCTTTTCTGTTCTATTCATCTATACATCAGTTTTTATGCCATACCATACTGTTTTGATCACTACAACTTTGTACTATAACTTGAAGTTTGGAATTGTGGTGTCTCCAGCTTTGCTTTTCTTTTTAAAGGTTACTGTGTCTATTCAGAGTCTTTTGTGGTTCCATACAAATTTTATGATTACTTGTTCTAGCTCTGTGAAAAATTCTGTTGGTATTTTTATAGGAATTGCATTGAATGTGTAGATTGCTTTGGGTAGTATAGCCATATTTTAACAATATTTGTTCTTCTAATCTATGAACATGGAATGTTTTTCCATTTCTTTGTGTCATCTGTAGTTTCTTTCATTGGTATTTTATAGTTTTCAGAGTACAGTTTCTTCACCTTTTTTGATTAGGTCTATTCCTAGGCATCCTACTCTTTTTGGTGTAACTGTAAATGGTATTGCTTTCTTGATTGCTCTTTCTGCTGCTTCTTTATTATTGTATAGAAATGCAACAGATTTCTGTATGTTAATTTTGTATCTTGTGACTTTACTGAATTTTTTTTATCACTTCTAGCATACTTTTCAATGTTACATGAAACATTTTCTAGAACAGATCACATATTAGGTCATAGACCTCTGTGAATACAAAAAGATTAAAATCATACCATACACCTTTCTCACCACAATGGGATGAAACTAGAAATCAACCACAAGAAAAAAATCTGGAAAGACCACAAATACATGGAGATTAAACAACATGCTACTTAATAATGAATGGGTCAACCAGAAAATCAAAGAAGAAACTAAAAAAAAATACATGAAAATGAAAACACAATGGCCTGAAACCTTTGAGTTTCAGCAAATGCAGTCTGAAGAGGGAAGTATATAGCAATACAGGCTTTCCTCAAGAACCAAAAAAAAAAAAAATCTTAATCTAACTTTACACCTAAAGGAACTAGAAAAAGAACGACAAATGAAGCCTAAAGCCAGCAGAAGGAAAGAAATAATAAAGATAGAGCAGAAATAAATGATATAGAAATAAAAAACCCGAGTAGGAGACATCAATGAAACCAAGAGCTGGTTCTTTGAAAAAAAGTAATAAAATTGATAAACCTCTAGCCATACTTATCAAAAAGAAAAGCAAACGTATCTGAGTAAATGAAATTACAAAGGATAGAGGAGAGGTAATAACTAACACCACAGAAATACAATTATAAGAGACTATTATGAAAAGCTGTATGCTAACAAATCATATAATGTGGAAGAAATGGATAAATTTCTAGAAACATATAAACTATCCAAACTGAAACAAGAAATAATAGAAAACTTGAATAGACCAGTAACCAGCAAAGAAGTTGAATCAGTAATCAGAAAAGTCCCAACAAACAAAAGTCCAGGACCAGACAGCTTCACAGGTGAATTCTACCAAATATTTGAAGAAGAGTTAATACCTATTATCAAACTATCCCAGAAAATAGAAAAAGAAGGAAAACTTTCAAATTTATTCTACAAGGCCAGCATTATCCTGATACTAAAACCAGATAAATACTCCAATGTAAGTGAGAGCTACAGGCTAATATCCCTGATGAACATGAATTGTTGCCAATGCTCAATAAAGTACTCATAAACCGAATCCCCAACAATACATTAAGGAAATCATTAACCATAATCAAGTGGGATTTATTCCTGGGATGTAGGGTGGTTCATTAATTGCAAATCATTCAATATGATACATCACATCAACAAGATAAAGGATGAGAACCATATGATCATTTCAGCAGTTGCAGAAAAAGTGTTTGACCAAGTACAATATTCATTCATGATAAAAACCCTCAGTAAAGTAGGGTTAGAGGAAACATACCTTAACATAATGAAGGTCGTCTATGAAACACCCACAGTTGATATCATGCTCAATGGGGAAAAATTGAGAGCTTTACCTCTGTGGTCAGGAACAAGACAGGGATCACCATTATTCAGCATAATACTGGAAGTCCTAGCCTTAGCAGTCAGACAACAAAAAGAAATAGAAGACATCCAAATTGTCAAGGAAGAACTATAACTATCACTATTTGCAGATGACATGATAATCTATATAGAAAACCCAAAGTACTCCATCAAAAGTTCTGCTTAATTTTGCTTAATAATTCCACCTTCAAGTCATTTCTCTCTCCTCACAATTTTTTAGAAGATTTTATTTACTTATTTGGTGGGGGGAGAGTGAGTGCACAAACGGGGAGTGGAAGGGGGGGAAACAGGACCCTGAAATAGTGACCTAAGTTGAAGGCAGACACTTAACTGACTGAGCCACCCAGGCACCCCATCTCTCCTCACATTTTATTACAAGTAATCAGGAGAAGCCAAGCTGCCTCTTTAAACTTTGCTTAGAAATAGTTTCAGTTGAATAGCCAATATCACCTCTCATAAGTTCTACCTTCCATAAAATACTATAACAAAAACACAGTTAGGCCAAGTTCTTTGCTGAATTATAATGATTGCCTTTCCTCCAGTTTCCAGTTACTCACTTTTGTCTGAAACCTTACCAGAATAACCTTCTTTCTCCATATTTCTACCCATCTGTTCAAGGTTACTTAGGTACACTGTAAGATGACTGAGGCTTTCTCTACAGCTTTCTTCTGTTCTTTCTGAGCTCTTATCACAACCTTCCTTAATGGTCTATTTATGGCAGTGTAGGTTTATTTTATTATGCACTTCAAAACTTTTTTAGCTTCTGCTCATTATCAGTTCCAAAACCACTTCTATATTTTTAGGTATTTGTTAAAGCAGAACATCTACTTCTTGGTGCCAATTTGGTCTTATCCTGGGTTGTAATATTAAAAAATACCATTGACTGGATGACTTATAAACACCATATATTTATTTCTCACAGTTCAGGAGGCTGGCGGTCTGAGATAAGGGTGTCAGCATGGTTGAGTTCCAGTGAGGGCCTTCTAGTGGATTGAGCACTGCCAGCTTCTCAATGTGTTTTCACATGGAAGAGAACGAGGGCTCTATCCTCATGATCTCTTCTAATCCTAATTACCCGTCAGAGGCCTGCCTCCTAATATCATCCCATTGGTGGAGTTTCAACATATGAATTTTGGGGAAGTACAAGCATTTAGTCCATAATATATGTATATAGCACATTTTGTTTAACCTTTCATGAGAAACACTTGGATTATTTCCACCTTTTGGTTACTATGAATAATATTGCTATGAACATGGGTATACAGTTACCTTTTCAAGATCCTGTTTTCAGTTCTTTTGGACCCAGAAGTAGAATTGATAGTTTATATAGTCATTCTAAGTTTTTGAGGAAGTTCCATACTGTTTTCATAATGACTGCACAATTTTACATTATCACCAACAGTGCATAAGAGTTATAATTTGTCCACATTCTCACCAACACTTGTTATTTTTTGTTTTGCTGACAGTAGCAATTCTGATTGATGTAGAAGTTCATCCTTTGTAGAAATTTGCAAGTCTTAAACTATACGTCCATCTCTTTTTCCTCCATTTAAGAATGTATGTAACTGAATGAGAATGGTTTTATTATGTCTTGCCAAATATCTGTTTTAATTCATTTTTAATCATTAAGGGCTAATAATTTTCCTATTTTTAGTAACATGTAGCATACTTTCTGATAAGAACATACTCATACTGTCTGGTAAGAATTATAAATGGTGGCTCTGAATTCTCAATGATACAATTGTGGTGTGTATAAAAGGCTTAATTCTTAAACTTGAACTTATTTGCCAGAAAGCAGTGATTCATATTTTCTATTAGCATTGTCTTCTTTGCTATCTGATTTTTTAACCCCTAATCTATTTTGACCTTAATTCTGTGGACACATCTAATTTGAGCAGTTGAATGTATTTTATGAATGGAAATAAGACTAAATCACTAATTTGATAAAATCTTACTGAGTTCTCTTTATGTGTTAGACAGTGTGCTAGGTGTTGGGGATAAAATGAACAAGACAGGGTTCCTTCCCTCACTAGGTTTACAGTTAGACATCAATAAACAAATTAATCAAATAGTTTTAATTACAATTGTGATAAATTCTGTGAAGAGGAGTTATGTAATTGGGATTCCAACTAAGTGGGAATAGGATGGGGAAGAAAGGCTTCTTGAGAACTGACTTATAAGTTAAAGCTGAAATTGAGTGTTTATTTAGTAAGATGATAATGGTCTGATGATAGACATTTCTCTATGAATTGGTGAGGGAGGACTCCTGTCTAGGTTAGAAAATATTTAAAAATCCATAGGCTGGAAAGACTAGCAATTTAGGAACCAAATGTAGGTGCATTTGAATGAAGCATAAAGAAATAAGGGAGGAAAGGGGTTAAGATGGCAAAGTAGTAGGGGGACTGTGGGCTTGCCTTATCCCTCAACCACAGCTAGATCAACATCAAATCATTTTGAACACCAAGGAGATCATTCTGAGGATTAAGAGAACAATCTACACAATTGGAGAGAATGTGGCTGGCTTATTTTAACAAACAAATCAAAGCACATCTAGTTAAAGTTCCAAACAGTCCCTACTGCAAGCGAGGAAGAAATATCAGACAACTAACCTGTGGGAATGAACAGTTAAAACATGACAGCAGAGTATATACAGCATACACCAGAAACACTTCCTGAAGTTCCAGGCCCTGAATAGTGTATGATCCCTTTTTTAAAAAGAATTTATTATTATGTTCAATTAGCCAGCATGTTCAGCGATTTATTAGTTTCATATAACACCCAGTGATCATCACCACACATGCCCTCCTTAATGTCTATCACGCAGTTACCCCACCCCACCACCCCCTCCCTTCTGTAATGCTTAGTTTGTTTTCCAGAGTCCAGAGTCTCTCATGGTTTGTCTCCCTCTATAATTTGTTCCCATTCAGTTTTCCCTCCCTTCTCCTATAGTCCTCCATGCTTATATTCCTTATACTCCACATATGAGTGAAATATATGATACTTGTCTTTCTCTGATTGACTTATTTCACTTAGCTTAATCCCTTCCAGTTCCATCCATGTTGATGCAAATGGTAGGTATTCATCCTTTCTGATGGCTGAGTAATATTCCATTGTATATATGAATCACATCTTCTTATTTATTCATCTGTTGAAGGGCATCTCAGCTCCTTCCACAATTTGGCTATCATGGACATTGCTGCTATGAACAATGGGGTGCATGTACCTCTTGTTTTTACTCTGTCTGTATCTTTGGGACAAATACCTAGTAGTGCAGTTGCTGGGTTTTGGGGTAGCTCTGTTTTTAACATCTTGAGGAACCTCCAGTATACGATCCCTTCTTATTAAAGTATTACTCTCAACAAGAAACATAACAAGGTTTCATAACACACAAAAGACAGAAACCTAGACATAATGACAATATGGAGGAATTCTCCCTAAAAGAAAGATCAAGAAAAGTCACAGCCAGCGATTTGCTAAAAATAGATAAGCAATATATCTCAACAGGAATTTAGAACAGAGTCATAAGTATATTTTAGCTGGGCTTGAAAGAAGCATAGAAGACACCATAGAAACCCTGGTTGCAGAGATAAAGATCTAAAAACTAGTCAGACCAAAATAAAAAATGTTATAACTGAGATGTAAAACCAACTGGGTATAATTACAAAGAGGATGGAAGAAGTAGAGACTAGAATAGGTGATATAGGAAATAAAATTATGGAAAATAATAAAGCTTAAAAGAAGGGAAGAAAACTATTAGATCATGAATATAGACTTAAGGAATTCAGTGATTCCATTAGTGCAATAATACCCATATCCTAGGAGTCCCAGAAGCAGAGGAGCAGGATAAAGGGAGGTTTATTTGAACAAATTAGACCTGAGAACTTCCCTAACCTGGGAAAAGACACAGGCATTCAAGTCCAGGAGGCAGAGAATGCCCCTCAAAATCAATAAAAAGAGATCAACACCAAGACATATCATAGTGAAACTTGGAAAATGCAAAGATAAAAAGAATTCTGAAAGCAGCTAGGGACAAAAGTTCCATAACCTACAAGGATGGGCACATATGGTTAGCAGCAGACCTGTCCACAGAAACTTATCAGGCCAGAAGAGAGTGGCAGGATATATTCAACATGCTAAATGGGAAATATATGCAGCCAAGAATACTATATTCAGCAAGGCTGTCATTCAGAGTAGAATTCTGAATAGATCACATACTGGGTCACAAATCAGGTCTTAACCAGTACAAAAGCACTAAGATCATATCATGTATATTTTCAGACCACAACACTATGAAACTGAAGTCAACCACAAGAAAAAATTTGGAAAGATTACAAACACATGGAGGTGAAAGAACATCCTACTAAAGAATGAATGGATTAACTGGGAAATTAAAAAAGAAATAAAAAAGTACATGGAAGCAAATGAAAATGAAAACACAACCATCCAAAAGCTTTGGATTGCAACAAAGGTAGTCCTAAGAGGGAAGTATATAACAATGCATGTCTACCTCAAGAAGGAAGAAAAGCCTCAAATACACAACCTATCCTTACATCTAAAGGGGCTGGAAAGAACAGAAAATAAGGCCTGAAACCAGAAGAAGGGAAATAGTAGGGATTAGAACAGAAATAAATGATACAGAAATTAAAAAAAATCAAAGCAGTAGAACAGATCAAGGAAACTAGGAGCTGGTTCTTTGAAAGAATTAATAAAATGAATAAACCCCTAGACAGACTGATCAAAAAGAAAGGAGAAAGGACCCAAAATAAATAAAATCACGAATGAAAGAGGAGAGATCACAGCTAACACTGTAGAAATACAAACATTTTTAAGAGAATATTATGAGCAATTATATGCCAACAAATTGGGCAATATGGAAGAAATGGATAAATTCCTAGAAACATATAAACTACCAAAACTGAAGTAGGAAGAAATAGAAAATTTGAAAGCTCCATAACCAGCAAATAAATTGAATCAGTAATCAAAAATCTCCCAACAAACAAGAGTGCTTGGCCTGATGGTGTCCTAGGGGAATTCTACCAAACATTTAAAGAAGAATTAATACCTGCCCTTCTGAAGCTGTACCAACAAAATAGAAATGGAAGGAAAACTTCCAAACATATTCTACAAGGCCAGCATTATCTTGATTCCAAAACCAGATAAAGACCCCACTAAACAAGAGAATTACAAATAATATCTCAGATGAATATGAATGCAACATTCTCAAGAAGATACTAGCTAATAGAATCCAGCAGAGCATTAAAAGGATTATTCACCATGAGCAAATGGGATTTTTTCCTGGGCTTCAGGGATGGTTCACTATCCATGAAACAAATAACATCATACATTATGTTAATAAAAGGACAGGTATGAACCATGTGATCCTCTCAATAGATGCATAAAAAGCATTTGACAAAATACAGCATCCTTTCTTGATAAAAACCCTCAAGAAAGTAGAGATAGAAAGAACATACATCAACATCATAAAGGTAATATCAAAAAGACCCACAGCTAATATCATCCTCAGTGGGGAAAAAACTGAGATCCTTTCCTTTACTCTCAGGAACAAGACAAAGATGTCCACTCTCCCCATTACTATTTAACATAGAAGTGGAAGTCTTAGCCTGCACAGTCAGACAACAAAAAGAAGAAGGCATACAGATCGGCCAGGAAGAAGTCAAACCTTTACTATTTGTACATGACATGATCTCTATGTAGAAAACCCGAAACTCCACCAAAAAATTGCTAGAATTAATACATGAATTCAGCAAAGTCACAGGACATAGAATCAATGTACAGAAGTCTGTTACATTTCTATACACCAATAATGAAGCAGCAGAAAGAGAAATCAGAGTTGGTCCCATTTACAATTGCATCAAAACCCGTAAGATACCTGAAAATAAACTTAACCAAATAAGTAAAAGATCTGTATGGTTAAAACTATAGAACACTTATGAGAGAAATTAAGGAAGACACAAAGAAATGGAAAAACACTCTATACACTTGGATTGGAAGAAAAATATTGTTAAAATATCTATACCACTCAAAGGAATCTACACACTCAGTGCAATTCCAGTCACTATAACGCCAGCATTTTTTACAGATCTGTAACAAACAGTCCTAAAATTCATATGGAACTAGAAAAGACCCTGAATAGCCAAAGCAGTGTTGAGAAAGAAAAGCAAAGTGGGAAGCATCACAATCCCAGACTTCAGGCTGAATTACAAAGCTGTAATTATCAAGAGAGTATGATACTGGCACAAAAACAGACACATAGATCAATGGAGCAGAATAGAAAACCCAGAAATGGACCCACAACTATATGGTCAATTAATTTTTAACAAAACAGGAAAGAATATCCAATGGGAAAAGGACAGTCTCTTCAAGAAATTGAGTTGGGAAAACTGGAAAGCAGCATGCAGAAGAATGAAACTGGACCATTTTCTTAAAAAAATTAAAAGTAAATTAGAAATGGATGAAAGACCTACATGTTAATACAGGAGAACATCAAAATCCTGGAAGAGAGCACAGGCAGTAATCTCTTTGATCTCAGCCATAGCAACTTCTTACTAGGTTTGTCACCAGAGGCAAGGGAAACAAGAAAAATGAAACTTTTGGGACTTCTTCAAGATAAAGAGCTTCTTTACAGTGAAGGAGATGATCAGAAAAACTAAAATTCAGTCTACAGAATGGGAGAAGATATTTACAAATGACATACCAGATAAAGGGCTAGTATCCAAAATCTGTAAAGAATTTAGCAAACTCAACACCCAAAACATAAACAGTCCAGTTAAGAAATGGGCAGAAGACATGAGCAGACATTTGTCCAAAGAAGACATACAAGTGACTGATAGACACATGAGAAAAAGCTCAATATCACTCATCACCACGGAAATATAACTAAAACCCACAATGAGATGCCACCTCACACCTGTCAGAATGGCTAAAATTAACAACTCAGGAAACAATAGATGTCAGTGAGGAAGTGGAGAAAGGGAAATCCTCTTACACTGTTCATGGAAATGCAAACTGGTACAGCTACTCTGGAAAGCAGTATGGAGGTTCCTCAAAAAGTTCAAAACAAAATTACTAATTGCACTACTATGTGTTTATCCAAAGGATACAGAAATGTTGATATTAAAGGGCACATGCACCCTGATGTTAGCAGCAGTATCAACAATAGCCATATTATGGAAAGAGCCCTAATGTCCATTGACTGATGAATATAAAAAGAAGTGGTATATACATACAACAGAGCATTCCTCACCCATCATAAAGAATGAAATCTTACCATTTGACTAGAGTATATTATGGTAAGTGAAATCAGTCAGTCAGAGAAAGACAAATATCGTAGGATTTCACTTATATGTGCAGTTTAAGAAACAAAACAGAAGAACATAACGGTAGGGAAGGAAAAATAAAATAAGATAAAAACAGAGAGAGAGGCAAACCATAAGAGACTTAATTAAGGAGAACAAACTGAGGGTTGCTGGAGGGGAATTGGGTGGGGAATGCACTAAATCGGAGATGGGCATTAAGGAGGGCATGAGCACTGGGTGTTGTATGTAAGTGATGAATCACTTAAGTCTACTCCTGAAACAAACACTACACTATATGTTAACTAACTTGAATTTAAATAAAATCTTGGAAGAAAAAATTAAGGAAAAAATAAGTAAGAGAGAAACTGGTAGGAGTCCAGGATGGAGATATGCAATAGCTAAATCTTGCCTGCTATGCTAGACCACATTTTCAAAGAATGTTTTTGGGCTTATGATAAAGATTGCACATGTGCTTATACACAGTCTTTTAATTCAACACAAATAGTATTGATCTATAAAATATAAAAACAGGAACAAAAACTCAAAATACATATTTGGGTTTTAGAACAAGCTAAATATTTCTGCAGAACAAAAACAGAGTAGAAACACAAAATGGTGGATGAAGCTGACGCCATGAGTTTTCTGTATCTGACACAGGACACTGTCAGTGGAACAAGAAATTGGCTCCTGTAGACTAATGGGCATTGAATATGGTGAATCCGTAAGGAACCATAGCTAGGTTTACTGGATGGGGCCAAGGGCTGTTACAAGCTTGCCTGACAGTCTTATTGCCTAAGTTCCAAAATAAGGGAAAGCAAATTAGCCTACCAAATCAGTAATCTGTTTACTTTCAGTTTTTTTTTTCCCCCCAAATCCTCAATCTTCAATGTGAATTTTTCTCCAGGGAATAGAAGAGGGAAATCAGCAAATCATTCTAATGAGTCGAGTATAATATTGATGTGAAAACTAGGCAATAAAAGGTTAAGAAAGAAGTTATAGATGAATCACACCTTGAATTTGGATGCAAAAAAATCTCCAAAAGATACTAAACATTTAACTCGGAAGTACATGATAAAGGTTACAGCATGACAAAGTACAGTTAATCCTAGGGAAGCATAAATGCATGAGTATTTGAAAAGCTGATAAAATAATGTATGATTAATTAACCAACTAAAAAAATAGACATGTGGTTACCATTGTAAAAGCAGCAAAAATAAATATAATTCACCTCTGCTTCATAGATTAAAAAAAAAAACCTTAGCAGATGGAAGGCAAATAAAATTAGTGGGTTCTGCTGTTCTGCTGAAAACTCCTTTTCCTTATCCACTTCAACTGTCCTTAGCCACTTTCAACTATCAAGATGAAAAAAGCCAAATACTCACTCTCTTAGCCTCTCCTTCCTTTTTTTTTTCTTAAGATTTTATGTGTGTATTTATTTATTTATTTTAGAGAGAGAGAGAGAGAGAGAGAGAGAGAGAGAGCGAGCAAGAGAGCATGTGGGGGGGGGGTTGGAGAGAGATAAGCAGATGCTGTGCTGAGGGCAGATCCCAGTGTGGGGCTTGAATTCCAAAATCTTGAGATCATGACCTGAGCCAAAATTAAGAGTTAGAGGTCCAACTGAGAGCCACTCAGGTGCCTCTTAGCCTCTCTTCTGTAGGGGTGGCCATATGACCTAGTTTTGGACAATCAGATGTAAAGAGTATTCTGATGGGGAGCTTCTGGAAATGACTTTCCTTTCTGATAAAAGAAATGTGTGATCCTTTTCTTCTTTTGCACCCTAGCTGCCCACTGGTTTGTTTCCCATGACCATGATTATATGTGATTGTGATGCTTGGAATTATGCCACTGCATTCAAAAATGAAAAAGGATGTCAGTTAAAATTTCTTCTATGCAGTGTTATACTGGAGATCCTAGTCCATGCAGTAAGCGAGGGAAATAAAATTAAAAAATCAGAAAGGCAAAAAAATTACCATAGATATGGTTGCTTTCATAGAAAACCAGAAAGCATATGTAGACATATTATAGAACTAGTAATAGAGTTTTGGAGGTTTTCTGGATTCAAGATCAACTGAAAAAAGATTACATAACCACTAGGACCATAAAAAGAGATTAATACATATAACATTGCATAATAAATTATAAAGTACTTAGGACTAGCTCTAACAGAATTTTGTGATGCTTTTAAAAAGGGGATAATTTAAAAATGTTTGCTGAAGAAGGTGGGATTTGAATAAAGGGAGACAAGGCTTTGGAATTGAAATACTCATTTTAAAGAAGCATCAATCTACCTCTAACTAATCTATATTTTCTGTGCAGTGTCTACTGAAACCCTAAAAGGGTTTGCTGGGGGTCTTAACAGCTCCTTACAAAATTAATGTAAAATTACAAAGAGAACAGGTAAATGTTAGGACTTTATAGTAGAATATTGTGAAGTTCAAATCAATGAGCTAGAGCCATAATTATACCTCAGAAAAA
Organism: Spilogale gracilis; assembly: GCA_004023965.1. Classification (NCBI taxonomy): domain Eukaryota; kingdom Metazoa; phylum Chordata; class Mammalia; order Carnivora; family Mephitidae; genus Spilogale; species Spilogale gracilis. Next base: position 155,461 of record PITA01000304.1, read on the forward strand.
CCTAACACTGAACTTTTAAAGTTTCCCACTGATGTGTAAATTAAACCTTTTATGTAAAATTTGAAAATGAGGAATCCTAATATTTATTTGTACACACATGGGTATAATCATCCCGATTTAAAAAAATGTGAGGTAATGATAAATATCAGATTCAAGACAATGTTACCTCAGAGGAAAAAGAAAGGAAGGGGATAGGAGTTAAATCTATATGGGTTTAAATTGTTTGAGATATTTTATTTCTTAATCTGAGAGTCTATTACATGGATGTTTATTATACAATTTCAGTGATTTTTGTATGCCTGAAATGTTTCACAGTGATCTTTCTCTTTGTCTCCCTCTCTCTCTCTCTCTCTCTCTCTCTCTCTCTCTCTCTCTCTTTCTTTCTTTCTTTCTTTCTTTCTTTCTTTCTTTCTTCATGTATGTATGTATGTATGTATTGTCCATCATGTCTCTCTGTGTATCCATCCTCATCTGCCTATTGTCTACCTATCTGAAAGATGCAGGACAAAATGGAGATAAGTTCTGTGAGTATTAGGTTAGTCTCTTAGTTAGTTAGTTAATTAATTAATTAATTTTTTCTTCGCTAAATATTTTAAAAATAAAAGTTTCTAAAAGATTATACTTGCCACTGTGTGGATCAGAGGAGTGGATCAGAAGAGTTCAGAAGTGGTGAGAGATACCATTGAGTCTGATTGCAGTAGCAGATAGAAGAAAATAGTAAATCTGAAAATTGTTTCTGAAGCAGAATGGAGGTCTGGAGACTACTTGAGAAGTGTAGGGAAGGGCTAGTGGGAGGCTGATTCTCTTGTTTCTGTCATGAGCCGCCTAGTGGACAACAAAGTTACTTCTATTGCTAGAAAATACATGTGGAGTTTTGTTGGTGGCTGGGGCAATTTATTGAATTTTAGTATTCACAATTTATATTTCTTGCAACATTCCTTGATGTATCATATATGCTCTTAAGTTCATCCTGAAGCCTTTGCTATGTAGTCCAGAAGGAATTTTCTGATATGGCACGTTTCCTTCTGAAAAGTCCAAGTTAAAATTTTATGTTTAAAGAAGTAGATTCCATCAATGAGCATATTCACTGTTTATACTGAACTGGCTGGCATGAGGTGCTGTGGGAGAGAACCAGTACTTGGTCCTGTTTGTGGACAGTTTGGGCTTTGGACTGGGAGATGCTGGCAGGATTGAAAGAATGCTTGTAGCTGAGAATCACTTGTTAGGAAGTGGTTGTTACATAAAGGTGCTGGCTGGAGGTTGCAGAATGTGCTGACCTGTAAACTGGAAAGGGCTCTAAAGTGGGCAATGTACAAGGCTTTCATTGCTGCTAAGAATTCAGGTGAAAAATGTGTGTTACTGACAATTTTTCACCCCAGCATGACTTCTTTGAATGCTTCCAGTTGGTCAGAATTTGTTGCCTGTTGCTTTGTGTCCATTTTATTTATGCACTATTGTGGGTGTACAGTTAAAAAATGCTTATACTTCTTCAGTCATAGTAGACAGTATGACAAATAATTCTTTCTCACCTTCAGAACCCAAAGTTATTTAAGATTTTGCCATAGCACTGTTTATTTGTGCCTGATCAGATTCTTGGCCAATAGCAGAAGCCTGTGTTTCTATTTTTATATTGCTGGAGCTCTTGCTATATGAAAAAAGCTATTGGATACACCTAAGTATTAATAAGTGAGCACATGTGGCCCCTTAAGACAAAAACTGGGCTTATGAGACATCCTGGATTCAACTGTATATCAGTCTTACTGCTAAGACCTGCCACTTTTCTAATGTTGACTTTTTAATGACTGCATCCCTTATTCTGAATCATAAAAAGGTAAGTATATGTTTAAAACTAATGTAAATATAATATTAACTTTAAGCAGTTTTGTAACGTCTGCGGAGGAAATAGATAATCCTGAGTGTTCCTTTAAGTTAAGAATAAAAATTATATTAATATTTTTATTCACGGAGACAAAACACATTACATTTTTCTTAGTTAGGTTCCAAGAATTCATCAGTGGGAAGCTAGGAAAAAAAAAAAGAAAAAACAGAACAAAACAAAAAATGAGATCTCGATAGCAGAAGAGGTAAAGATCCAAAGGCCTGGCTATCCTTTCCTTGTAAAAAAGTGTACCTTCCGTAAACTTCAGACAAATAAAATTTGCAAGATTATAATCAGGCATTTCAGGGGCAAGATGGTATTTCTGATTTGCATTATTTGCAGTCATGACCACTCTATTTTGTTAAAGGGGAAACTTCAAGAACAGTTTATATTAATTTTTCAGGGCTTTGGTCCTAGGTTATAAAGATCGTGAGAGAGCCTTATGGATTTGTTTCTACTCGGTTTATTATTGAAGACTTCTGCTTTTCTCTTCTACTGATGTCACACATTCCCAGGTGCATTCATATACTCCTAATGTTGCTTGTACTTCTGGAAAAAGTGCAACTTTACAAATATAATTTCTTGGGCTCCACCTTCTAAAATCACAGTCTCTCATACTTGCCAGGCTCTTCTTCTGCCTTCACCTGTTACATACATTTGGTTCTTTCAGAGCAGTGTTTTTCAGCCTTGGCACTGTTAAGTTGAAGCTAGAGAATTATTTGTTGTTGAAGGTTGTCCTGTGCATTATAGGATGTTTGACAGCATCCCTGGTGTCAGTTTACTAGATGCTGGTAGTACTCACCTACGCAGCTGAGATAACCAAAAATATCTCCACGGCCTACCAAATGTCCCAAGGGCAGAATCTTCCCCAGTTAAGAACAACTGTTCTAAAGATGTTTATAGGGGTTGCCCAAGGGAAGACAGTAATTATTCAACCATATTTATATTCAGATTAGGTTTTCAGACAGGTAGAGTGTTTGTGAGAGTTATCCTTAAAAATTCATGAAAGGGAACCTCTTTTTACAGAAGCATCATTTTGTCATACACTCTGTGTTCTGACTCTGATGGCAGTATCAGTTCATAGATTGCTTTTCTGTATTAGTTGCCAAAAACATTAATATGGATGAAAACTGATTTCTACTCTAAAGGAGTAGGTACTCCAGGAACTATTGGTAAATCCTTGACCAAAATGAAACTTAACATAAATCAGCATTAGTTGTGGACCCTACCTTTGTAACAAGCATTACTACTGTAACAATCATTAATGAAAGACCTCACATTATATTCATTCCTATATGTAAGAATCTGCCTTACTCTGCTATTCTTGTATTATTATTAAAGGATGAATAATACCTAGAGACATAGTTAAAGCCACTTAATTGGCATATAAATAAATGCAGTGTTCAGTTAAGAGGGCCAAATGCCAGGGATTTGAATTAGTTTAATGCTTTTCTGTGACTTGACATGATGCATTAATGGTGACTAACATTAACAAAATCCTCTGCTCTATAAGAGAAAGGGTTAATTGTTAAGCTTTGGCTTAAAGTACTTAATTCTAATGTCACTTTATATTTTCTTCTGTGGTTCACTGCTTAAATCCATACAGAATGGTTCTTATTTTAGTAAACATATTTTCCATTTTAAAATCTCCTAAGGCTTTATTATTTACCAATGTTCTCATTAGATGCCATATATTTTAATATACTGTGCAGCTACTAGATTGAGATTATTTCTTAATTGGTGTCTTTCAGCTTTCCAAAAGTGGCTGGCACAAATTAAGATTTTTATATGCTTATCAGGAGTGAGCTGATAGCTTGTGACATCTCTGCAGATCTTAAAAATTATTAGCCATAAAGTCATTTATTGTCCAATCAAGTTAATTAGACAGCTTCTATCACTGGCTGAATTTTCTTTTTTTTTCCAAAATAAAATAATAATGAATATAAGAATACTAATAAATATCAATCATACTAATGTATGATATAAATTTTCTTTGCTATTATTTGTTCTGCTGGTCACTCCTCCCACTACCTATTTTAAAAAGTTATCTGAAATAGAAACCTAGTGCTTTGAGTGTTACAGAAAATACTCCTTTAAAAGAGAAAAGCTTATATATTGATACATATGTATTTAGAATTATTTGCATACTTGAATATAAGAATTACATGGAATTACATTATTTAGAACAGAGTGATTTTATGAGTAATTTAACATAGTGCCTTCATTTTTCATGTACAGATGCAGAAATTGAGGTAGGTTGAATAATTGCCTTGTTCAAAGTCTCTCAGATAGGAAGAGGCAAAGTAAGCATAATAATATAGATAACAATACAGAATTACTAGTCCCAGGTCTAGTGGCATTGGTTTTCTAGCATATGATCTTTCTATATGAACTTCAGGTTATTTTTTTCTGGTCATAAAGATTTAGAAGATGAGGATAAAGAAGATAGTCTTTATCCACAGCCAGAAGTTTTGTATATGTTTCAAGGTTTTTTTTCTTAAGTTTTTTTTTTTTTTTTTTAAAGATTTTATTTATTTGACAAGGAGAAACACAGCTAGAGAGGGAACACAAGCAGAGGGAGTGAGAGAGGGAGAAGCAGGCTTCCTGCCAAGCAGGGAGCCTGATGTGGGGCTCGATCCTGGGGCTCCATCCTGGGGCTTGGCCCTGGGGCTCCATCCCAGGGATCAAGATCATGACCTGAGCCAAATGCAGATGCTTAATCACTGAGCTACCCAGGGTGCCTCAACAATCCCTCAAGGGTTGTTTTAACAGTCCCTGCCATTTGGAGATTCACCATGAACATCACAACAAGTGTGAGTTGTATAATCTAATTGTTCTATTTGAATCCGATTTCTTTCTGTTTCTATAGGTTCACTTTTTCTGATTTATATAAAAAAAGATACCTTTAGCGTTGTTCATTTATATGAACACAGAATGTTAAAAAGTAAAATGACATGCTTTTATGTGTGGGTTTTTTTTTTTAATTTTTTTTTTTTACAAAATGTTCCTGCTATAAAGCAGCCAGAGTTGCAGAAGTGAATATTGTTTTATTATGATAGATGTTCAATATGATTTCACGGGACACAAACTTGCTGTAGTGAGCATTCCTATAGAAAAGAATTCATTCTGTTATAATTCAGTAATATTAGTGACAATGTAGAGATTATAGTAGGCGTGAAAAGTATCTCACTATAGTTGTGATTTCTATTTCTGTAATGACTAATAATATCGATTATCTTTTTAGGTGCTTTTGGCCATTTGTATATCTTCTATTCAAATCCTTTGCCTCTTTTTAAATTAGGTTATTTCACTCCGAGTTATATACCCAAGAAAAATGAAAACATATATACACAAAAATTTGTACATGAATATTCATTATCAGTACTATTCATACTAGCAATAAATGGAAACAACCCAGATAACTAGCGATAAGGAATAAACTAAGGAATAAGCAAAATGTGGTATATCTTTACAATCAAAAACTATTTGGCAATAAAAGTGAATAAAATACACGTGCTATAATATGGATGAATGTTGAAAACATACTAGATGAAAGCCAATCACAAAGTATATATCATATAATTCCATTTATATGAAATGGCTAAAATAGGCAAATCTGGTAGAGACAGAAAATAGATTAGTGGTCACCTGTGGCTAGGGAGAAAGAGGAATGGGGAGTGAGTGCTAATGGGTCTGCGGTTTCTTTTAGGGCTGATGGGAATGTTCTAAAATTAGATGGCAGGGATGTTGCTCAGCTCTGTAAGTATACTAAAAATCTTTGAATTGTAAACTTGAATAGTAGGGTAATGTTATGGTATATGAGTTATATTTCAATTAAGGTATTTGGAAAAAAATACTTGTAAAAATACAGTTTTACTCTCTGACAGTTTATCAAATAAGAAGAAATGAGACTTTCAAAATAAGCCTTTTAGAATCCTTACTATGAGAATAAGTTGATTGCCAGCTGCTCAGTAAAATAACCATTTGTAGTTAAATTGTTAATGAAAACCAGTGTATTCCAGTGCTAACTGAAATAAGTCAGAAAAAGACAAATACCATATGTGGAACTGAAGAAACAAAACATGAACTTGGGGGAAGGGAGAAATAATTAAGAGAGGGAGGCAAAGCACAAGAGACTTTTAACTATAGAGAAAATATTGAGGGTTACTGAAAGGGAGGTGGGTATTAAGGAGGGCACTTGTTGAGTTGAGCACTGGGTGTTAGATGTAAGTGATAAATAACTAAATTCTACTACTGAACATTACACTATATGTTAACTAACTGGAATTTAAGTAAAAACTTAAGATAAAATTCAAAAATAAATAAAAAAGAATAAAAGCTTTGTAATACAAACAAGTGTTTTCACTTCCTTTCTTAGTAAATAGCACTATCATCTATCTAACTGCCCAAACCAGATACTTGAAAGCCATTTTCCATTTTCTTCACCCCTCACCTGGAGTAAGGAAGAGGTTCTTCTGATTTCACCTTCATCTCCTGAGTATGATTTGGCATTCTCCTTTCTAATTATGCTGCCTCAATCTTAGTTCAGAATATTTGGCCTACCCTATTTTTATAGACTTTGGTTGGTCTAGACTTCTGATAGAGATTGTTCTGAAATGCATGTATGATCTCAGTGATATCAATGGTACAGTTTTACTTACAGTTTAACGACTAAAATTCCTAGTATGATATGAAGGCCTTAAGAACCCTGTCCATTTTCCAGTCTGACTTTTTATCTTTCCCACATGGCAAGTTCCAGTAGAGTTCAGTGCATTTGTCATGCCATTTTTTTTCTTTTGAAATTTCTGCTTTGATTATTTAGAAGTATGCTGTTTAGTTTGTTTTTAATTTGGCTATTTAGAAGTGTTTGTTTACTTTCTAGATATTTGGTGATTTCCAGCTACCTTTCTGTTACTGATTTACGGTTCAGTTTCACTGAGGTCTGAAAACGTACTTTGTATGGTTTCTGTTCTTTAAAATTTGTCAAGGTCTATTCTGTAGCTCAGAATATGGTCTATCTTGGTGAATATTCCATGTGAGCTTAAAAACATGTATATTCTGATGCAGTGTTCTGTAAATGCTAACTAGATCAAGTTGATTGATAGTAGTATTCAGGTTATATATAGTCTTACTGATTTCCTGCCTACTTTGTCTATCAGTTATGGGCAGAGATATGTTGAAACTTCCCACTATAATAGTGGATTTATTTATGTATCCTTGCAGTTTTATCAGTTTTTGCTTCATATGTTTTGGCCCTCTTCTGTAAGGTGCATACATGTTTAGGATTGTTAAGTCTTCTTGGAGAATGGATCCCTTTACCATAAAGTAATGCCCCTGCCTATCTTTGCTTGTCTGAAGTTAATGTAATTATTTCAGTTACCTTTTGATTAGTCTTAGCTTAACACAGTTTTCTCTATTCCTCTACTTTTCACCCATCTGAGTCTATATTTACGATATATTTCTTGTAGACTACACATTTGGGTCTTGTTTTTGTTTTCAGTCCACTCTGATGATATCTATCTTTTAATTGGTATGTTTAGACCATTCATACATAAATTGATTATTAATATAACTGGATAATTATCTACCATGTGTGGAACTGTTTTCTAGTTATTGTATTTGGTTTTGTTTCTTCTATTCTCTTATTCTGTCTTCTCTGGTTTCAAGCATTTTACACAGTTCAATTTTATCTCTTCTCTTTAGTGTATAAATTATACTTTGTTTTAAATAAATGGATTTTATTTTTTTAGAACAGTTTTAGGTTTGCAGAATGATTGAGCAGAAAGTACAGAGTTTCCGTATCCTCCCTCTCTGCACCCCCATCATTTCTTCTGTTATCAATATCTTCCATTGATGTGGTTTGTTTGTAACGATTGCTTAACCAATATTGATATATAACTATTAACTGAAGTCCATTGTTTACATTAAGGGTCACTCTTTGGGTTGTACATTCTGTGAATTTTGACATATGCAGAATATTATATATCCACTATTTTAGTATCTTACAGAGTAGTTTTACTTTCCTAAAAATCCCCTGTGCTCCACCTGTTTCTCTTTCCCTTTTCTCCCCCACAACCCCCTGCCTTCCCCACCACAAGTGAACTCCTGGCAACTACCAGTCTTTTTACTGTCTCTACAGATTTGCCTTTTCTGGAATATAATATAGTTGTAATAGGTGTATAGTGCTGTATCGCTGTTGTATTAGTTTTCAGTTCTCTAATGACCTGTGTTAATGAGCATCTTTTCATATGCTTATTTATGCACAGTATATCTTCTTTGGTGAGGTGTCATTCAGTTCTTTTGCCCACTTTTTAATTGAATTCTTTTCTTATTGTTATATTTTAAGAATTCTTTGAATGTTTTGGATACAAGCAAATCCTTTACCAGATGTGTTTTGCAGATTTTTTTCCACAGCTATAACTTGCCATTTCATTCTCTTAACAGTTATAGAAGAAAAATTTTTAATTTTAATTGAGTCCAGTTTGTCACTTTTTTCATGGATTGTGCCTTTGGTGTCATAGCTAAAAACTAATTGCTAAAACCAAGTTCATTTAGATTTTCTCCCACATTATCTCTTAGAAGTTTTATGACTTTATGTGGTACATCTACATCTATGATATATTTTGAGTTAATTTTTGTGAGAAGTTTAAGGTCGTTATCTTGATGATGATTCTTCTTGTATGTGGATATCTAATTGTGTGAATACCATTTATTGTTGGAAAAAACTATGCTTTCTCCTTTAAATAGCCTGTGCTTCTTTGTCAAAGATCTGTTGCCCATATTTATGGGGGTGTATTCTGGCCCGTCTAGTTTGTTTCATTGATTTATTGTATATTCTTTTGTTAGTATCATACTGTCTTGATTATTTTAAATTTATTGTACATGTTGAGGCCAGTGTCAGTCCCCTGACTTTATTTTTCTTCAATATTGTTGGCTATTTTGAGTTTTTGCCTTTTCATATAAACTTTAGAATTAGTTTGTCAATATCCACAAAGTCATTTACTAAAATTTTGATTCAAAAATTTGATTTGATTCTCTAGCTTTTTTCTTGTTAGGATGGAAGTAATGATTTCCAAGCTTTTTACATACTGGGGCTGAAACTTGGTGTCCTGTTATGCCATTTCTCCTCTGTGTCTTTAGATCTTTTTTTCATTTATCCTAGAATGCAATTTCTAAATTACCTTTTAGAATCCACCTCAAATATGACCAACTCAATGAAATCTCCTTCATTTTCCTGTCCACCCTCCACCCCAGAGGAGTTAGTTTTTTTTCCTGTTGCTCCCAGAATATCTACAGTATTAGAATACATTTGTCATAGTACTTATTTTTACTAAGATACAAGTTTGGGTATTTCACAATTTTAATTTTGAATTTTAATTCATCTTTGTATCTCAAGTGTTAGGACACATATCAATACATAGTTTACTTTTCAGTCAATATTTAAAAGATAGGGCGCCTGGGTGGCTCAGTGGCTTAAAGCCTCTGCCTTTGGCTCAGGTCATGATCTCAGGGTCCTGGGATCGAGTCCCGCATGGGGCTCTCTGCTCGGCAGGGAGCCTGCTTCCTCCTCTCTCTCTGCCTGCCTCTCTGCTTACTTGTGATCTCTCTCTGTCAAATAAATAAATAAAATATTAAAAAAAAGATAAATCATTATGAATTATAAAACTTAATTTTGTAGCCCCTCCATGTTACAAAACCAGTTTCTCCATGATTTTTGGTCTAATTAACCACAATGCAGTATGGTGTGAGGCAGTTTTATTCACCTGGACATCTGTATTCCTTTCAGCTAAAACCTTATAGCTATGCAGCTAGCTGATTTAAGCTATGAGAAATATTTGACATGAGGACAACTGAACTAATGTTCCTATTCTTTCTCCTATCTTAGGTGATAGTGAAAAAGGATTGAAAAATTATCAAATGGAAGGTTTCATTACAACACAAATAGTTTAAGCAAAGATGGTGCTTTTTTTTTGAAATGTGGCATTTAATTGTAATATAATTTACAATGCAGGCTGTTGTAGATCATATGGTTTTATGTAAAGCTCATTTTTAATTTGCATATCTCTCTAAGTACAATAGGGCTTCTTTGTGGTAAGGACTGTATTTTATCTTACCTTTTTCTCATAAGGCATCAAAGAGAGTGACAGATGAGTGTTAGATACTCAGTGAGTCACTTTCGTAAGTGGACATTAATCAATTAGCCTAATGTTCCAAAGAACTTCTTTCTTTTTTGAATAGTATCATAAAATTATTACTGTAAATGCCATCTAACAATTGAAACTGTGTTAGATGTCTTTATACTAAGTAAGACAAGCCCTCTGACCTGCTAATAACTAGCTCTAAATAGAATGTCAGTTTCTAAATCTGTACATCAGGAACATCATTTAGGAACATAGGCCCATGACAGGCTTTATTGTAAAACACTGTGGGTGTATTCTCCATATACATATGTTCTCCTATATTAAACTTCTCAATTGTTTTACAAATAAAAACAGTGCTTTCAGAGGATCTGCCAAAAGATGACAATTTGAATTATTTATGGATGATTTAGATTCTAGGGTAATTTCCTGCTTGAATATTTCATGTAATTGACTGTAAATATGAAAGTAGAGAGATTGTTGGGCTAATTTTTTTTTTCTCATTTTGAAATGAATCTGTGCTTTCAGATTAAATAACATCCCTTAGGAATATCATGGAAATGAATGAGTTGGATTGCTATATACAGTGACTGGAAGCTGCAGATGGATAATGTTTTAAATTGTTAGTATTTTTTATGTTTTAATATTTGCTTCTGTTTATCTCAGTTCTAGTCTCCATCATTTAGATCTGTCATTTATCTGTTTCCAGCAAGTTAGCAAGACTGTAGGAAAGACTCATCAGTAGCAGAGAGAACCTCATTGTTTGTGATTAATATTTTGGAAACAAGATGACCTCAATATACAAGTCATAGTGTTATAAAATTTTCTAGCAACTGAAATTTAATATAAAGATAAAATAAAAATACCCTAAAGGTGGAAAAAAGCTTGTTTGAACCTAGAAAACCAGGAATTTAATTTAGAAGCCTTGAAATCTCCTGGATTCATCTGAGTTATTAGGCAATACCTTTAAAAAAAGTAGGGTTCATTTCAACTGAATTCAGGTGTATTTCCAAATGCAGTTCTTGTTTCTTAGCCATGGCTCAGTCCAAGCTCACATCATCTTTCAATTTTTGGAGTCTGGGCAGGTGTCTGCCTCAGAACTTCTTCCCTCCCTCCCCCCATTCCCTTCTTCTTTCCTTTTCCTCCCCCTCTCTTTCTCTTTTTTTGGATTGATTAAAATTATTTAATTAAATATTCTGAAGACTATAGTTTATTAATAGGAAAAATATAAAGCTTGCTTATTTAAAGATCATTTTATATTGACATTGTAAATAGATTTATCCAAATAACATGAACAGTTTTATAGTATTACTAATGGAATGCATTGTGCAGAAATGTGATTTTATCTTCAAATTTGAGCACATTGCCCCTGGATTAAAAAAGAAAAAGAACAACAAAGAATGCAATTTTGATTACTTTAAATTTTAAGTAACATCTGCTTTATTGAAGAGTAAGTTCTTTCATTTGTCTCTTCAAGGAAGTGCTTGAGCAGGGTAGGAAAATAAATCAATGTATATCAATATGTCAATATATATCTTAATCAAATATATATATTTTTCAGTTGTCAAATATATATATTTGTTAAATATATATATATATATAAATAAAATTTGTCACATAGCCATGTAGTTTTCAACCTGGGTTTCAGAGACCTTCAAGAGCCCCATAAATTGTTCAGTATTTTAATATAATTAGCTTACTTGTTAATCCAGTTTTTGATTTTATATATTTAGAAACATTATTCTGAAATGGGGTTCATAGAATTCTATACCCAGAGAGATTCACTGAACAAGAAAATGTTAACATATACTGCTGGCAAAATTAGAAATACATTATTAACTGTCATGGAAGCAAACATTATCTTACTTCCTAAATGGGATTGACTAAGCAATTGTCTAATTTTACCTTGTAGATACAGTATTATTTTGTACTGCTCTAGCAGAATATCCAGAACTCCATCAATAAGCCATTAGCTTTCAGTCACAAGACCATTCAGGCATTGTCAGTTCTTTTTTAAGTGGTTGGTTTCTGGTCAGTCTTTTTTAAGACTACACACCAGACAAATTATGTGTCTCTTTTTAATTGTTGGTGAACTGTTCATGGACATGTGTGTATCTCTTATTTTAATGCTCTTTTCAGAATCATGAACAGATATTGCAGACATAGTTGTTGGTAGAGGGAACTTACCAGACTCAGGAATGGGACACAGTTAATGTAGACTTAGGGGATGAAAGTGAGCCTGTTTCAGTTCAATATCTCTCCTACCTATCCATCACTCCCAAACATTTCTGTTAGTTTAAGTCATTTTAGACCTCTAATAACAACAAATCTGTTCTAGGACTAATTTATTACTTAACATCATCTTTTAACAGTATAGCAGTTTTTCTGTTTAGCCTTTTTCCTTTAGAATATTGTTTTTCAAATTATGGGTCATGATCTGTTTCTAGGTTATGAAATCAATTTAATGGATCATGATCAGCATTTCTTTTTTAAAAGGGCAGAATAGAATAAAATAGAATGTATAGATTCTGTCATGTGAATAAAAGGTAAATATTGTTTTGTGAAAAGATTTGTGTTTGTATGTGTGTATAAAAGACAGATTGAGAGAGAGGAGTTACATGTATGTGTACTGCATTAAAACATAAAATTTTTGGAAATGTCAAATTAGGTTAGAGCGGAGGGAGAGTCAGGAGAATTTGGAAGCAAACAGATAACTTGGAATATAAGAAGGTACAGACATTAGCCACTGAGGGTTGGCAAAAATGGTACTGAGTGTTAATAATAATAGTGATAATTATTGTTATATGATGTTTATTGAGTGCTTACTGTGTGCCAGGCACTCTTATAAGAAATTTCCATGGGTTAATTCATTTAATGTTCCCAGTGATGCTTTATGTTGTATGGATAGTATTACTGTTTTCATTTTACTGTTGAGACAACTAAGGTACACATGTACTTAGTAACTTATACCAACATCTTTACCTTAGTGCATGACAAATCTGGGACTCAAATGTAGGCTTTCCAAGTATGAGGCTTTGCTCTTATATACTACATTAAATGGCTTCTCTGGTTAAATGGGATTGAAAAAAAAAAAGAGAAAGAAGAATTGCCTGCTTCAAATTTATTTTTAGAGAGGACTGAGTACAACACTTTCCTCTTCTAAAATAAGCATCAGACAATGGACAGACATACAAGATCAGGGCATTGAGTACCTAACTCATTCATCACTATAAATTAGTTTTTTGCAGAAGGCTTTAAAACTACAGGTTAATGAGCTCAATACAGTAGACTTGTAAAGAAAATGTACTGACAGTAGAGAGCTGTAAATTTAGCTCCTCTGAAGCTGACATGTTGTACAACTCAGATTTCCCAATGTATTGAATTTTAAAATGACAAAAAATTTAAGAACATTTACTCAAATGCTTTTAACTTTCTTCACAAAGGCCCCAATTTCATTAGAAACACAAACAAAACTAAAATTACTCTTTCAAACTTCAGGCAGCTGAGGAAGGATTCTACTGCTGATACAGCAACCTGAAGTGAAAAAGGAAGTGATTCAGTTTGATATTTTCCTTAACATATACACTGTACAAATTATGCTTCTGTCAACATTAATGCACATATATCCCTCAGGGATCACTAACAAGCAGCCAAGGCAAGCCAAGGTGAAGTGGTCGGAAGGTTTCAGAACTGGTATCTTCAGCCTCTTGGGAGCTGATCTTGTCCATCTTTCTGACATGTGTTCTCTGCATATCAGAAAATACTGTTGATCAAATCAAAGTGTTCATGGATCCAGTGATTTTTTTTTCCTTCACCAAATGTTCTAGTCTTTTTAGATCTTTGTCAATGGTGTCACAGCTGAGTGAGCAATTCCTGGCTTCCTGAATTTCCCCTAGGACTTAACTGTCAACATCTATGTTTATCATGGAAACCTTAGACTTGAGAAAAATAATCTGATTTTAATCACAGTTTTATATGTAGAAAGAAGCCTATTTAGATTTTTTAGTTTTCAGAATTTGTCCCTTTATGAATTTAGATAATGTATTTTGCCAGAATGAATGAAATTTTCCTTTTGTTTCACTTCCTCTCCTCTTCTTTCTCTCCTTCCCTCCTGTTTTCCATTTTTTTAATTCCTTCCTCGTTTTTTCTTCTTTCCTCCCTCCCCCTTTCCCTTTTTCCTTCTCTTTTTCCTTCCCCTCCTTATCATGCTCTCATTCTCTTTTTTAAAAGTCTTCTTCCTTTCTACATTTATTGAAATACTGCTATATGCCACACACCATGGATGTAAGTAGGGATGTACCTGTTCTTGCCAAGAGGGAGTCACATTAACCTCTTGGTATTCATTCGTAACCACGAAATAAATAGATTTCTTCATTCTTTTTTCGTTGCTTTTTCCAACATCAGTTCTGTCCACCCTCTGTCTCCTGTCCTCCATATGCTTGGCAGAGGTACACCAAAGTCCTGGGTCTGCCTGGTAGGGTTTATCCCATTTCATGTCTGGATATGATAATTAGGTAGATTATGACATTGCTTTTGCCTCAGAGGAATGAAAATGCATCTAGTTTAATGGCAGATACAGCAAAGCATGGAAGAAGAGGCTTAGAATTCAGACGTACAGGGTGATGCCGGGGAGGCAGAATTTCTACTCTTTAACCTGTGGTCCCTCTTTGGGTACCCAGTTGTTTGAGATCATAAGTGTCCTACCAGGAGTAAGTTTTGGGTGTGTATTTTATAAATTTATTGGATATGTGTAACTAGTTATATTGCCCCTTATTACTTTCCACCCCAGTCCATTCTCTACATAGTAATTAAAGTCACATTTTTAATACACTGATCTGGTTATAATGTTTCCACGATATAAAAAACCTTGTGGCATCTGATTGCCTAAATGTAGAAGGCAAAAGTTTACTAGCTTTGAATGTTTAGCCACCCATGTTATGACCCCTGCAACCTCTCCGTCTTGCTCATTTCCCTTCTAGTGATACTATATATACAAACTCTGTTCCCCATATACGGATCTACTTATAATGCCCTGAAAGTGCCATGTTGTTTCATACTTTTATGCCTTTGTATACCTTTTTTCTCTATGTGTAATTCTCCCTCTCTTCTCTACTATCCATATACCTGAGAAAGCCAATCAGTTCATCAAAATCATGGCCTGACATTATCTTCTCTGAAGATCTTCCTTGAAATCCCAAAGTAAATGTAGTCATTCACTTTTCTGTCCTTCTGTATCTCGTACTTATTTTTTTTATTATTGCCCTTCTCATATTGCCATATAATCACTTATATTTACATTTATCTTCCTTATTACATTGAATTCCTTGAAAGTACACTTTGTATTTCTGTTTCTGGTTGCTTATAAGGTATTTGAAGTAACTTATAAATATTCATAGCTTTGTTGATATGGATTTATATATTTTTGTTTATAATTTTTGTCTCCATAAAATTCTTTATTCTCTAAGGAAACTTAATAACAAGTTTTATATGCCCATGTATTATGCTAAGTCATTTGTATTCTGTAGGAGCCCAAATTGGACTTTAATATAGTTCTTCTTATATTTAATATACTCCTCCTTTTTTTTAAATATACTGGTAGCCTAATGTTAATATTAATGTTCTGACTTTGACTCATCACCCAGAGAACAAATAATCTAGTCAAGAAATTGTGCAGAAGACATGGACAGACATTTCTCCAAAGAAGACATCCAAATGGCTAACAGGCGCATGAAAAAAATGCTCAGTATCACTTGGCATCAGAGAAATACAGATCAAAACCACAATGAGATACCACCTCACACCAGTCAGAATGGCTAAAATTAACAAGTCAGGAAATGGCGGTTGTTGACAAGGATGCAGAGGAGGAACTCTTTTTTTTTTTTTTTTTTTTTTTAAGGTTTTATTTGAAAGAGAGGGAGAGAGTGAGCATAAGAAGGGGGAGGGGGTAGAGGGAGAAGCAGGCTCCCCTCTGAGCAGGGAGTCCCATGCAGGGCTTCATCCCAGGACCCTGGAATCATGACCTGAGCCAAAGGCAGACACTTAACTGACTGAATCACCCAGGCACCCCAAAGAAGATCCCTCTTACACTGTTTGTAGGAATGCAAGCTGGTACAGCCACTCTGGAAAACAGTATGGAAGTTCTTTAAAAAGTTAAAAATAGAGCTATGACCCAGCATAAGGTATTTATCCAAAAGTTATAAATGTAGTGATCTGGAGGGGCACCTTCACCCCAATGTTTATAGCAGCAATGTCTACAATAAGTAAATTATGGAAAGAGTTGACAAATGAATGGGTAAAGAAGATGTGGTATATGTATGTATATATATTTATATATGTACATATATACACAGTGGAATATTATTGAGCCATCAAAAATGAAATCTTACCATTTGCAGTGATGTGGTTGGAATTAGAGTGTATTATACTAAGCAAATATGATTTCACTCATACGGGATATTTAAGAAACAAAACAGGATCATAGGGGAAGTGAGGGAAGATAAAATAAGATGAAATTAGAGAGGGACAAACCATAAAGAGACTCTTAACTGTAGCAAACCAACTGAGGGTTGCTGTAGAGCAGGCGGATGGGGGATGAGGTAACTGCATGATGGTCATTAAAGAGTACACGTGATGTAAGGGGCACTGGTGTTATATAAAACAGATGAATCACTGAACTCAACCTCTGGAATTAATCATGCACTATATTATAATTAATTGAATTTAAATAAAATAAAAATTTAATTAAAAAATAAATAAAATAAAATACAAAATATAAAAAATCCCGATGTTCTAACTTACATTAAGTTAGCTGGAGTGAAATCCAACTAGGTCAGTGAGCTTATCCTCTACTCTTCATGGAATATACATACCTTTAAACTATTTTTTTTAAGCTTTATTTGAGAGAGCACATGAGTAGAAAGGGCAGAGGGCGATGAAGAAAGAATCTCAAGCTATCTCTGGGTCAAGTACAGAACCTGATGTGGGACTCAGTCTCACAACCCCGAGATCGGGACTTGAGCTGAAACCAAGAGTTGGACACTTAATCAACTGTGTTACCCAGGCACCCCCCCTTTTTTTTTTAAAGATTTTATTTATGTATTTGACAGAGAGAGAGATTACTAGTAGGCAGAGAGGCAGGCAGAGAGAGAGGAGGAAGCAGGCTCCCTGCCCAGCAGAGAGCTGGATGCGGGCCTCAATCCCAGGACCCTGAGATCGTGACCTGAGCTGAAGGCAGAGGCTTAACCCACTGAGCCACCCAGGCGCCCCACCCAGGCACCCTTCTTTCAGCTATTCTGTATTATGTATCTAGTTAAGAGATTGAATTAACAAAGAAAAAGCCAATGTTAATACACTTCTTTACGATTTTTATTTTTATCTTTTGTAACTCAGTGTTTTGTTTTTTTTTTAAAGGTTTTATTCATTTGACAGAGAGAAACACAGCCAGAGAGGGAACACAGGCAAGGGGAGTGAGAGAGGGAGAAGCAGGCTTCCCGCCGAGCAGGGAGCCCGATGTGGGACTCGATCCCGGGTCTCCAGGATCATGACCTGAGCCGAAGGCAGTCACTTAATCAACTGAGCCACCCAGGCGCCCCTCAGAGTGTTTTTTTTTTTTTTTTAATTTATTGGAGTATAGTTGACACACAATGTTCCTTAGTTTCTGGTATATAGCATGGTGATTCAACTTCTCTATATGTTATGCTGTGTTCACCACAAGTGTAGCTACCATCTGTTACCATATAACACTATTACAGTATCATTAATGATATTCCCTATGCTGTGCCTTTTATTCCTGTGACTTACTCATTCCATAACTGGAAGCCTGTATCTCTAACTTTTCTTCACTTATTTAGTCCATCCTCCCACTCCCCTCCACTCTGGCAAGCATTAGTTCTCATATTTATATGTCTGATTCTGCTCTTTTTTTGTTGTTTATTCAGTGTGGGTTTTTTTGTTTTGTTTTGTTTTTTTTAGGTTCCATATTGGAGTGAAATCATATATGGTATTTATTTTTCTTATTCTTACTTATTTCACTTAGCATAATACCCTCTAGGGTCATTGGAATTGTCACAAATGGCATGATCTCATCCTTCTTAATGACTATGTAATATTCAAAGAGTGTTTTTATATGTGTAATTTCCTTTTATTTTCAGAACTTCTCTGTGAGTGAAGGGGGGCCCATTTCACTTAAACATTTCTAGTTAAGGAAAATGTTGCAACATCTTAGCTGGTTGAGGCCTATGGAAGTCTCGCTGATCAGTAAGACATTTGTTGGGTAGGGGAATTGTCTGTATTTTAGGCTTTGAGTTATTTTAGGCTTTGGGTTCGAATTCTGATGTTCTGGTAAATGAAGAGGAATATCGAATTTTCATGAGCAATGTCACACTTAATGAGTCTTTCAGATTCTGATGGTTGAAAGTAGAAGGATTTTTTAAAAAGTCAAAAGGAAAATAAAGCATTATCAGGATAGGACACTTGTATCCACTGCTTAGTACACTTCTTGTAGACAAATCTACATGAGTTTCAAAATTAGAATCTGAGGACCGCTTAAAAGCATTACTAAATCTAGACAAGGAGAGTGTGAATGCCTGCTTCACTGATTTCTTTATAGGCTGCCATTATGACAGGAGAGGCTACATCCCTGAATATTTGCCTGAATGGTTTTTCTGACTCTAATTTTGATTTCTTCTATGCCAATCTTGTTTGTTTGTTTTTGAGGCTGATTTTTAATGGACTTTCTTTGTATCAGACAGGGTCCTCCCAGGGCAATAAAACTATTGCATGTGTTTTAATAGAGGGGAATTTAAAACAATTAATAGATTACATAAGTGATCACAAAATGGAGAACCCAAGTGAAGTGTTACTGAGCAGCAGTAAGAGGAAGTATCCACCATTCCTAGGGCTAGGAGGATACTGTTTTCAGAATTTAAAAGTGAGGTTCCTTTGGTGAGAACCAGAAGCTCAATTGGGATGAGGGTTAGCTGGTGGGACCTGAGTCACAGAAAGTGGGGCTATTAAGGAGCCATGGAAATGATATAGTCACTGTAGAAACATATTAGAGGAGGCAAAGAGAGCATTGTGTCTTCTCCCTTTCTCCCAGCATCTGATCTGATCTTCTGTGCTTTGCTTTGGGTAGAACTACTTGGGAGCCAGACAGCAGGGATAGAACCCACTAGCAAGCAGCTTCTTTCTTTGGACACATTCAAACATTAAATTTCATTAGCAGGCAATTTGCATAATTGACTCTATTAAGGATTCTGCATTCTTTACAAGTTGGATCAGATTGATGTATCTATCACATTTTAAGGCCTCTATCAAAATTTAAAAGCAATATACATAAGATTATGGGACTTACCATACTATTTTCTCCCTTAGGAATTCGTATTTCCCAAATCTGGAAGAAATACTCCCCCCTCCCTTTTTTTTTTGTTGACTCTGTAGGTAAGTTTAGGTCTAAGAGAGGATTGGGCTTCTGAAATTGACATCCTATTCGTGATAATGGATTCTAATATCTTTATTCAAGTTCTAAGAATAGGTCAAAGAATATTAGTGGGAGTAAAGTGCAGCAAACACTGTCCATCCAGCCAGTTCCTGTCAGCCTTCCTGACAGAGAGAAATGGTCCAGCTATGCACATGATATCCTTAATCCTCATGGATTAGAGGTGTGCATTAAAGTTCAATTTTTAACAGGGCTACTGAATTCAGGGACAGAGTAAGAAACTATCCATACATCAGTAAGATGTGAGTTGAATTACTTTTCACCCTATTTATCCAGACAGGCAAGATCTGAAGTGCTAGGCTGATTAGGTAGGTTCTGGTCCCTCTGTATTTCAGTGCTTTGGGGCCATAAGTTATTTTGAGAAAGAAAGTAACATGGTTATCTTCATATTTTAATGGAACATAAAGATAATTGGAACAAGTGTGGACATCTTTGGAAGTAAGTACTTGAAGATAAGAAGCCCCATTAAGGTACATTACAGTGGTCCAGGTCAAGTGATGCAGAAGGCCCAGAATAGAGAAGTGATGGAGAGACTGTGAAAGAGGCAGCCCTGAAGTTGACATGACATTGGGTTCTTCCAGACAGTAAGGCACTCTCTATAGATGTTCCTTCCACTTCAGTAAAGTGTTGATTAGATAGCCCTGTGGCTCTCCTGAACAGTCAGAGCCACACATCTCCTACTTCCTACCAATCCTTTTCTCTGGCTTTGTTTCTTAGTGAATACATCTATTAGGGGAAATGGACTTACAATCAGTGTATAGTGGGAATTAAGAAAATGAGTTGAACTTAGAATAAAGATAAAGATGTATTGGGAACATGCAAGTTCTTTTTATGATCATTTTGTGCCTTTATAATTTAATAATTAGCAGCCAGATAATGTTAAATAAGTATAAATGGCATTTATTATATTTGAAGGTAACTAAATAATATGATTGATTCCTAATAAGGTCTGAGACAAATAGAACATAGGTAAACTAAATAAGGGTGTAATTTATGTCTTCTGATCACGAGTATTAAAATTGATAGGAACCACAAGAATATAAATAGAATATGCCATTAATTATTGGTAGATTTTTTTCATCACATCTAAAACTTAAAAAAAAATAAGACCTTTTACAAGTAATTTGCTTTATAGCTTACAAATAACACCCTTGGATATTCTCCTTTGATTCTCACAACAGTTCTGTGAGTAAGGCACTTATTATTTTCCCAAACAGAGACTCTGAAGAGAATTTGAATGAATTTTGCAACTACTCACCAAGTTGGCAAATAACAATGAAAACTTGATACTGTCATTTCTTATTTTCTGTGTGATGTTTTGCATACTATGGCATGCTACCTAAGTTATTATATTCATCAGATAGATAAATTTCAGTGACTCAGAATAAGCTTTCTGTCTGTCTATCTATCTATCTATCTATCTATCTATCTATCTATCTATCTATCTATCTATCATCTATCATCTATCTATCTATCTATCTATCTATCTATCTATCTATCTATCATCTATCGTCATCTGTCTATCTAATACTTTTCCACCAGGTGTTGGCTGGGGGCTCTTCTCTGTGCTTTTTTCAATCTGTAACACCAAGACAAGAAGGAAGCTTTGTTATGGATCATGGCCAGTCATCATGACAGGAGAAGAGAACCTGACAAATCCCATACAGATTTTGAAAGCTTCTGAATTGAGTGGGACACGCTGCTAATACCTCTATGCTATTAGTTCAAGTAAATTACACAATTACACCTAGCTTCAAGTGAGCAGGGTTGTATATCCCTCCATATATCCAGAGAGAGAAAGAGTGAGAGCGGGGATATTTATTAACTTCCTAATTATTATCATAGCTGTTAAAAGTCACAGTCGAAAACTTAACAAAAATTTAGGAAAGCCTTATTTTTTTGTTTTAAAGGAGACATAAATTTGCCTTTTACCCAAAGCTAACATTTGAATTGTTTTCTTTGTGTATGTTTTAACAAGCACAATTTCTGGGCAACTCAGTACAGGGGTTTTCAGAGTAAAATTATATAACACTGAATCTTCAAGATCCTCTGTGGTCTAAGGTTGTTAGTATACATTTTGAAACCCTACATACACTGTCACTTTCTTGGAAAGTCACGGCTACATTAGCATTTCAAGCCCAAGAATTCTTGATAAAGTCCAAACTCATTTGAAGACAACTCTTCTTGTATGTGTTGGTGACATCCACTCTCATCCTGACAACACAGAGCCCTTTGGAAATGCTTCCCTGAGTTGTTGTTGTTGTTGTTGTTGTTGTTAAGGTTTTATTTATTTGAGACAGAGTGAGAGAGAAAGAGAGAGAGAGAGAGAGAGAGAGAGAGAGAGAGACTGAAAGGGGGAGGAGTAGAGGAAGAGGGAAAAGCAGACTCCCTGATGAGCAGGGAACCCGATGTAGGGCTTGATCCCAGGACCCTGAGATCATGACCTGAGATTACCCACCTGAGCCACTCAGGTGCTCCCCCTGAGTTCTTCTTTAATGTTCTCCTCAGTCCCCACAGTCAACCTGCCAGCAAGTCCACAGTTCTACTTTCCAGAATTTTAGACAGCAAAAATTGTGAAAAGCCTCTTGTAGTAATCATACCAGTTATGTGCCACAAGTAACTGACTTAACCTTGCAGAATCTGAGATTCCTTATTTGTATAATGAGTTTGATAGTTGGTGGGAGGATGAAAGAGACTATGTATATCAAATTCCTGACCTAGTACACAGTTACTTTTGATTTTCCTTTCTGCTCTTCCTTTCTCTTCCTACTTATGTATTGGGAAAATAAATGAATGAAAATGATTTGCCATTGGTTCTTATTTTTTAAACTAAAATATTTTATTTGTTTCTTAAGGTTTCGTAGGAGGGAAACTAGAAGAAACTAACAATCCATTATTGTCTGTGATATTTACTGATAAACTCTCAATTTGAGTTTTCTTCAGTACTTAAATTCATGTCCATTCTTTTACTATTATGCTTGGACCTTTGGGATTAGGCTTTTTGTTATTGTTCCCATTTTTAAATCATTCTTTTATTTTTCCAGATACACTTAGAGAAATTTTGTTGGGTTTCATGCAGATTTTGGTGGGGTTATTTTTAAATCCAAAAATAATAATGCAACTACTGATTTTAGAAAAATAATTGTTTCCTCATCAGAATTCAGGCCTGTCTTCATTTAAATTTTAAATCTCCCAAGGAAGTATAAGAATTATTTTTATATCAATCATGCATATCTCCTGTTAAAATCATTCCCAAGTGTTTTATAATTTCATTACTTATGTGAATGTTATTTCATATTTTCCATTTGTATATATGGGATTGTACATATTTTTGAATGGTTACATTTTATCCATTAATTTTACTCAACTCATAATACGTTAGTTTTTTTTTTTTTTTAAGATTTTATTTATTTTGACAGAGAGAAACACAGCCAGAGAGGGAACACAAGCACGGGGAGTGAGAGAGGGAGAAGCAGGCTTCCCGCTGAGCAGGGAGCCCCATGTGGGACTCAATCCCAGGTCTCTGGGATCATGACCTGATCCGAGGCAGTCGCTTAACCAACTGAGCCACCCAGGCGCCCCATAATATGCTAGTTTTAAACAACTTTGGCTTTTCTAAGTATAAACCTTTATCAATTAAGAATACTAGGGATATATCTTACTTTCCAAAAATTAAAGCCCACTCCATATTAGTGTTTTTTGTATTGGTCAGAGCATCTAAATAAGGTCAAATAATGGATGGTAATAGAGATTATCCTCATTTTGTTAGTATCTTTATAGGAATGTTTCAAAGTTCCATTGGAACCATTTTTAAAGTGTATTCTGTATTGTGGTACATATACTGATGTAACATTCTTGAACCTGTTCTTGACAGAGAGGGTGTATTAGGAGTAGTCACTTTATGGTTTCCTCATCTCTAAATTAGGAGATAGTGGAGGTCAGTGTTTTTCATCATTTCTTAGAGCCATGGTAGAGCAGGCAAGGAAGAGTTGAATGGATGGGCCTTTGGCCAAAGCAGGTCCACTTCTACCTATTTTAAATCTTTGAAAAAAAGGTTTTATGCTAAAAAAAAAATTAAAGCCTTAAGTGAGAATCTAATCTATGTAGTTTTTAAAGTTTCTCCCACCTGAAAAGTCTATGATCAAGTCCTATTTAGGTCACTTTCATGATAACCTCTTTGGTAGAGCCCTTAAATTATTTCCAAAGTTTAAAAAAAATAATAAGAGGGAAACAGGATAAAAAATTTCATATACAAGTATTCAAAGTGTTTAAAAAAATAAGTCAGGGAAGAGACTGCATGTCTAACAGTAAGCACTGTATCTGGAATATAAGAGCTCAGTTAAAGCTTATTTTCAGCAAAATTCTGCAAAACATATTCAACAAAATATGTATCAGCAAAATTCTGATAGAATAAACTACCACACCCTATAATTGTGCTAGTAATTTCTTGTGGGGTGTGTTAGAAGCAGAGAGCACTGAGCCAACAGTCTGGAAGTCATGATCCCAGGAATTAGCATGTGTCAGAGTGTGAAAGCTAAAGGACCTTTGTCAGCAGTGCTGACTGCCACTTTCCATAATGAGGGCACATCTCCGAAATGTACCTTGAGCAGTTCCCCAGAGCAGGCAATCAGAAACATCCCATTTTAACATCCTATTTAGATTTGCTCCGCTCTATTCTATCTTTCCCAGTAACAAGAGGAGAGAACTATTTGTCAGACTAAGAATTGCTTGTTAAAACTCATTTTTAAGTGGATTTGCCTTTGGGGCATATATAATGAAGAAGAGGCTCTTTATGGGTCTTTGGGAAAGTTGAGCTTGGTAACAGTCATAATAGGCAAAGGCAGCTACCATCATCGGTATAATGAAGCAAAATCAAAACAGTAAAAATAAATATAAGATAATGAAAATGTTAGAAAGTAAAAGCTTTTCTACTGTACAACTTCTCAGGGGGGGCTGGGGCTGAAAAACTATCTTGTTCTGGAATCAACTCTGTATTCTCAGATGTGGCCCAAAAGCGGTTCATTTTGAGATGTAAGAAATGATGCATGTGTTGTCTATATGCCATACTTGGCTCTTAGAGACCATGAAGAAGGAGACTGGTAGTGAAACCTACTTATGGACTGAGTTGCAAATCACTCCTCTGGGAACCTGACCAGGGATTTTGGACCTTATAGTCCTTTGTTCAGTAAATCTATGTTAAAGAATTTTCTGTAAGACTCCCTCACCCTTAAGTTGGATAATGTGAAATTGTGGTGTGTGGGGCACTAGGAAGAGTAATGATTACTTCTCAGAAGCATCATACTCTGGTTTTCTGGGGCCCAGTAGATGTGGATCCTTTTTTCTTTGACTTTTTGATTTTGTCCTTAAGTTATCCTCAGCAGTGGACTGCTATTTATTTCTTTACACAAGAAAGCTTTCCTCTAGCTATGGTGTTCCCTGAAAACAGACATCTTCATCAGTTTTACTGAGACCAGGGGTGATTTTCCAATGCTAATTTTAGTCCTGTGCCATGGAGCTGAATGTTCATACAGCCAAATATAGAGTAGGCATTATTTCCACTCTGTAACATTAATAAAGAACACATCATAATAGCTGCAAACAGCTAGCAAATGTGAACCTCTCTTCAACAGAAAAGGCTCCAAAACTAGCATAGAAAGCAAAAATTGAGAGCATCTAACTTGGTGACCTTCATGACAGTGAATAATTGCCATTCATTTATTATTTCATTTATTCCCAAAGTCCAGGCTTTTGGTTACCAGCCCAGTCTCCATTTCTGATTAGTATTTTCATGCCTTGGATGACTGTTTTTTTCTTGCCAAATCTTGGTAGAGAGAGATGTGCTGAATTCTTGGTAGATTGACTGTGAAATTCATGCTGCAACCAGTTTATAGTTTAGATATTGTTTCCTGCTTACCTGCTACCATCAGACCATAAGGAACCATGAGATATGATCTGCAATCATAAATCAAGCTAGAAATACTGGATAAAGGCAGTTTGTGTGGTGAAAATGAATGTATTGGTAGTGCTATGTACTGATAAAAACAAAACAAAACCTCTTTTTCCCTCCTCCTTCCCTGCTGAAGCTGAAGGCTGCTGCATAATAAAAAGTGACCCTTTGAAGCCAGTAATGCTAGCCTTCCCAAACTTGATAGGTATATTCAGTTCCTTTATCACCAGACTGGGCTTAAAGGAACGTGTAATTCATAAAGAGACCAGGCAAATGGCTCCAGGGCTCTTTCTGTTTCTGCCCTACCTGCCAGGATTTTTGGCATGTCATCAAATAGTTCTGTATACCCCAGCCCAGATGCCTGTTTAGGGAATGGGTGTTTTAAAGAGGTTGCCTTCTGTTGTAATTAGCTGACTGGCCAATAAAAAATATCTGGCAATGCCGTCTTCTCATATTAAAATTACAGTGAATATATGAACATGCAAGAATAAGTATATATAGTACACATTTTTATTTCTTTGTCCATCCAGATTCCACTCCTACTTCTTCTAATATTAGAGCTACAATTCCCTTTGGGGAAATTATGTCTTCTGTATTATGTGTAGTCTGGTTATTGCTCATAAAATGGTCAATGCATAACTCAGGCTCAGCCAAAGAAGCTGTTTCCAGAATTTTAATTTTCAGTGGCATGACATGAGTTGGAAAAATGGATAGAGCTGATTCATGTAAAAGGCTGACTCTTTCTAGCACAGTGCTTTCCAATAGATATTTCTGCAATCATGGAAATATTACATATCTGTGCTATTGAACATAACTGCTAGTCACACAAGACTAGTGGCTGAGCACTGGAAATGTGGCTACTATAACCAAATAACTGAGTTTTAGTTTTATTTAATTTTAATTACTGAAAATTTAAATATCCAACTTTTTGTAGTATTTACCATTTTGGACAGCATAGTGGTTGCACAGTTCCCTGAGGAAATTGTGCAGTGGCACATACTATCTGGATTCCCAGGGCTGTCTTGGCTCTTTCTCTTTTTAAGCCTGGTTCTTTTGCTATTTCTTTGATTCTGGGAACTATCCCAGTTCAATTTGTTGTTATTTTCTCCATTTCCTATTAGCTAGAATCAATTTTGTTTGGTTACATCCAAAAACCTGTAACTCTAATAAAGAGTTTATGTGGAAAACTCACTAATTTATTGGCATATTTATAATAAATTAGGTATCTATATGTGTGAAGGACTGAGGAGGATTTTGGGATGAAAAGGTGGAAATGAGCATCATCTTTGCCTTTCAGAAAATGAGACTAATGAAGATGATAAAAATAGAAATAGTAATAATGCAATGAGAAAATCAGGTATTTACAAAGAATTTTGTGGTCTCAGGAAGTTCCATTAATATGATATAGTATCTTGAATAATAGTCCCCCCAAAAATAAGTCCACTAGAAACTGTGAATATGATCATTTATGGAAATAGTGTGTTTACATTTAATTAAATTAAGGACTTTGAGGTGGGATTATCCTGGATTTAGGTGGGAACCTAGATCCCATGACAAGTGTCCTCAGAAAAGATACCCAGAGGAGAGATAGAGGGAGACAAGAGGAAGTAATTTGAAAATAGTCAAAGGGATTAGTAGGATGTAGCCACAAGTCAGGAAATGCCTGGAGCCATTAGACACTGGAAGAGGCAAAGATGGATTCTTGCTTAGAACCTTTGGAAGGGGCATGGCCCTGCCCACACTTTGTTTTCAGACTTTTGACTTCCAGAATTGTGAGATAATATATTTAGGTTGTTTATGCCATCAAGTTTGGGCTACTTTATTATGACAGACCTGGGACACTTTGTATATATGTGTACACACACACAACTTTGTACAATTTGTGTGTGTATGTATATATATTATATATATATATAATATATATATATAATATAGTTGTACAACATACACTCACACACACATATATACATATATATATATATATAGTTGTTTATTCCAACTCTAGTATCTATATTGGAACCCCGCCTTAAACCTAGCCTTCTGGGTTGTCATTTGGATATCCAATCTGGATTTCAAGGGTGCTGGACCCTTTTCATTCTACCTCCAACTGTTAAGTAGGGTCCTCCTGCAAGACTGATGGGATTTATCCATCTTATCTTGACTATTGTTCCTTCAACTGTAATTTCCATGAGGGAAGGGCTATTTGTCTAGTTTGTTTTCCACTATATTTCTAGCATCTAGAAAAGTGTCAAGTTCTATTAAATTTTACATAAATATTTAGTTCATTTAATTAATTAATTAGTATTCTTGCTATTGCGCCCTTCCCCTGGACATTGCTACACTTTGCTTTCTCTTTCTACATCCACTTTCAGTGTTCATGCTAATCTTGGTCAAGTTCAAGGTCACCATTCTTCCTGAGTGAATCAAATTCAGTACTGCTAATTACCACTAAACTAGGAGGAGCAAAACCATGGAATTGACTTGGTCACTCCTACCCCAATCCCAAGTGGTCTCTAGATCTGCCACCCTTCTATCAAATTAAAGTATTCTAAAAGGATCACACTGTAATAATCACATCTTTGTGAAAACTTGGGGCTTTTTTCCTGCTATATTTAAACAGATTGATTTGATCAATATATTGTTGAACTAATGTCAAATTTATTTTCTTAGAATTTCTTCAATCTTAAGCATTATCTGAGATTTAAGTCATATCATACTTTATCCATCATGCTACAAAATTCATACAATAAGTTTCTGGCACTTACTCTAAGAAGAGATCTTCACATTCCCATTAGATTTTCTTGCCTCTTTTCAACATACACTTTTAGAAAGTGTCTTTTTTTTTTGTCTTTTTACTCAGGTTACAGGCATTTAAGTAACTAGTTGCAATGACTCATTTGGGTGACACAATGACAAGTTATAGCCTAATATTGAGAAAAGGCAGTTATAAAATATATACCCAAAGCATTGTGCAACAGACAGGAGCCATATAATAATGCAGGGGCTAATAGCTCTACATCCCTCAGCAATCTACAGTATTGTAATTTCTCATTATAATGACTCAATCATCAGAAAAGACTTAGGTTATGTTCAGTGTATTATATTTAAGAGACTAGAGAGGTAGAGAATATATTTTTTAAGAATGTCACCAACTCATTAATTTTAAAAAAAGGTGCTTGAAATGGCAAATCTTACTTATGTGGATGAGAAGGTCTGGGAAGCCCCAAGAGCTCCAAGAATAGTAGCAGACCTGTCAGGTGTGAAGACTGGAAGTTTTGAAGACAGAGAAGAAGTCAGGTTATCATTGTCAAATTGGAATACATACTATGATTTAGAATACAAGTAGGAGGTCATGGAGGATTATCTCCAAACTGATAGCCTGATGCTCTCCCCCTTCTCTCTTTTCTCTCTCTTTCATGCATGTGCATGTGCACACACACACACATACCCCTCACAAATATGTATATATGGAACGTTCATATCATGTCTCTGGGATATAGAGGCCCTGCAACAACTTGTGTATATCTCTCTTTATCCCAGCAGAAAGACAGCCAGTCCAAGGTTGAATTATGAAATCATTTGTTCTTGGCTTCAGCCTTGGCTTTCATTGCATCTACAGGAACTGTGCTGCCTCCTTTTCTCTCTCAGGGTCATCCCTCTCCTCTGTTGGACTCCAGGTTGTTATTTAGAGTCATTTTTTCAAATCCGATAGTCTTCCACCCCCAGTCTAAAAATAACAGCTCTGATAGCATCAATATAAATTTATGTGAAACATATTTAATATCTACCCCCAATGTAATACTGTGGATTGTTATTATCTTTATTATCTTTACCTCTAAGCTACTGTAATGTGGTAAAGAAGTCCTTTTTGTTGAATGTGTTTACTGTATTTTCACATCTTTATTTCTTCAGAATTGGTAAAGATAGATATCTTTTAGATAGATATCTTTATTTCTTCCGAATTGGTAAAGATAGATATCTTTAAAGATCTTTTACAGATTTATCAGCTGTTCCCACTACCAAAAATACAAACTTTCTCTTCACAAATTGGCAGAGTAAGTGATAAGACTCCCGAGGGCACTACCCTATCTTTAAAAGATAAAAAGTCACTGGATTTAGTGAAATCAGAACTGAGGGAAAATGCTGTTTTCCTCCACTCCACCTGCATATATGGTTATGCAAAATTAATGTTTTTAGTTTCTTATGTTGATACTTTTCTTAAACAGTAGAAGAAGGTTCAGTGGTTGAGTTTTGATAGTCATCTTTTCCCAGACTTGACTTTCAAAAAAAATTCCATCACTGTAATGCGAAAAGGAGCAACTTATGAAAAATTTAATCAGATTTCTTTCACAGAGGGAAAAGAACAACGTCTTACTCTGTTATGTTGCACGGATGGTATATTTTCTCATTCTAAATAATCAGGCACCAGGGATGCTCTTATGGGTTGGTTCTGTGGAATGCAGATTCTGACTAAACTAACATTCACTGAGCAAGAACAGGCTGCCAGACACTGCTACATATCTTAATTATATTGTTTAATGGCAAGGGATAATAACTATAACTGCAATGTATAATTGCTGACTTTGTGCCTGATGATTTTTGCTCATTTATTGATGTTGCCCAAAGCTATGCAGACAGTAAGTGCTTGAGACAAGGTTTGATCAGTTTTGTTTAGCTGCACAGCCTGTGTTCTAGTATTTCTTACCCAGTGCTGTCTGACCTTCCATCAATTTGTACCATTTTCTTCATGATATGTTTCCTGAATTTAAGAATTTTACTAAATTTAGAAATTCTACTAGAATTTAAGAATTCTGCTAAGACTGATCCACCCATTTGGATAACTAAAACACTAGACTCTCTTGAAATGAACTCTTCAGTATGTGGTTATTCCTGAGAGGTTAACCCCTTAACCCTTTTGTGGCTAAGAGTATAGGAAGATGATGTTTGAGCCATGCCCTGGGACAGTGAGATAAGGCAAAGTAACTATGGGTGTGTGATTATGAGTATGCATTTGGCTCAATGATAGAGTAATCGTAAGGGAAACGAGAGAAATCCAATGCAAGCTCCTGGCACTTCATTACGTATGAAACAATTCCTTTCCTGCCTATGTCCAATCAGAATTGTTCCACCAAGGAAACTTACAGGCCCTTGTTACAGGCATAGTATAATTTATTCCTTTACTTTTCCTTTATTCTTTTAACTGTTTCCAGTGTCTGTGTCTCTTTTCATCAGTTTAGCATTTGAACTTGCCTTGCAGTCTTGTAGGTATCCTGCACAAACGTTTACACATGCATTTTTCAGTAGAATAAAATGGTTTGAAGATAAGCTCTTTCAGGGGAAGAATTTTTACAGGATTTGTTCAAGGTGAACATGCATCTAATTATTCCTAATTTTTATCATAGCGATGGAGGGTAGATGAGAGTTCTTTCCCCCTGGAGATACACTTCTAGTAAAATAAAGAACCAAATGGGCAAGGGTCCAAAAGTCAGAAGTGAAATGTAAATTCCAGAACCCATTTTCATGTATGTAAATTGGTGTTGGAACTGGGGTCATTTCTCTTAAAATCATTCCTGATAAGAGAGCAGCACCATGTTTGAAGTCTAGTTAGGTTAATTGTGTGGAAGATGTGTTGAGCAAGTGAGAACAAGAACATCAGAGAAATGACAACTATTTAATTGGCAAGAATTTATTCAGCATTCACTGTATTCCTGGCACTGTTATAGGCAGTATAGATTGAGCTTGTGCTATAGGAAATTTTGTAGTAACAACGGTTCTTCTTTAGTGCCCAGTTCTCCTTTCACATGTACCTTTCCTCAGATGGCTTTCTTCAGGAATTCTTATTTTGTTGTGTTCATCCAGAATTTTTTAAGTTATTATTGATAAGAAATTATGGAGAAATACCATAAGTATTTGGTACTTAAAATTGTACCTTAATTTAAGTGCTTCTAGAAGATTAATTGGACATTAGTTTTGGAATGAGAGATGTGGATTTTTATTTCTGCTTTACCATTTAGTATAGTGTGTTTTTTTTTCAAGATTTTATTTATTTATTTTACAGAGAGAAAATACTAGCAGGGGGAGTGAAAGAGGGAGAAGCAGGCTTCCTGCTGAGCAGGGAGCCTGATGCAGGGCTCAATCCCAGGACTTTGGGATCATGACCTGAGTCCAAGGCAGACTCTCAATGACTGAGCCACCCAGGCACCCCTATACTTGTGGATTTTGATAAGTTTTTTATCTTCTCTAATCCCAAGTGTCTTCATCTGTATAATGGAGATAAATACCTTCTGGGTTGGTGTGAAATATGAAGATTAAATTAGATAATATATATATCAGACACAGTGTACAGCACCAAATAAGAGCTCCATAAATAACTCCAGCTGCTGTGCTCTTCTATTTTTATCACCCAGAACAGAGCTTAGAATACATTAAAATCACTATAATTCTTATTTCATTTCTCTTCCCTTTAATCCAAGACATGAAGGTAGGTATGGAATTTCTGTCTCTGTAATCGGGAAAAGTAGATACAAATTTGGCTCAAGGGAATGAGGAGGAAAAGAAAGAAAAGTAGAAGGAACTTTCTGAGGCTCTTCAAACCAAATCAGTTGTGACCTTAAATTTCACTTTGGTTTAAGCTCTGTTCTGCTAGTGAAAGATTCAGAAAGCCAATTTTTCTTTCCTTCTTTAAAACATATCTGGGTTGAGAAGAAATAGGCAACCTCTTGACATGCTTTACTTTGGTGGCTAAAACCTATATACTTAGATCTCTGAAGTTGACTCATACTGTAGCTAAGATGTTTGGAAAAACCATAGCTTCTTTTCTGTATCAATTACTAATTTACTTTCTTTCTCAGCCAATTGTTTAGTTGGAAGGTGGTGGGAGCTGAGGCGGGTCTTGTAATTATTTTCTGTTTCACATATCATCTCTTTTAACAATTTAGATGTATAGTCCCTACAGATTCTGTTCAGCACCCCTAGGACAGAATGCTCAGGCTTTCAGATTTTAGTTATTTCTTGCAAGTGCAGGTTCTCTCCCAAGATGGTGGCTGAGTTTTGGGGGGCAGAAATATGACTTAGATGCTGTCCTGGAGGAGAGAAAGATGTAGAGACTTCGGGATAATGTGATCTGGTTTCTCTGCTCTCAGGTTCAGTGTCTTCTTTCCTCCCTGGTTTTAACTTGCTGGGCAGCTAGGCTGATAGCTATAGCTTGAGGGCACAGCTGATGTAACTTGTAGTTTTCTCTCCCTTCCAGTTTTCCCTCTCTCCCTGGGTGGTTCAGCTTTTCTTGAGCTCCACTTTGGTGTGTATACTCCTCTCAGATCTGGCTATAACTCTCCTTTAGCCAGGTGCTAGGAGCTTGAGCTGCAGTTTGTGCCTATGGGTAATGGGGGTCTGTAGAAATCATCTGTCTGTTACAATAAGCTGCAGCTTCAGAATATCTCAAAGGAAAAAATAAAGCAAATTTAACAGCAAAGTTAGAAAAATAAAAGAAAAAATAGTACCCCTTGTGAACCCAGAGACTTCCTGCTAACACTCTTAGTGTTGGTTTTCAAATCCTACTAACTCATATTAGGCTGAGTCATATGTATGAAATATTCTAGATAACAACAACAACCAAAAAAAATCCCAAAACAAAAATCCCATGAAAAAATAGAAATTTTCCTAAACCATCAAAATAATTAAATGCATGTTTGCTTTGGCTATCTAAATTTTTTTTATTTTATTTATTTTATTTTATTATTTATTTATTTTTATTTTTAAAAGTTATTTATTTTAGAGAGAGGGAGGGAGGGAGAGGAGTACAGGGAGAGGGAGAGAGGTTCCCAGTGTTGAAAAGTGTTATGATGCCTAAAAGTTGGTATCTTTATTATCTTTTCCCTTAAAAACTAAAGTCTTTCGTAAAAGAGCTAAATGTGAAATAGTTTGAAAAATTATAGTTTGTAACATTTATAGCAAATATAAAAGGAAAAATAGTATGATCATCAGAATCTTCAATAATAATATTATTAATAGCTCCATTTTAATTTATCACAATTATTCATATCAGGAGGCCATTTGTATTGATGCAAAACAAACTCTGTAAAGTTGGTAGCACACAAGTGATGATTCCCATATGTAGAAAGGGTATGTGACTCAGAGGAGTAAAGCAACTTGCATATGTTTTGTGACTGCTAATTAGTACCAGAGCTAGCACCAAAGTATTGAACCCCTACTCAATATTTAGGCAGGGTAAAGGGAGAGGTATGTGTGCCAGAAGGGCTGTCAGTGATCAAGGCACAGAGCTAGAAATATACAGGGTATGAAAAGAGATCTCAAATCTCAGGTTTTTCATGTTTCAGATTTGAAGCAGGTAAAACCAAAATAATTCTTGAAGACTCCTCTAGCACCAAAATGTATTATTCTTTTTTAAAAAAAATATCATTCCCATTACGTACTCTTGAGGTTTGATGGGATGGATTTTTTCACTCAGCTAAAACTCTGATCTCTCTGAAACTTAGTTCTGAATCTTGTACTTTTTTTTTCATATTTTTAATTATTATTTTGTTTTTTCAGTGTTCCAAGATTCATTGTTTATGCCCCACACCCAGTGCTCCATGCAATACGTGTGCTCAGTACCCACCACCAGGCTCACCCTTCCTCTCCCTCCCCTCCAAGACCCTCAGTTTGTTTCTGAGTCCAAAGTCTCTCATGTTTCATTTCCCTCCCCAAATTACCCTACTTCCCATTTCCTTTCCTTCTCCTACTCTCCTGTATATTACCCCTTATGCACCACAAGTAAGTGAAACCATGTGATACTTGACTTTTTCTACTTGGCTTATTTTACTCAGCATAATCTCTTCCAATCCAGTCCAAGTTGCTACAAAAGTTGGATATTCATCCTTTCTGATGGAGGCATAATATTCCATTGTATATATGTACCATATCTTCTTTATCCATTCATCTGTTGAAGGGCACCTTGGCTCTTTCCACAGTTTGGCAGTTGTGGCCAGTGCTGCCATGAACATTGGGGTACATATGGCCCTTCTTTTCACTACATCTGTATCTTTGGGGTAAATGCCCAGGAGTGCAATTGCAGGGTCATAGGGTAGCTCTATCTTTAATTTTTTAAGGAATCTCCACACTGTTTTCCAAAGTGGCTGCACCAACTTGCATTCCCACCAACAGTGTAAGAGGGTTCCCCTTTCTCCACAGCCTCTCCAACACTTCACTTGTTGTTTCCTGTCTTGTTAATTTTGGCAATTCTGACTGGTGTAAGGTGGTATCTCAGTGTGGTTTTGATTTGAATTTCCCTGATAGCTAGTGATGCTGAACATTTTTTCATGTGTCTGTTAGCCATTTGTGTGTCTTCTATGGAGAAGTACCTCTTCATGTCTCCTGCCCATTTTTTGATGTGTTCATCTTCTTTTTGGATGTTGAGTTTGAGTAGTTCTTTATAGATCTTGGATATCAGCCCTTTGTCTGCAGTGTCACTGCAAATATCTTCTCCCATTCTGTGGGTTGCCTCTTTGTTTTGTTGACTGTTTGCTGTACAGAAGCTTTTTATTTTGATGAAGTCCCAAAAGTTGATTTTCGCTTTTGTTTCCATTGCCTTTGGAGACGTGTTTTGAAAGAAGTTGCTGTGGCCGATGTCAAAGAGATTACTGCCTATGTTGTTTTCCAGGATTTTGATGGATTTCTGCCTCAAGTTGAGGTCTTTCATCCACTTTGAGTTTGCCTTTGTGTGTGGTGTAAGAAATGGTCTAATTTCATTCTTCTATACGTCTCTTGTACTTTTTACAGAACATTTGCACCTGAAGTTTTTGTTTTACCTTCAATCTATTGTATCTAAAATGAATTCATTATGTGTTTGTTCCAAATAAGTTTCCTTTTGGGTATGTTTATTGAAACATCATTATTGGGGTACCTGGGTGGCTCAGTTGGTTAAACGACTGCCTTTGGCTCAGGTCATGATCGTGGAGACCCGGGATCAAGTCTCACATCGGGTTCCTTGCTTGGCAGGAAGTCTGCTTTTCGCTCTCTCACTCCCCTTGCTTGTGTTCCCTCTCTGGCTGTGGTTCTTTCTGTCAAATAAATAAAATCTTTAATAAAAAATCATTATTCTCCCAGTTACTAAGGCTTGAAAGCTCTGAAGCCACCCTTACTGCCTTATTCTCTTTTATTCCCCTTTTTTATGGGTAGCCACTCACCAGTA
Source organism: Spilogale gracilis (assembly GCA_004023965.1). NCBI lineage: Eukaryota > Metazoa > Chordata > Mammalia > Carnivora > Mephitidae > Spilogale > Spilogale gracilis. The sequence goes on from PITA01000304.1 coordinate 191,110, forward strand.
TCTTCAGGATTTTCAGGTTTCTTTTCATTCCACTGATCCCAGACCAAAATGGAATCTCATTGCTTCATATTTGCATAGCTTTAATAATCTCATAGTTAATTTTCTGCCTTGATTTCAGTTCATCATATAAACATGACAGCTAAGTCACTGTATACACAAAAGTATTACCAACCCAAAGTGATATGGGATAAGAAAAGGCTATTATTGTGTTACTTGCATTTTTTGTCATATTTTATATTTGCCATAAGAATGGTTATCTTGGCTTATATTTTTAAGATTTTATTTATTTATTTGACAGAGAGAGACAGATTTGACAAGTAGGCTAAGAAGCAGGCAGAGAGAGCAGAGGAACAGGCTCTCTGCAGAGCAGAGAGTCCGACTCGGGCCTCAGTCCCAGGACCCTGAGATCATGACCTGAACCGACAACAGAGGCTTTAACCCACTGAACCACCCAGGCATCTGGATATCTTGGCTTTCTTTTTCAATATGCTTTCTCAGCACCCGGAACAATGGTGTCATAGACCCTAAGAGGGCTGAACTGACTCATAGTATTTTGATCACTCACCTTGATTATAGATAGGACCTGTAATTGCTTGTAACAAGTAGAATATGGTAAAGGTGATTTGATGTTGTTTCCATGATTATATTATAGAATGTTATAACTTCCATCTTGTTTGCTGGCTCTATTGATTTCTTTACTGGTTTTGGTGAATCCCATTGCCATATGGATAGACCCATCTGACAAGGAAATAAGGGTGATCTCTGATAACCAATATTGCAAATTGCAAAGACCTTCATCAGACAGTTTAAGGATTTTACTTCTGTTGATAACCACATGAGCATGCAAGCAGATCCCTCCCCAGTCAAGATGAGACCCCAGCACTATGTCTTGATTGCAGCCTTAGGAAGCAGAAGACCCACCTAAGCCATGCTGGGAATCCTGATCTAAAGAAGTTGTGAGATAATAAATGTGTGTATATTAAGCCTGCCAAATTTATGATAATTTTTTATGCAGCAATAAAAAATGCAAAATCTTGTATCTTTTCAGTAATTGATCAATATTTGTCAATTGGATAAATGAATGAAATATCCTCCTTGCATTCTTATAAGTTAACATTCTCTACATATATTCAAAAGTAGTCCCTAAAAAAGAAAAAAATACTTCTTCACATTTAAGAAAACTAAATTAATCTTAAAACTGGGACTTTCAGTCTTGTGCCATTCCCTCCAGTGTTGGGTAATTTTGTGGTGATTGAAGTAGTTTCAGTTATTTCTTTTTTTTTTTTTTTTTTTTTTTTTTTTTTTTTTTTTTTTTTTTTTTTTTTTTTTTTTTTTTTTTTTTTTTTTTTTTAGTTTCAGTTATTTCAATTATTTCTTTTGAGTTCTGGTTGTTGTTTGATTGCTAGTATCTCTGCTCTCAGTGAACATGTGTAATTAAATGTATGGTATATACTTTCACAAATTAGCTAATTAAGCCTGTTTCTGTAGACATAAGGTGAACTCTCCTTCTATTTTCTCACAGATACTTTGCAGTTCCACAGTCATTTTGCGATAATTCTTGAGAAGGCTGTTTAGTTAAATTTATTTTGTTTTTGGATATCTTCATCACCAACAGTCCATTGCACCATAGTGCTGGACATGCAGAAAGAAAATAAAATTATAAATTGAAATGTTGCAAATATACATTAAAATTAAATTCTGTAGAAGTTATCTCACTTGGCAAAGACTAGTGTCAGAAGATGTAGCTAGCTTAATATTTCATATCTCCTATAAAATATTTAAAAATTACGGTTGTCTTCTCTTGGGAAGAAGAAAGTTTCAGCAAACTTAACATCTACAAAATGTAGTGATATGTAAGAAGTACATATTTTGGGGGGCACCTGAGTGGTTCAGTTGGTTAAGCGACTGATTTCGGCTCAGGTCATGATCCTGGAGACCCGGGATTGAGCCCCACATCAGGCTCCCTGCTCAGCGGGAAGCCTGCTTCTCCCTCTCTCACTTCCCCTGTTTGTGTTCCCTCTCTTGCTGTGTTTCTCTCTGTCAAATAAATAAATAAAATCTTTAAAAAAAAAAAAGAAGTACATATTTTTATTATAACTATTAAAGGAAAATATTAGTAGACAATATGTTTATTACCAGGTTGGAATTGGTGTGTCGCATCAGCTTTTTCTAGAAATTTTGCAGTGGCTTTAACTGTTTGCTCCTTTGTCATTTAGGCAATTCCTTGTTGCCGCTTCTTCTAATCTAACTCATCTTCACTTTGTCTCACCCCACCAGAACCGTCACCTTTCCATTCTACCATTATTGTGTTTAGAACTGATCACATCAAAAGTTTTTAATTAAGCAGAGGATGAGAGTATATTTAGTATAGTCCTTGCTAAAAACATTCTTAGTGGAAAGCTTAATTTTAAGACATAATCTGGAAAGAAATAGTAAAATTGGGCAGTATGTTGTATATAACTAAAAATACAAATGGACAATGAAAACCTTGTATGGGTAATAATTAAAGGAAATCATATAAGGCAAAAATTAGAAAGTCAGATTACAATACAAGTAGCTCTTGAAGCTCATTTTGGTTCAAATGAAGTAGAAGTGATACTTGAGGGGAGGGTTGTCTCGTAAACAAATTGGCCTTAGTGTAGCACTTAGTGGGGAGTGTGAGCCATATGGTCAACCAAGGACATCACATTTGATGTGTAGTATTTGGGATGGATTTCAAGAAAGAAGATACTTAGGAAGTGAGACTTAGAGGAAAATGAAAAAAAAAAAGAACTTAAAAAGCAAGATTCTCCATAGATCTTAGTCTCTGGAGTCTTTTTCTTTTTTAAAGCTTTGTTGAAGTATAATTAATATACAAAAGCTACACAAGTTTAATGTGTACAGTTCTATGACTGTGAGTATTTGCAAACACCCATAATATTATCATGACAATAAGGGAATAAACATCCAACACTTTCTAAAGTTTCTTTGTGTTCCTTCATTTCCCGTCCCCCCACTTTTTTGATGTTAAGAACATTTAATATGAAGGGCATCTGGGTGGCTCAGTTGGTTAAGTATCTGCCTTATGCTCAGGTAATGCTCTCAGAGTCCTGGGATTGAGCCCTGTGTAGGGCTCTCTGTTCAGTGGTCTGCTTCTCCCTTTCTGCATGTGCTCTCTCTCTCAAATAAATAAATAAATAAATCTTAAAAAAATTAAAATGAAACCTGCCCTTTCAACAAATTTTGAAGTGTATGATACTCTATTATTAGCTATAGACATGATTTTGTCAGCAGATATCTAGAACTCATTTATCTAGGATAACTGAAACTTTACCCATTGAAAAATACCTCCTCACTTCCCCTACCTGCCATTCCTGGCAACCATTGTTGTATTAGATACTTCATATAAATGAATTATGCAGTATCTACCCTTTTTGTGACTGATTTATTTTACTTAGCGTAATGCCCTAATGGCAGAGTTTCCTTCTGTTTTTGAAGCTGAATAATATTCCACTGTGTATATGTACTACATTTTTAAATTCATTTATCTGTCAATGGACAGCTGGGTTGTTTCCACTTTTTGGCTATTGTGAATAATGCTGCAGTGAACATGAGAGTGCAGATATTGCTTTGAGATCCTGATTTCAGTTATTTTGATTTATACCCAGAGGTGGGATTGCTGGATCACATGATGGTACTATTTTCAATATTTATGGACCTCCATATTGTTTTCCATAGCTACTACACCATTTTATATTTCTTTTAGGATTAACATGCAAATTAAGTAAAGTTGCAAGATACAAAATCAATATACAAATCAGTTATGTTTTTGTACAATCTGAAAGGAAAATTGAGGAAAACATCCCACTTACAGTAGCATCAAAAAGAATAAAATATTTAGGAATAAATTTAACCAGGAAAGTAAAAGATGTATACACTGAAAATGTAAAACATTGATGAAAGATGTGAAAGGAGATACAAATAAATAGAAATATGTCCTGCATTCATGGATTGGAGTTCATCTTTTAAAATGTTCAGACTACCCAAGGCAAGCTACAGGCTCATTGTTACCCCCATCAAAATCCCAATGACATTTTTTGCAGAAATAGAAAAAACAATCATGAAATTCATAGGGAAGCACAGAAGGTGCAGAATAGCCCAAATGATCTTGAAAAAGAAGAACAAACATGGAGGCTTCATACTTCCTAATTTCAAAATATATTACAAAGCTGCAGTAAGTAAAACAGTCTAGTACTCACATAAATACAGCATGTAGACCAATGGAGTAAAATATTTAGCCCAGAAATAAACCCACATGGTCAGTTGATTTTTGTCAAGAGTGCTAAGAACACAGAAGGGTTTGTTTTTTTTTTTTAAGGATTTTATTTATGTAATTGAGAGAGAGAGAGAGCACATGAGGGAAAGGCAAAGGCAGAGGGAGGCAGGGAGCCTGACGCAGAACCTGATCCCAGGACCCTGAGATCCTGACCTGAGACAAAGGCAGATGCTTAACTTACTAAGCCACCTATGTGCTCCCACAATGGTGAAATTCAAGAAATGTTGGGAATACTTCCTATCTATATGCAAAAACAAAACAAAACAAAGCAAAACAAAACACAAACCCAAAACCAAAAAAACAAAATAAAACAAAGTGTTATACTGCACACAAAAATTACCTCAAAATGGACTAGAGTTAAATGTAAGACCTAAAACTATAAAACTCCTAGAAGATAAAATAGGGGAAAAGCTTCTTGATGATGGTCTTGATGATGATTTTCTTTGGTATAATGCCAAAAGCAAAAATAGGCAAGTGGTTCTACATAAAACAAAAAACAAGCTTCTGTACAGCAAATTAAACAGTCATTAGACTTAAAAGGTAACCTATGGGATGGGAGAAATATTTAGAAACCATATATCTGGTAACGAGTTAATTTCCAAAAAAAAAGAAAAAGTTAATTTTCAAAATATAGAAAGAACTTATAAAAGCTAATAAACAAAAAAACAAAAAAATATACCCCAAACTCAAACCAAAATATACCCCAAACCCAAAACAAAAAAACAAACCAAACAACAACAACAACAATAACAAAACATCTGTTTAAAAGGTGGACAACAGACGTAAACAGACATTCCTCTAAAGAGGACATACAAATGACCAATAAGTATATGTATATGTTCAAAATCACTAATTATCAGGGAAATATAAATCAAAACTACAATGTAATATCACCTTACAACTATTAAGATGGTAGCATCTGGGTGGTGCAGTCAATTGAACATCTGTCTTTGGCCCAGGTCATGATCTTGGGGTCCCGCGATGGAGCCCGAGCCCCATGTTGGGTTCCCCTTTCTACTTTTCTCCTTCCCTCTGCCCATCCCTCCATGCTCTCTCTCCTTTCTCCCTCAAATAAATAAAATATTAAAAAAAACCAAACCAAAATAACTGTTATGATGACTACTGTCCAAAAAACCTCCCAACCAACCAACCAAACAAAAGCAAGGGTGACAAATGTTGGAGAATATGTGGAAAAATAGGAACCGTTCCTTATACACTGCTGGTAGGATAAAAGTTTCTGACATTTTTGATAAGACATTAGGTTTGTTTCTGAGTCAATCTTTGGTTTAAGGTATCATTTAAAAATCATTATTTTAATATCTAGAAATACATTTTAGGGGTATCTAGGTGGCTCAGTCCATTCAGTGTCTGCCTTTGTCTCAGGTCATGATCCCATCATCCTGGGATTGAGCTCCATGTCAGGCTCCTTGCTTGGTGGGGAGTCTGCTTCTCTCTCTTCTTCTCCCTCTGTGTGCTCTCGCCCTCTCTCTCTCATAAATAAATAAAATCTTTTTTTTTTAAAGAAATACATTTTAAAAGATTTAGAAGCTTTAAGTCACTTGTGTCATTGTCAAGGCTGTTGAAAACATTGTCTGTTCTGCTTTCCTCCAGCTATGAGATCAGTCATGGAAATATAAGAATTTTAGTTTGTAGTTTAAATTGGTAGGCATCCTAAGGCCCTCATGAAAATCTTTGAGAAGACTAGACTGGAGAGTATATCAGTATCTAAAAAAATATCATATATGGAAATGCTTTTTTTTTTTTAAGATTTTATTTATTTGACAGAGAGAAACACAGCCAGAGAGGGAGCACAAGCAGGGGGACGAGAGAGGGAGAAGCAGGCATCCCGCTGAGCAGGGAGCCTGATGTGGGACTGG
>PITA01000304.1:197401-307380 GCA_004023965.1 Spilogale gracilis
TTTTAAAGATTTTATTTATTTATTTGACAGAGAGAAACAGAGCTAGAGAGGGAACACAAACAGAGGGACTGAGAGGGGGGGAAGCAGGCTTCCCGCCGAGCAGAAAGCCCGATGTGGGGCTCGATCCCGGGTCTCCAGGATCATGACCTGAGCTGAAGGCAGTTGCTTAACCAACTGAGCCACCCAGGCGCCCCTGGAAATGCTTTTTAAACATAATTCCTTTGTAAGAGTGTTAAAAATGTTTCCAAATACTAATGTATAAATGAAGGAAATGAGAACTTTAATGATTTATTAATTTTTCCATGGGCCAAATTTATTAAAGGACTAAACTTTATTTTGCAGTTGTGTCCTTCTTAAATACTGGATGCTAAGTGATCTATCCTATATGAGATGGTGGTAAAGTTAAATGAAAGAGCTTTTCAAAGTGTTTTTACACAGCCAAATACAAAGCTGGCAATTCTAGTCTGTCCAGAACAAAAATTTGAATTGAAACTTTGACTCTTAGCATACTGAATGTGTGACTCTAGCTCTATTTAGCATACTGAGTATATCCTAGCAATGTCTGCCTTGTTTTGGGATCTCTGTGATTAATGGGAATGGCCTTTCACAAGACTAGCATATGGAAGGGTAACCATTTTATTAATAGGACATGTTGTAGAGTGCTTCTCTGGTCTACACTGTCCAGACTCATCATCATGGTTTCTCACCTTTTTGTTCCCTATACTGGTTTTACTGGGAGCATCTCAATTTTTAACAAATTTGATGTCTTAGTTTCTGACCAGGATAAAATTTATAGTTTTTTTTCTTTATATACTTTTACTGGAGATCTTTCAAATTTATAATTTCAGGTGAAACCTGACGCTTTTTAGGAAACATGTCTACCCAAACCCAATAAAAACATATAGGTAGAGTTTGGTCATCTATTTTCATGGACCTTATATTATTATCACCTTTTATATAAAAAGGTAAGGATATATACAATATTACTTTTGAGTTGCTTTTTAAATGGTGGAGATGAGTAGAAACAAACTGTGGAATTTTAGAACCAGAAAGGACCTTAGAAATTGGGAAGACTTGCAGTGACCCAAATTACTTGAGCAAAAGAATCAGAATAATATAAACACCTGTGTTTAAGAGTTCAAATCTGTACTCAGTCTCTCTCTCTCCTCCTATATTCTAACATTCTAACATCTGGAGTGCCAGATCACCTTGTTCAGCATCCATGGATACAAAGTTAGAGAAATAATGATTTTTGCTCTCAAACAATAAAATCCTTAGGTCCAAGCAAGAGAGGCTCTCTGCAATGGTCTCTGTGCTCTTGAGGACACTGTTCTTGTTTCTTGTAGCCATGCTCCTCTCCATGGCTTATATTTCCCTTTCTTGGCCATTCTCTTGTTAACTGGAACCCTGGGATTTACTGCCCCAGTTCAGGGTCTGGATGGATCTGGTTACAGAGTATGTCCCCTTTGGATAGATGGTATGAACAACTCCAAGACTGAGGTTATTAGGGAACAACTGTTTATGAGTGTTGTGGACAGAACTTGGCTGAACAGGCTGAGATTTCTGTATGCACACATGCATGCCGGAGCTCGCTCTTTGTGGAACAGAGCTATGACTGTGAATAGAATGAAGCAGGCAAGGTTTTAGAGGCAGGGTCTCTCTTGCTACCATTTCTGGCAGAGTGAGGAGTTCAATAATTTTAAACTGTATGTGGGTTAGCTGGGTATTAGAACATATATTTATCAGGGCAAGAGAGTGGAATGTATTTTACTATAACTGTTTACTAGTTTGATTTTTTTCTTCTTTCTTTTTAAAAGATATTTATTAGAGAGAGAGAGAGAAAGATAGAGAGAGAGAGAGAGAGAGAGAGAGCACGCAGGAGCAGGGGGAGCAGGAGGGAGGGGCAAAGGGAGAAGGAGAAGCAGACTCCCTGCTGAGCAGGGAGCCTGATGTGGGACAAGTTTCTCTGTAGGGTCTCAGAAGAGAAATAAGATCACTGCTCTTTGAGAAAATATCATATCAACCAAAGGAATTGGAGGATCTAGCCAAGTCTTTGTCAGGAACCATAGCAAATAGGTGCGGAAGTAATTCTTGAGGATGTTAGACCTGGCAAGCAGGATGTAGGGTGAAAAATATAGTTTATTTACATGTGGTTCTCCCCTCTGATTCATATTTAAATGTCCTGGCAAGAAGGTGGCCAAGAAGGCTTGCTATGATGACTCCTTGAGGCTCAAGACTGTTCTTCACTGTACATACTGTGATGACTAGCGTCACATAATAGCACCTTGTCTCTTGCCTATACCCTGCATCTCTTGTCTCTTTCCTGGGGTGTCTTGGTTTCCACTGATGTATGAGATGTTGTAGCATAAACTTGGCACCCTGCATGTGCAACCCTGAAGTTGAACTTTTGACTAATGAGAAGTAGGAGACGGTGCATATATTCTTAATCTGTTTCCACATAGGCAGACTCTATTAAAATGCGGTGCTAAATATGCCCTCCCAGTAGATTAACTCCTAGAATAAGCAAAATCAGTTGTGCTGGATTTCAAGCAGTGACCAGTTCTAGAAAACTTTCTTTCTTGTTTATTCTCTTTCATTTAATACCTCATTCTCCATTTTCTTCCCTCCTGCTTCCCTGGGATTACACTCACCATTAAAGTATTAACATATAAATTTTTGCCTTAAGCTTTGTTTCTAGAATACTAAGCCACTGCACTGTATACTCCAGACATATATATCTACTTCTTATATCCGCACTGATTTTTTTTTTCCTTATCTGGATGGGGAACTTCTGATCATTCTTCAGATCCTAGTTAACTGTGTTCTGTAAGATTTGATCCACTCAAGCAGAATTAATCATTTTGCTACTGTGTTACTGTTAATTTCCTAGCACATTTATCTATTATTGTATTTATCATAATATCCTACAGTAGTTTGTATTACAAATTAAACCATGAACTCCCGGGGCACCTGGGTGGCTCAGTCATTAAGCATCTGCCTTAGGCTCAGGTGTGATCCCAAGATCCTAGGATCCATCCCCACATTGGGCTCCCTGCTCAACAGGAAGCCTGCTTCTCCCTCTCCCACTCCGCCTGCTTGTATTCCTTCTCTTGCTGTCTCTGTCTCTGTCCAATGAATAAATAAAATCTAAAACAAAACAAAACAAAACAAAAAGCATGAACTTCTTGAGAGCCATGTCTTATGTTTCTTTGGATTCCCAATATCATGAAGGTTCTCTTGAACATAGTAAATTAATGAGTTAATTGAAATTTAATATTAGGATTATGTTTTGGTTTATTGGTTTGTGTGACTGCAAGGAAATGCTTTAGGAATTGAAGATTTATACCACATAAGCACTTGTTATGTAATTACATATATATTTAGTAGCCCCCAAATTTTTATTTACCTTTCCATTTTCTGTAGCTATCTAGCTGTCTGTCTCCTACTAGTTGTCTGCTTATTGTCAATGTGTAATATCCATTTGAGAATGGGAAAGAGAACAGGCAAGTGCCCTTGATAAAGCAATAGAACATGAGGCTACTTGTTCACAGTCAAAGCATTATATTCTTTGGAAAGAAAACTTTTATTGCTTTAGTGAGGAAGTAGGTATACACTGCTGCTTTGTTTGGGTCCAGTGTGTTTTGGTTCTGACAGAGATTTTGTTGTTATAATGGTCTCACTGCAGTACCTAAGCTAGAAATAACAAGTTTGAGAAATGGCATCATTTTCCCCAGTAACTGAGATGAAAATAAAGAAATTTCATTTGCAGCTGAAAGACTTGGAGCTTCAAGTCAGTACTAGATTCCTGAGAAAGGTATTAATTTATTTGCAAATCCCTCTCTAACATACCTATTTGCTCCAACCTCCATAACAACCTCGTATAATTGTTATTATTCTGATTTGTAGGTGTCACCTCTCATTTTTATGCTACAGACAACTTGCTAGTCCAAGACCAGTCATTACATAATTCCCAAAGTGAGAAAAATGTCCACCCACATCCAGAGCTTCCTCAGTTATTGGCGTATTTTGCTTCTCATCACTCAGCTTACTTTCAAATTTAGCCCTCAGGCTTTTGCCTCCAAAATTACCAAAAAAAGGCATCAAGTCCTGGATGCTTCAGAAGTACAAGAACTTAAGTTTCTGTGTCCAGAAAACTTATCACTTATTATATTATTATAAGTTTCCGGAAAGTGTGCAATGATAATTTTGTATCCAATTGAAAATACACTATTAACATGTAATTATTCCCTATTGAAATTCTTTATGAACCTGAGTGTATTATGTATGGGAGAGAATAAAGGGAGAAAATCAGTTCTTGTTTGTTCAACTTACCTCTGTGATTTATCCAGATTGCTTAATTTAGCACTTTTTTAAAGGACTACACTTTGAGATAATGCATCCTGGAAAATATCTGCACTCTGTTTGTCCAGAACATTTATTTGGAATGAATTAAAGATCTTGAAGGCTCTATTATATTCTTTCTTTTTCATGCCTTTAAGAGATTTCTCAGTTCCTGTCAAGGTACCTAATATTTCTTTTTCTCAGCTCCATGTAAAATGTCATAAAACCACTAAGAGAGTGTGGGCAGTCTCCATATTGTCAAAGAGAAGTGATTTTCATTTTTGATGAAATTATAGCTATTTACTTCAGGCTTTTAAGCCAATTTGTCACTTGGAAGTTTCTATTCAATCAACACTTTAAGCAGAGGAAATATAAATAGGTGGAGACATAAAATTAATGAATATGATCACTTTGTTCATTAAAACCATTTTAAAAGGGGCCATATGAGTTTAGAAAAACAAACCTCACAGCTACATATAAAGTACTGCAGATTTTTGTCTGCCTTTCCCATGCTCTCAAGTGCTGAATCAATGGCATACTTGATGTCAGTGAACAAAAATTGTGACCTAATATTGTCCTATTTTTACATTGTTCTGTAGATAAAAGGCCTCTTTGGGCTTGTAGGACAGATTAGTCCTCAGAAGGGAAGTGCATGACAAATGGTGAAAGAAGCTTTGGAATTGGCTGGCTTGCTTCTAAGCATCAGTGCTCTTATGCTCAAATCTGATACTAGTGGTGAAATGAGAGGATGAAGACATGGGGGTTGAGTTGGTAAAATTCATTGGCAAAAGAAAAGGAGCACACATCCCTAAAGAAAGTGTGCTACTCTGATCTTAGGTTTAATATTGATCACCTCACCCATTTCATAGATAATATGAAGCCAATTCAAAAACATCAATATTTAATGTGCTTATTTATGGACATTTTCTTATCCTTTTCTCTAATATATCCTCCTACACTCCCTGTTCTGCCATTTCTTACTTTATATGAAAATAGACTTCTCAAAAGTGGCATTGTTGACATTTGAGGGTAGATTTATTCTTTTCTGGGGAGTAGAGGCTGAGCTGAACTGTCTTTTGCCTCATAAACTATTTAGCAACATCTCTGTTTCTTATTTACCAGATTACAGTAACACAGCTGACCTCCACCTGTTATGACAACCAAAATATGTCTCTCAACCTTACTAAATGTCTCTTAGGGGACAAAAATCTCCCTTTTTGAGAACTGCTGTACTGAAAGAATTGTAGAATATGCATTAAATGTGGTATGCTGGCTACTCTTCTCAAATATCAGTTGCTTGACACTTAAGTAAGTTTATTTTTTCCTCACTTTATAGTTATGTGCAGATATTCCTTGTCAGATGGCCTTCTGTAATATAATTAAGGAACGTAAACCACTGCGTTTCATAGATCTACCCTCTTCAAGGGGCTTTGAGTCCTCTCGAGACATCCAGCAGATGGAAAAAAAGAATGGGAAAAAGTCTGTCCAATTCTTAACTACTTTGGATAGGAATTGATATGCACATTGAATCTGTTTATGTTTCATTGAGAATAGTAGCCTTTGGCATCACATGATTAACATAAACAAGGAAAACTGGTCCTATGATAAAGGCAGGCATTTCCAAACAATGATTTCGCCTAAAGAGAAAGGTTAAAACATGTCTTTGAGGGGTAGAAATGAGATGTCACTTTCTTTTATTTGAAGCATAAATTTTGGAGTAGTTTTTTCTACTCCAAGTACCCTTTGAATTTGGTTGGGCTGCTAGAGGTGTTTGGGAGAGGAACTAAATTGAAGTGCTGATGGACAGAAGATATTTTAAGGTATTTACCCTGAAGAGAAGGGAAGAAAAAATATCTCAGAAACCTATAGACTTTATAGTTCCACATTAACACTAATGATAAATATATTTTTTGAGAAATTTAAATATTTATCATGTTATATATTCATTTAAATCAAATTTATATAATATAATGGGTTTAGAAGAAGAAAAGTCTTATTTTTGATTTTGACTCTGCTTTCACTGGCTTGTAATTTGTGGAAGTCATTGAACTGCCCAACATGCTTGTTCTGCATGTATAAAATAGGCATAAAACCATTTCTCTTAACTTCCTTACAGGGGATTGAAATGAGAATTATGTTTACAACTTTATTTGAAAAATTTTCAGTCTAGCTAACTCCAAAGTATTATGTTTATATTGCACTACTTATTATGACTCACAGTGTGATACTGATGACTGAGTCAAATATTGGTACATGGTGGATATAAGGATTCTGAATTACCTGGAAACAAAAAGGCTAAGAGATTGTGTGGTAATCTTGTAAACCCCATGAGCATTTGGACATGTTTATGGAGACTCCAATCAGGCTGTATAAAACGAATCCTCTGTGATGTGTACTATAAAGTATACAGGCCTCAGTGACAATAGTTGAACTATAAGGAGGATGAAATTTTGTAAGCAAGAATATTCTCTCACAGAGTATAGTCAATGAATTAGGCCTTGATTTTTGAAGATTGGATGCCTCATCAGCAGTCTTTGTTACAAGGGTCTTGAGGGAGCTATCCATGGTTCTGATATTGTACTACTGACCTTTCTGCATTGAAGGGCCGATATGCCTATTCTTGAATGAATATTGGTCTTAAATATTGTCCTCTTGATTTGAAATGACTGTTTTCTAGAGGAAAATTGGTATGCAAAATCATTCTTTTACCTTGAACAATTTTCCATCCTAACTTCCATTAAGTTTTATGAGTTAATGCATCAAGCTGCCGCCCAAGTTAATCAGTTCCTAGTCTGAGCTTTACATTCCCCATATATGCCCCAGACCTACACTCTGCTTTCAGACTGTATGGAAAATACATACATTGTGCATATAGCCAATGATCAGAGAAGTACTTTCATATGGAATCAATAACTGTTGTACAAATCAAACTAATTTTTATGGTTTGTGACATTTTAAAGTAATTGAGAAGAACCTGAATTTGGAAAACAAATCTTAGTAATAGTTTGATATATTATGAGAACAGTGATTTAGTTGTAAATTAATACTTCTGCTGATTGTTCAGGTTTCTTATCTTGGCCAAGAATCACAGCAGACTCATATATATTTATAACAGGTGATGAAATCATATGAGCTACTTTGATATTCATTATATTATCTAACATGATTCCATTGTCATGTAAATACCCTACTCTGGTAATAAGGAATGAAAAGATAAGTGGTCTTCTTTTGGCATTTTGGTCTGATTATTTTCTTCACTGACCTTTAAGAATATAAAGTGTATTATTTATGCCAAGCTTAGAAAATCACATACCTGAACTAAGAAGAACTGTACTTTGCAGGGTTGATTCCTATTAAAGAGTGAGTTTTAACAGCTAAGGGCACAAATAAACCAGCTTGAGGAGTATTGATCAGGGAGAATTGGAGGATTGAAGCTGACTGAAAAGTGCACTTTTGCTATTCAGTTGAAATACAGCAGCATGAGAACTAGGGAGATACCTTAAAAATACAAACCAAAACATGTCTAAGGTGCAAGGAGCTCTAAATTTCCAAAGAATTAATTTAGATTAAATCAGTTCCTCTCAAAGGAAGCAAAAATAGATGAACTGGCAGGTGAATGATTTGTTTGAGACACTTTATTTTTATTGCATCTAGTTGATGTTTTTCCAGATAATGATATAAAAATGTACTTGGCTTCTAGATGTTCTAATGAATATAAAATAAATATGGCTATTTTACTCTGTGTTTCATTAGACTAACACTATAGTACAACTACTAAACATTGTGACTTTTTTATGGAAGTGTAGTTGACATACAATATTATGTTAGTTTAAGGTATACAACATAGTGATTCGACATTTATATATATTATGAAATGATCACCATGGTAAGTCTAGTTACCATTTGTCATTATGCAATGTTATGACAATATTATTGACTATATTCCTGTATATGCTGTACTTTTTATATCCCCATGATGCATTTATTTTATTTTATTTTATTATTTTTTTAAAGATTTTATTTATTTATTTGACAGAGAGAGATCATAAGTAGGCAGAGAGGCAGGCAGAGAGAGAGGAGGAAGCAGGCTCCCTGCTGAGCAGAGAGCCCGATGCAGGCCTGGATCCCAGGACCCTGAGATCATGACCTGAGCCGAAGGCAGAGGCTTTAACCCATTGAGCCACCCAGGTGCCATTTATTTTATAATGGAGGTTTGTACCTATTAATCCCCTTCACTTATTTTGCCCATCCCCCTCCAGTTAGGAAACCACCAGGTGTTTTTTGTTTTTTTTTTCCCCCTCTGTATTTATGAGCCTGTTTCTAAACATTGCAACATTTATAAACTCTATATAGGGGTGCCTGGGTGGCTCAGTTGGTTGAACGACTGCCTTCGGCTCAGGACATGATCCCGGAGACCTGGGATTGAGTCCCACATCGGGCTTCCTGCTCGGCGGGAAGCCTGCATCTCCCTCTCTCACTCCCCCTGCTTGTGTTCCCCTCTGGCTGTGTTTCTCTCTGTCAAAATAAATAAAATCTTAAAAAAAAAAAAAAAGAAACATCTATATAGTTTCCCTGGCTAGATTTTTCCATGACATATGAAAAAGAAACTAATAAATACTCCAGACTTTCTAGACTTAATGACATATTCCTTTTATGTTCTTAAGAATCACAGTATTTGAATATGGAAAGGGAAGAATACTACCTAAGTGGTATTAACAAAAAATATATTATTGGGAATTACTACTTTTACTTTCACCTTTTTCTATATGGACACTGTATGAACAAGGGTAGAAATTTATAAAAAATTGGCCCCATTTTCAATGATTTGAAGAGTACATACAGCTTAAAGATAACAATAAGTTCTAGGCACTGAGATAAGTTGTCTAATTTGACAGTAGTCCTGATTATATGCTTCAAGTTTTGACGGCTGCTTTCATTTTATTTGTATACACTTTTGGCAGTTTTATTGTTTGCGTAGTGTATAATTAGGTTGAAGGCCTAAGAGAAAAAAAATTAAAGAATAACACTGTTCATTTCTTAAATTCAGGTAAAATGTGGCCATTTTCTTCCTGCATGTCTGTGTTCTTTCTTGAGTGTTCTTTGGGACAGCGTTTTCCACCTTTAATGTGCATGTTAATCATGTATACATCTTGTTAAAATGCAGAGTCTAGTTGTAGATCTAGGGTAGAGCCTGGATTCTGCATTTTTAATAAACACCCATCTAATGCTGATGTTGCTGCTCTGAAGACTGTACTTCTCGTACTGAGGCATCAGTCTATTATGTCATAGCTGTTATTTATGTAGCTATTATACTAAGATATTTGTTCTTCCTATTTCAGGACCCTAATCTTTACAATAATGATGGTGAAATGTGATGAGTAAGAGCATGGGCTCTAGTGTCAGGTAACCTGAATTTGATGTCCAGCTTTCACTTTTATTTAGTTGTGACTTCATTGTTTTCCATTAGTTAAGAAGAAAATGATATCTAATCCTACATCATGGAATTCCTTGTGAATTACATGGTATAGTGGTTTATAAAGTACTTTGTCTACTGATTGACATATTTGCATTTATATGAAGCTAAAGGGCTTTCAGAAATTCTGTGGTATAGTCCTTTATTTTTATAGCTTGGGGTGCTGAGACCTGTAAGATAAACTGAATTTGCTTGGATCACTCAGCAAGTGCTGCTTAATAACCTAGATAGGTAGCATATAAGAGGCAGGAACGATCTGAGAGAAAACTTGGAAAGCTCAAGACAGTTAAAACAAAGTTCATTGTTTTTGCAGCTGCATTCATCAAGAAATAAACCCATCATTTGCCATTACTTAATCAATGTTTATATATTTATGAACATATTTCTAGTTTTTAAAATGTTTCATTTGTGATATTTCAAATAATTTATAATGTATCTCATATAATCTTTTAGATCCATTTAGCATAAAGAATCTTGAAGTACAAATAGAAATTTATGACATACTTCTGCAACAGAATAATTGCTTGGCAGATACCAAATTCTTTTATACTTAAAATATTTCTTGTTCATCTTGAATTTGATGTCTGTCACTGTCTTAGCCTGATAATCAAGACACATGCATTTTTTAAAATTAATTATTATTTTTTCCATAACGCAGCCACCCTGTCCCTCCCCCTAACCCCCCAGGTACCCTCAGTTTGTTTCCTGAGATTAAGAAGGACACATGCATTTTAATTCTATTTCTTTTACTCACGGATTGTGAGTTCCTGGGTGAGTCAGTTTATCTTTTGCTCAGTTTCATCTCAGCTATAAAATATCTATTTTTTCCTTCAGACAGCAAATACAATTCTGGATGTTGATCAAAAATATGTTTTTGAATGATCATCAGTATGAATTCATTATAATAATACACCTTTGGAAATGATTAAAGATGTTAATGACACAGGCTCTTTTATGAATGTCAGTGACTTCCACAGTAACAAAACAAAGACCCATTATTTTAAATGTTAAAAAGACTGAGAAATTAGGTAGCAGCTGTTGACTTTGCACAGGTTAAAGTATTAACCACATATGTGTAGACCCATGCATTTCCTTTAGGTAAAAAAAAAAAAAAAAAAAAGAGTACCTGATATCATTGTAAAATATGGTTGCATTAACTTTATCTCTAGCTGAATTTTTAAAAATAAAATATCGTCTATGAAGTTTTCCAGAAGATTTTCTCATGGTTTGAGTTGGGATTATATTTTTTTAAAAAATTCTATAACTTTATTCTCTCTCACAAAATGACATCCAAATGCCAATATCATGAAGAAAAAAAGATGGCTTTAGTAGAGAGGATCTCAACTTTTTATTAGAGATGGATTAATATTTATTGAGTTCTCCTTACCTCAGATATGTCTGCCCAGGAAATGCACTTCAAAATTCAGGATTTTCTCTGACATTCTCTATCTTCTCTAGGATGATCTTCCCAATGAAGGTCAAGATTTATCTAAGAAAAGTTTATCGTATTTGAAAAAGTATAAAAAAACGTAATTTCCTTTTGTTTCCTCAAGTGGAGGCTGCTAAGACCATTCAGGCGGGCTCCACATGTTTCTGACTGGAGTTTCTGCCTATCAACTCTGTTTACTGATTCAGCATTCTCCATATGCCTGGTTCTATTAGTTCTTAAAGCCCATCCCTCTCTCTCTTTTTTTGTCCCAATATTAGTCACTGAGGAATATCAGATGAGCGGTTGATTTCACTTGTAACTTTGTCCCAATGTAATGGTTGATAGAAGTGTTAAGAATATCTTGAAAGGAAAATTTGTCATGTAGAGTAGAAGCATAATATCTTTTTAGGTCTATTCCTGAAAAGAATGTTGTCATTTTTGAATTAACACCTGTATTCAAAGAAAAAGACTGCAAGCTGTTCTGCCTCCCTGATTAAGCTCTTTTCTTAATTTAGAAGACTTTAATTTTCAAATATTCTATATGAAATATGCCCATTAGATATAGCAGGTTTTCTGAGTTCATTTAAAAGTCTGCAAGAAAGGATTTAGAGTAGCCTTCCTTGCTTACAAATATTTCTTTAAGCACATCAGCAGTCTGCCTGGGCTCTGGATAGTACTTTGAAAGATGCCTTGACCAAGCCTCAAGCCACATAGTCAATTAGGGAGATAGATTGTTTTTTTACAAGTGAAAATAGGCTTTGCTTATTGCTTAAAATGTGGAGTAGTCTGAAAATATTTAGCTAAGATGCAGAATAAAATAAAAGCACAAAGCCCTTTTTAAAAGTATTAGTTAAAATGAGTTTTGCAGTGATTATGAAATCCATTTTCTTGCTTAATCGTAGGTGTAGACCTTTTGATTTGAGTCATAGGGACTATCTGGGATGTTGTGAGTATACTGAGTGATCTCTCAGAATATGTGCCTGAAATTTAATAAACTTAAATAGAAAGGGTTTCTGCCAAGAAATCATTTTTATTTGACACCTCAGCAGTGAACATTGAGATCTGACAGATTTAAAGTTAGCATGTGAATGTGAAAAATATGATTTTTGTAAATGCAAAGGGAAACATTGTTTTGCCACACAATGATGATCTATTGAAGAAAGTAACCAGTGTACCAGAAAGACTTTTCTTTGATGTATGTATTCACTGGGGGGCAGAGCTTGACAGCTGTTTCATTTAGGAGAAAAACACCATTAGTACTGAAATTCTTAAATTTTAGCTGCAACTAGCTTTTAGAGTTAAACATGGGGCCAATTTGAGTTAATATTAATACAAAGACCTTCTAGCTTTCATTGCCAGACTGCTTTACATAATCCATAGGAGCAGCTCTATAATTGACTTTATTCTGGGAGCTGGCTTTGATCAAAAATAATTTCTGCCACACACAAAAAATTATTTGATAAGCCTCCTATGTTCCATGTTTGTACAGCCATGATAGCTCATCCCCTTGGAATTATCAGTTAAATAACTGGGCCTTCAAGATCTGTTCAGTTACTGTTTTCTTGTACAAGGCATTTAATCCCCGGGAACTACTTACAGAAGATCCTGAGACAAAGCATTAAAAAATCATAACTTATCATAACAAATGCTAATATTAAGATATCATTATTCATTCTTCAGGGGTATCTATTTTAAAGATGCTTTTTTCCCCCACAGGCTTTGGGATTCCCCTAGTCTCTTCCCAGTGTAGGCTCTAACCTCTTCCAGGCTGGAGAACTAATATGAAGAGATGGGGACTGATAGGGACTGTGAGCTCTGTTGGCTTTTCATTCTTTTGGCTTATAGCTGTTAGAATTCTTTTCACAGTTGGACCCCAGCTTGAGATTCACAGAACAGATTGCAGGAGGTAAGAACAACCAGGTCTTGCACTCCACATACCGACCTTTGCCTGAGGCCGCCATTTTGTCAACTTTACATTTTGCCTCTTCTGAATACTTAGGAGGGAAAAATACAGTTGGTCCTATATGAGTTCATCAAAATTCAAAGGTAGTTTTCAGGAAAGGTAGTTTGTCAAAAAAAAAAAAAAAAAAGGAAAAGTGAGGATAAGTGTTTTTTTGCAAAGTGGAAAGGTGGTCTGGCTTTCTTGTTTGAGGAAAATTTGTGAAGTGCTCTTTTGATTTGTTTTTACCTGGTACAGCATACCTAAATCAAAAGTGGAGAATTCAAACAATCTTTTAAATATTATAGGCAGTTATATCAGGTGAAGTTTTATAACACATATATAAACTGTTTTGTTTTTCTAAAATGTATTTCTAAAATGTATTCCTATATAATGCATATATATAGCTATAATTATTTATCTCTACCTACTTTGTTTTTATTTAGATCAATAATTTAATTTTGGCCCTTTGAATAATAAAGGTGAGCTGCTCTTTTAACTCACTTCTAGTTTGGATTTCTCCTATCACATTATTTGCAACTGTCTGTTACCAGTTGGAAAGTAGTTTTTGTTTATTTCTTTGTTGTACTCCCTTTGTAAGGCAGGCACAAAGGAGTATGTTCTTTAGCAAGCAGCCAGAGCCACTCTGATTACAGATAAGATAAATCCATGCAAAAAACTGAGGGAGACAAGGAGTACTGCTTTGAGAACCTACAAGTCCAAGGGCAGACTTTAGAGACACTGGCTCTTCTACTTTTACCCTTGAAGCTACAAGTCCCCTGTCTGCCAGGCCTTGAGAGCAAAAGCAAGTTGAATAAGGGATAGGGGTTATGTAAACACATGGGAGGATAAAAGTATTCAGAATCAAAATGGGACAGATATGCAATGGAGTTAGAATTTATAGTCCATTGTTTCTCAAATTATTGTCTCAGGCCTGTCTGGCAGAGTCACCACTTGTCCCTACTTGAGAGAGGCTCCTTGAGATTGTGGGTCCAGGGTACAAGCACACCAAGTGACTTTTTAATACACATTGAAGTTTGTAAATCACTGATTCTAATCAAATATTCCTTCTAGGAAAACTGAATTAACTTGGTTATATCGTCATCACTATCATCAGCATTATAAAGCTAGGATTTATTGAGGATTTACTCTGTAGGGCACTGTGCTTTCCATACTTTATCTATTTTAATCTTCACAACAGTCTTATAAATTAGGATTATATAAACTATTACAGGTAAAAGGAAACAGGCCTAGAGAACTGAGGAATTTTCCCAAGGTCACAACAATTACTATAGGAAGGGACAGAATCCAGCCCCTCTGCTGTATGACTGTAGAGGCATACAGTTGAACATATTATAAAGAATAGTTTACAGAAAAATTAATAATAATATTTTCTATGAGGCTCAAAAATAGTGTGAATGAGTAGGAAATGCTTTAGGGAAAATACAGTTAATTAAAATACTTGAAACACAGTTTAATCTCATCTAGTCTGTTGCATTAACAGAATATTAGAGTTAGCCAAAAATTGAGAGAAAAAAACATGGGGATGTGGAGCATAGATTAAGACCAGCATATGTGCTCTAAAATTTTTTTAGGGAACTGGGAATTTGCATAGACAAATGTCAGACAAAGAATAGTGAAGAGTCTTATGGGTGATTAAATAAAATGCCTTCAGTTTCAAACTAAAAATTCTTCTCATTTTCAAGAGATTTTTCCATATGCTTTTTTTTTTTTAAGTTTCTTATTTTGCTGGAAGTATCTGGTATGTTACTACAGCACTGGGTTATTTTTCTAAAAACCTTTACATTAGGTTATAAAATAATCTCACTGCTCTGAGATCATCAGTGTATAGGAGACCTAGCACAGTGTGGTTCAGGGGAATCATAGGTTAATCTGAATATAGTTTTGATTGAGTTCTCTCTATAGATCTGCCCTCTGTGCAAGGACCTTTGCTCTTTTATAGTATATGTGACATCATCCGTAAATGTTCATGATAGAACTTTGTTGTAAGTCCTTCGTGTTGCTGCAGGGCTTTAGTAGCCCAAACCCTAAGTCTATTTGGGTGCCAGGGAAAGTAGTTGCAGAATTTAGTTGTCAACGTTCCGAATGTTCTTTGAAAAAAGTGCCTTCTGTTGGCATTGGTCATACAGGATATGCCTTGAAAAGAGGGGTTTCATGATGACACACATTTGGGAAATGCTACATTCGATCCCTTGCCCCATGCAGATTTACAGCACATACTTCAGCATATTGAAAGCTTGAAGAAATCCTTTGCTAATTTAACTTCAGCTTTGCCAAATCGTGGATTTCTAAAACTTACTTGATTTAAAACTCTTCCTGCGCATATTTCTTACTCTCAATTAGAATTCATATCCAAGAAATAACTGATGTGAAACATTCTGTTTTCTAGTATAATAATGATTTTTTTTTCTTAGGAATGAACAATTGCTTTTACCTTTTCTTTTTGCTGCTAGGGCTTTTATTCTAAAGGGCTATCCAGATAGCTTTTCAGATCTGTAACAACATCTCCGTGGAGATTTTATTTAGGAAATGTATGAATGAAGCATTTAAAAATATAAAGGGAGATCATGGAGATCATCATGAGATGAAGCTAA
This sequence comes from Spilogale gracilis, assembly GCA_004023965.1. Lineage (NCBI taxonomy): Eukaryota > Metazoa > Chordata > Mammalia > Carnivora > Mephitidae > Spilogale > Spilogale gracilis. The sequence goes on from PITA01000304.1 coordinate 213,199, forward strand.
GAGACTTTCAGCGCATCCTTGGTAAATTCTGTGTTAAAAAGGGGTCTGTGTTGAGATGGACTGCAGTCCTAAGTCCAAAACTCAGTATGAGGCTGGTGTTAATACCTTGGATATTAAAGTCAGAAAGACCGGGTTTCAAGTCATAGCTCTCCAAAGTCTTCTTTGTTCTGAGACAATATACCTAACCTTCTCGTTTATATGCTGTGTATGGGAATGCCCAAATCCTGGGTATGTGGGGAGGGTGTCTTCTCTGTATAACATCTTGAAAGTAAAAATTATTAAAGTCAAAATACAAAAAGGAAAATGGGACCAGCTAACATTTTACTAAACAAGCATATTTTTCTTTTGTGTGTATATGAAACATGTTAGATTATATTAGAAATATAAGTAGTTTCTATGTGATACTGAACACACAAATGAAACATTAAAATTAACCAATCATTGCTGATTATATAAACATCCAGATGTTTGGCATAGAATAGATTAAACATCTGGCTCTTGAATTGAAATTTTTACTTTTCATATGCAAGTTTTGATGGCACTACTTGATGTATATTTCTTTCCTTTTTTAAAAAAATATTTATTTATTAGAAAGAGGGAGTGCAGGAGTGGGGAGAGGGGAAGAGGGGGAGGGAGAGGGACAAGCAGACTCTGTGGATTAGGTAGGGATCCCTGTATGGGGCTCAATCCTATGACCTGGAGATCATGACCTGAGCCAAAATCAAGAGTCAGATGCTTAACTGACTGAGCTACCCAGGTGCCCCATTTGATGTTTATTTCTATACAAAAATTTCCTTTCGAAAGTAACTGGCATGTGACTTACACAGAAGAAATGTATAGAACAGGGAAAACATTTCAGTTTTTGGTAAATTTTAATCTCACAATTACCTTTTACTCTTAGTTTCATACCCAGTTCAATCTATTCAATAATAATTTTGAATCTTATTATAAAGCAAATCCTGTGTTAGGCAATATGGATTAAAAACAAGCATAAAACCCAACACTGCCTGGAGAATAGGTCACATTTGAAGGAAGAAAAGAAATGTTTGAAACAAAAATTTAGCTTCAGCACTGAAATATATCAGGGTGCCCTAGGCTCACAATAATGCCCCCCGCCCCCCCTTCCCAGTTCCCAGCTAGGGAGAGTAGAGAAAAGGAATGTTTGGGAAGACTTTCAAGAGGAAGATGATACTGGAATTGAGTAATAAAGAAAAATAGCTGTGTGCGAGGTGGATTAGGGAGGTGGTGGACATTACGGAGCTCATGGATTTGTCCCCTGGAGTTTAGGATCTATATGTAGGGTGTTTGGGAGCTGACAGCAAGGAGAAATTTTAAGTAGCTTTCCCTTGTAGTCCTCAGGGTGACAGGATGATGTTGCACAAGTGTGAGTGTTGCATAGGGCACTGGGTGTGGGGCATAAACAATGAATCTTGAAACACGGAAAAAATAAAATAAAATAAATTTAAAAAAAAGTGAGTGTGAGGGCAGTAGTATGGAGGATGAACTGTGAAGGGAGAGAGGTAACAGCAAGGAGACTACTGCATTCTGGGATTATGAAAACCTGACTTTAGAAAAAAGGAGTGATAAGAGAACACAGATTATTGAGATGTAAATGAGCTAAAAACAGTCCAATTTGGTGCTATTAGGAGTAAGGAGTAAAGGAGAGGGAAGTTTGCATTAGTTTTTTTGGGTTTCTATCTGAGTGACAGGGAAATAATGTCATCTCTGTATAGATCTTAGAAGAAAGGAGAAAGAGGAACAGTTCTATGAATGAATATGGTGAATTTAGTTTTTGACAAATGTTTGGAGGGCATAAAAAAGTGGTCGAGGTTGTAATAATTGATTTTGCAAATGTTGAAATCCGAAGTAAGTAAGAGGAAACACTATAAACATTCTAAACACTAAATTTAAAATATTCTGTAGATTACATGATACTCCAGAACATCAGTGCAATGGGTATATCTCTTGAAATTTCTTTATTGTGAATTTCATTAATTAATGATCTTGGATGATCAGAATATTGGAAATTTATTATTTATGCCTGATAGGATCTATGAGCCATGATTTCACTACTGTCATATGTTCACCTTATCCAGAACTGTATGATTTTGTGAGTTATCTTCTAGAAGACCAATTCATTTGAATTTGAAGACTAAAGATTTTTTTGTGCTCCCTATGCCCATTTGTGTGTTTGAAGGGAACTGGGTTTGAATTCAGGTTTTTTTCTGTGGGTCTAAATAGCAGAAAGAAATTAAAGTTCCTCCAAAATTGTTGAATAATTAAGTGATATGTCACTTTCTATATAGTATCAATTATTTTGTGTTGGAAATGTTTCTGGATGTAATCCCAAACACTGGACTACCTATTGACTCAGTTTGACCTTACCTTGGGATTTTAATATTGATATTATGTGGAACTGGAGGGTGCTACCCATTGTCAAACTTCAAAGCCCAAGCCTCACTGTCATCTGACTTGCTCTATGAGGCAGGGGAAATGGAGTTTTTCCTAGATCTTGGCAGGAGACCCTAATGCACACTTTTAAATTAGAGGCAAAACTAAACTTCTGAATAGCCATCAGCAGGCCAGGACTTGGCACCCCTCCGTAGTAAGATCTGAGCTATAATCTCCAATATTGTTTTATCTCTTTAGTGATGGATTGAGGAATAAATTTCATTTTTCTGATAGCCAAGATAACTTGGCTCAACTTTACACTAACACTCTATGTTATTCATCTCAAAATGACCCTTACTCTGTTTTAGTGCTTAAGCAACCTGAAAAGTTTAAATGATAGTGTTTTAATTATTGAGGGCTAATGGTATATTTTAATATCGGGTAAGTCTTGTTCACTCTCATTACTCTTATTTTTTTTCCTTCTGATGCTTTTCTTTATAATGTTCTGTTGTGCACAAAATTCATACTAAATGCTTTAGCATATACTTTTAAAGAGAGAAAATTTCTCATATATGCATTATAATACTAACATTAAAAATAATTCCGACTAATTAATGTTATCTAATATTTAGTCCATATTGAAATGTCCTGGATTGTATCTCAGATGTCTTTAGTTTGTTGTCATTTATTGAATCAGTATTCAGAATCTACACATTGAATTTTGCTGTGATGTCCCTTAAAGCTCACATACACGCGCCAATTTTTTTTAAAGATTTTATTTATTTCTTTGAGAGAGAGACAGAGATAGTGACAGAGATAGTGAGCTGGGAGGAGAGGGAGAAGCAGGCTGGGAGGAGAGGGAGAAGCAGGCTCTCCTCTGAGCAGAGAACCCGATGTGGGGCTCGATCCCAGGGCACTGGGATCATGACCCGAGCTGAAGGCAGACGTCTAACTGACTGAGCCACCCAGACACCCCCACGTGGAATTTTTTTAATGCTATAATCTGGTGAAGAGGCTATTGGTTACTGATTTTCTAGAATGTTCCACATTCTAGAAATTTTTCCCAGATGTCTTTGCTTATTCTTTTCACATATGAATTTCAAAAGCAACTTGTATAGAAACCATCTCTGTCCATGATGGAGTAACAAGAACTAGATTCGCTGCCCTACATTATAACAACTAAAACCTGTGCTAAACATATGAAACAATGGATTTCTGCCATTGGACAAAAGGCAGCACAGAACAATCATCCCTGAGAAAGGAGCAATAAATAAAGTGAACCCTGTACATCCAGCTTATTGCCTGCAGAGAATTTCAGAGTTGCAGCTCATAATAGAGGTATCCAAATAGAGTTTAGCAGCCTGAGGTGAGGAGAGAGAGTTCAGAATTTAGGGAGGGAAAGGTGGCTAAAATTCATGGAACAGAATACAAGAGAAGAGAGCAGCACACGCACACACACATACACACACACACACACACACACATGCACACACAAACAGAATGAGAGCAAGCAAGAGAAACACATTGTGAGGGATGTTCTTGAGTCTTTATGTAGACATCAGTATATCATGTACTATGTGAGGCAAGACAAAGAACCACCAGGAAAAGCAGATGGAATGATCTCAGAAGGGACATATGGTTGAGGATAGTTCTTGTTCTTACCATGTAGAGAAAAAATATCTAATAGAAAGTGAATAGAGTCTTCAGGAGAGCGTAGCCGGAGTAGTGAAACCTAGAATAATAGCTGCTTTGGATTGATCAAATCTTAAAACCAATTTTTGAAAGGATCAAATTGTTGCTAATTAAGAGAAAAGAGTTCAAAAAAGTAAAAATTTACAATCCTTAATTAGGAGAAATGTCAGTAAAAACAGAATAGCAGTGGCAGAGAAGATAGGCTAGGCAAATGATTATGCGTGTACTCTACATGTTCAGGAGAGTAGAAGAAAAGTATGAGAGACAAGAAAGATTTAAAAATGGCCCAATAGAACTTCAAAAGTGAAAAGTACAATGTGTAAAAAGAAAAATACACTTAATGGGATTAGATTAGACACTACAAAAAGCCAGATTTGTAAAATTAAAATGATAGATTTATTCAGAATGAAATGGAGAGAAAAAGGACTGAATTAAAATGAACAGTGGTACAACATAGGAGGTCTTATATATGTGCTTGGAGTCTTGGAAAAGAGTACGTGGAAGCATTTGAAGAAAATTTTCTAAATGTGATAAAGATAATAAACCGACAGAGCCAAGAATCTCAATAAATCCCAAGCAGTTAAACAAAAGATGATGAAAACTATGACAAGGCACATTATAGTTAAATTGCTTACCCAGTGATAAAGAGAAAATCTTAAAACTAGCCAGAAATAGTATAGCATATAGACAAGTTGAATCACTATGTTGTACACCTGAAGCTAATTTAATGTTGTGTGTCAGCTAGACCAAAAACAAAGCTAAAAACTAGCCAGAAGAAAGTCATTTTATATACAGCAGAAAAAAGATTAGATTGACAGCTGACTTCTTGTGAAAAACATTGCAAAGGAAAAGACATTATTAAGACAGTTTTAACATATTAAAAGAAAAACTGTCCAATTACAATTGGATAGTTGGCAGAAATATTTTTCAGGATCAAAAGCAAAACAAGGACTTTCAAGTGCATAAAAACTGAAAAATCTTACCACCAGTAGACTAGCACTTCAAGTAACATTAAAGAAAATAATTTCACCAGAAGGCAAATATAAATGGGGAATCAGTATGGGCACAGTAGAATAAATAACATCTGATAAGAAAAATATGAGTAAATATAAAAAGCTTTTTTCTTACTTTAAATTATCTTTGAAAGGTAATGGGCTGTTTAAGGCAGGAGTTGGAAAAATAAGGCCAGTGGACCTAATCTGTCCCTACAAGCTGCTTTTTATGGCCTGTGAGCTAAGAATAATTTTTACATTTTTAGTGGTAAGAAGACATAAGCAAAAGCATCAACAAAAACAAAGGAAATATGTACCAGAGAGGGCATGTGATCTGCAGTGTCTTAAAAAAAATAAAAATGAATAAAATATTTACTGTCTGGCCCTTTACAGAAGAAAATCCCTGGTTTAAAGCAAAAATACTAATGTTATATTGTAACATTTATACCATATGGAAGAGCAAAATGTGTGAAAAATGACAGGACAAATTCTAGTAGAGAGGCAATGGAATAATAATGTCACGAGATTTTTCTATTAATATTTAAGTGCTATAACATTACTTAGAGTTCGATTGTGAAAAGTTAATTATGTAAGTTGAGTACAATTAATAAATATTAATTAATAATATTTATACAATTAATAATAATATTAATAATAAAACAACCAGTAAGAAAGATGAATAGTTACTAAGCCAAAAAAAGAGATACAGTGGACTAAAATAATAGTTATTCCAAAAGAAGGAGGTAAAGAGGAAAAATGATATAAAGATCAGAAGGGAAAATAAAAAATGATAAGCAATATGGGAGAACTAAACCTAAAAATATAAATAAGTCATATTAAAAATAAAGTCATTATATTAAATATAGTTATTACACCCCATTAAGTTACAGATGTGCTATAATGGATAAATAAGCAAGATATGAAAGTATGTGTTATACAATAAGCCCCCTCAAACATAAAGACACAGTTGTTTAAAACTCAAATGATGGGAAAATATATGGAGGGGCTGTATTAATATGAGATAAAATAAGTTTAAAGAATATTGCCAGTGATAAGGTACATTAGTTTTTGAATGATAAAGAGGATATAACAATTCTAAATGTTTGTGTCTCTAATACAGTAGTTTACAGATAAATGAAAAGAGAACTAGTAAAATTGAAAGAACAAATGGACAAATTTCCAATTAAAGTGAAAGGCTTCATACTTGATAGAAGACAAAAATAAGTAGGGATATAGAAACCTTTGAAGAAAACTGTAAATAAACTTTACCTAGTAAATATTTTTAGAACCTTCTACTCAATATCAAAATATGTATTCCTTTCAAATTCACATAGAACTTTAACCAAGGTCATAATGCATGTCTCTATTTAAAAAGTATTCAAATCATACAGAGTGTCCTATGTAACACGTGTGGGTACAAGACTTCATTCTGATTTCACCAGTTTTTCCATTAATATTCTTTTTCTGTTCCAGGACCAATCCAAGATACCATATGGCATTTAGAAGTTATTTACTATTATTTATTTAGCAGGTGATCTTTTGGGTACAGTTAATTGTACAAAAAATAAACACACCTGCTTTGTACTAATTCAGTTTTCCCTCTTTATAATTTATGATAAGACAGTGATTCTCAAACTTTAATGTGCATATGAAGTACCTGGGGTTCTTATTAAAATGCAGATTCACAGTAAATTAGGGTGGGGCCAGAGGTTCTGCTTTTCTAACAGGCTCTCAGATATATTAATATTTTTGATCCATGGGCCATACTTTGGATTGCAAGGACCTAAAACATGGAAACTATGACGAGATAGACTGAGTGCTAACTCTGTAGTTAGTGCTGGACTTGGGTTTCTGGCAACCCAGTCATGTGGCTGATGATTTGAAACAGAAACAGAAACTTGCAGAACACTGCGTTGAGAAAGAAGGTAAAGATGTGAAGCCTCTAAGATCACAGAGCTTAGGAGCAAAATGGAGACAGATATGGGACTTCCTAGATAATGGTTGGGCTCCCAGGAACCTAGCTCTTAGAAAGCAGTCCCTAAGACCAATCTCACTCTCTACACTTAACCTTCCGTCAGTTATAAGCCCACTTTATTTGCATTAGCATTAATGGGACCCTACTTCTTCTCCCTAAAACATCTTGATTTAGACCCATATAAAAATAATACCCACCAGCTGCACCAAGGAAAAAAGGAAAGAAAAAATAAAATGACCTCTGGGAATACATGGATTTAGAAATATAAATCAGTCTTTCTGTAAAATCTCATTGTAATTTCTGTCAATGAAACATCCTTTTCCAGGAGTTTAAAACACTTCATAACAAAAAAAAAAGATTCCTCCCAAATCACGTCATATTTATAATTCAAACACAAATTTTAGTGTAAAAAAATTATATGAAATTGAAAAAATGATTGAATTTATAAAATCAATTCAGTATGTTTTTTTAGATCAGTGTGTCCTATTAAGATGATGTGTATCTGAGGGGCAGAACTGAAATCACAGCTATAGTTAGCTTCTGAGATAAAAGGATAGACCTGATGATCTCAAAATTTCATGTTACTGTTATACAAACAAAACTGGGCAGATATCACAACATGTTAATAATAGGCTTTGATTGTGTGTTTTTAAAGTGAGGTCATCAAAACAAAGTATAATTTAAGGTACCTGGTATCTTTTCTGGTCTCTGCAATAGTATCATTGAGTAATCACTTTGTTGCCTCTACCCTGAAACTCCCTGACATTTTATTACCTGTGTAATTGGTTGAATTTCTTTCTTCCTTTCTCTGTTTCTTTCCTTCCCTGTCTCTAACTCATCCATTTATTCATTCATTCAGCATCTATCAAATGCATGTGTACCTCTGTGAAGGAAATATAAAATCAGTACTGCAACCCCATTAACAATTGCAAAATTATCATTTGTTCTCAAAGCAATTTGGACGTAAATTACCTTCTCTCCTGCGGGGCTAAGCAAAGAGTCTGTAAACTCCTACAAACTAACAAACCTCTTCTGATTCTCTGGGGTAAATCAATATTTTGATATGCTTATATACAGATTCTTGTATTTCTTGCTACTAACATAGGAAACATTCAGTATATTATATATGTGTATGTACACACATATAATGTATATAATATGTAAATTTAATATACATATCCATACATATTTATACATAATGACTTTAATTGTGTGTTTATTTCATAATTTAAATCTGACTTTATGGTACTGTTCATGTTTGTTTACCCAAGAATTTAGGATTTCGACATAAGATCTGTATTTTCTGCCCTTTTATGTGTTTATGTTTTATATTCTATACCATATTGTATATCTTATCTTCTGTTCCACCGCATAGTCCTGCCCCTGAGAGCTCAGGTGACAATGTCATGTGGCCTCTAAATGGCCAATTGGTCATTGATATGTCTATTTCTATTTTATTTTTGGTTTATTTCTCTTTATGATCTGAGAAATAATACCTTGAACTCTTCTTTCTCCCAATTTTGCCCTATTTAAACCTGGAGAATTTGAATAAATATAATTCACTTCTTCAGTATACCTAGAATGAGTTTCCTTTCTTTCTTTCTTTCTTTCTTTCTTTCTTTCTTTCTTTCTTTCTTTCTTCCTTTCTTTCTTCCTTTCTTTCTTTCTTTCAGCATTAGGAAATCAGAAGTAAGAGCTTTTTAGAGAGAGCTATCTTTCTTGGTACCCATGATGTGATAATTATCGGTTTTTAGGTCCCTGATATTTGACATGCTGTAGTGAGGTAATACAGCTATCTATATCATTTAATTCTCATAGAATCCTCTTGAATCACTAAGGTGACTCTTGCATATTTTCAAAGCAGGCATTGCCTCCACTAATTTTAGCTCATGATCACTGGGGAAGGTCCTCCATAAAAGCTTTTTGATTTGGCTAAGATCTATAAATATATTTTCCATGGCTGTTCTAACCAGGATTATTATCCATAGATTTTCAGAGTTAACCTTCCCTCTACACCTATCACTGTGTAACTAACTTCCTGCTTTTCTTGACTCAGGAGTCTTTAAGTCCCATAGTTAAATGGTGAAGCATTTGTTTGTGACAAATACCATATGTCCAGAATACTCATACCTGGCTAAGAGAGGCCTTGCAGGACCTGACAGGTGGTGTGTCTGCATATGGGTTGTTCTGGTATGATCGTTTGTAATGATTCTCATAAGGAGTATGAGTAATTTACATATCAAAGGTCCAATGTCAGGAATGTATATTAAGTAAGAAGCACAGAAGTATTAAATTTTGAATCAGGAAACTTCTGGGACCATATCTCAACTTTAGAGGCATTTCTAGTAAAAAATAAATAATAAAGGTATTTCTGGTAAAGACAACTTAAGTAACTGTTTTGTTGACAGTGTCTTCTTTCATATTTGAAGATGATATTGGTGACTCATTCATATCTCATTCAATCCTCATTTTATCTTTGAGCCAAGAATTAGGGTGCACATAGATTTATGACTCATACGCTATTCATCATGTCACATATCTAGTGTCTCATTATCTCACTTTGCCTCAAATATGACTCTTTCCTCAGACATTAATTTAGAAAAACCCATTGTAATATGTATATATGTAACTGAGTAGGAGGGAGATCTTTTGTGGTGGAGAAGTGCTTGCTATGCCCCTGCAATGTCATAGAGTGTAGCATTTCTATTCAGCTGAGCTTGACTTCAAAGACCTTTGTTTAAGCATTTCCAGTGTGTATTTTGGAAATTAAAAGTAGTTTTGTTAGTACTGTTTTTACTGCTGGACTTCTCAGAACATTTATTATTGCTAATACGCATTTGTGAGTCTACAAAGGGAAAAGAAGTACATAATTTTCAACATTGTCCAAATTTATTTAATAGAAGAGTATCCTTTTTTTTTCCCACAAAGACACAGAATAAGTCAGGGCATTGACTTTGTGCAGTGCACTCCAGGAAACTATTTTAGAACCTGACTACTCTGACTATTTTAGTAGTTGGAGAAGAGCTCTATTAAATTAGGAGGGAGGAAGGTAGAGACGAAGTGTAATAGAGCTTTCGGTGAGGTTCTTAGTTTTGCCTAAATATTATATTTTATTAAATGTGAAAGTGAAAATAAATGCATCACTTCAACTGCCATAATTACTTTGGTAAAATGATGGTAAATAGCAGCATAGTCATTTTTTAGTATTTGAGTTTTGTTCATGTTCACCATGTTGGTTATGGATGCAAGGCCAGCTATTATTATGATTTCCTTTACTTCCATGCTACTGCAGTTTTAAATTTGAGCCTCCGATCCATTTCCCTTATTTTGCCCAGTTCTCACTTGGCTTCAGGTCTGGCAGGATGAGGAAGGTTTTCCCTTATAGACATGCCCTCTGTCATGCATTTTGAATGCTCCTGTGCATTCCCTCTCACTGCTTCCTACCCCCCAACACATCCCAAATTTTGGTATCTGGCCATTGGGTTAGTTATCTGCAATTCTCTCAGTTTAGTCCACTTACCTTAATCCCAGCTCCTTCAGATTAAATGCCCCCAATTTTAATTTTAAGGTGAGGTTTTTGGGGTGTTTTTTTTTTACAATTTAGAGGGATCTTCTATTGTTGGTATTTAAAAATTCTCCCATACTTGCTTCATATTTACTTGTAATTTCCCTGTTGGATTTAACTACAAAGAATAAAAGAAGGGGTACATTTTTAGAAAAAGCTCTTTAAGTCTGTATTTTCCTGGTTAACATGTCAAAAACCTGTTCTTCCCTAGCAAACTTCCAAAATGATGGGTTTAGCTGAGGGACTAGGAATGCAGTGGAGAACCTGTGAGGACAGTGGGAGTCAAATCAGTGGCGTGTTGTAGCTGGCTCCTACTGGCTCACCAGGGCCAAATTTGAGATTCCCGTGAATTATGAAAGCTGGCTGTTAATCACAACCATTATTGAAAATCAAGTCATATAAGTATAATTAAATAAATTATATTAAAAACAAAGATAATAAATACTCAAAACTTACCACTTCTAATTATTTTACTCCACGTTACTATTATATATAATCAAGGTTATTTATATCTGTTGAATTTTCCTGGTGCTGGAAATATTATAGAATAGTGCGCTATTTTGTGCATCTCCTCCAAATTCCATGGTCAGGTTAGTAGCTTAAAATTGGCCATGGGAAAATATTCACACTACAGATTGCTTGATTTGTTTTATCTCTTTCTAGACCAGAAGTTGGCAACCTTTTTCTGTACATCTGTATCATTAAAACAATTTAATAAGGTAACAGGCTATTCAGATTTGGCCCATGAGCCAAGGTTTGTCTTTCTCTAGTATAAATTTAAGAAGGTGCCGCAATGTTTATGATGTATGTTATATGTGTATCCCTTACATTGTGAATAGTCCAAAAAATTCAGAAAATATTCCAGTACTTGAAAACTGTTATTCCATTTGGCAAAAAAGTCACCAGCATCTTTCATGAATGAGTGCTGTTCTGACATACTTCTTGCTTTCACTTTCATGTTACTTACTCCTGTAAATGAAAGTATTTTCCAGAATCTAGGTCAGAACTACACTTGTTTGTCAATTGCCATAATATATTGGTTACAACAGAATTTGCAAAAATCAACAAAAACATTTTGCGAGAATCAAGTGGTTATATGGAATTGTATGTGGTACTATTTTTGTTATTTGTAAATTGTGTGCTACTGTACCTTTATATTGGTAAGGGATTTTGTGTACACAAATGTACATATGCATTTTTTTTCTGAAAATTCTCTTGTTAAACATTTATCAGTTTATAATTGAGGGAAAAAGAAATCATGTGGGAGCACCTGGAAGTAGCCATGGAAAAGGAAGGAAGTGGACTACCCTCTTGAGCTTTCAGAAAGAAAGGAAGAGGGTGCTTGGGATAAAATGAATTTGGCTGTTTTTTTTGGACACAGATTTAGGATTCCTCTGGATTGAGGTGGGGAATAGGATTATGGTACTTGAGGCAGGCCAAAGTGAAATGATTACTTTAAGTATGTTACACACAATGAAATCATCTAATGCAACAGTTGGCCCTGAGGTAACATGTTGTTGAGTAGAAGTTAAAATGAGGTAACATGTATGTTGAGTAGAAGTTAAAATCCAGTAGGTGTGCTATACCAGAGTCTTTAACTTAGTTTCAGTGGTCAAAATACTTTGAATACCTAACAGACAATTTATATATTTTGGGGAAACATGTATGTCATAAAATAATCTGAATTTTAAATGATTAAAGCACTCTTTTTGTGCATGTTATGCATTGGAGATTGCACTTTTATTTTCTTTTGTTGTTATTGTCTTCAGTGCTACTTTTTTAGAATTCCATTTGTTAGAGCATCTATTTCTTTCCACAGCTTCGAATAAAATGCAGTATGGCCATTTATCAACATTGCATTATATGGCAGCTCTAGGTCACATGCATGCAGATCATCTATGATGCATACCACCTGGAGGCACAAATGTAATCCTGCCCAACTTTCTTGCCTATTATCAATTTTCTGTACTGGTGTCCAGGATTGTGTGAGTTCAGACAGTGTTAATTTATATTGATATAACTTAAAACCTGAATTAGAGAATTATTCCTTTTGCCTGAAGAATATTATCTATTCTCAAATGTCAGTGATTTTTCATTTTGATTGGATTGCTGTTTGGATACTTACCCCCCATCTTCCTTTTCTGTCTCACTCAAAAGTTTGCCTCCATTATAAAGATTATTCAGAATTGACTGTGCTGCTATTCTGTTATCCATCACAGTTGATGGGAAATTTCCCAATATCTCATTATCAGTTATCACTTTGAAAAGCAAAGCCTATATATTTGTTTGTCCTTCTTCCCATTCTAAATAATGGGAATCTCCAATTTCAGTAGGAACCATTTGATGTTCTCCCTACACAATATATATGTTGCTGGAAGGTGGCAATGACAGCAGTCTAGTTCCTTGGTGACTTTATCAGAGCGTCTAAGAAGTGTGAGTGGTGTTTGCTTAAGGTGAATAAAATGAAGGGCGATTTCTGCACTGTTGTTTACAATGAAAACTAAAATGTTCTATACTAAATGCCAAATTCAATAAACAATAGTGCATGTAAATGAAACACTCTGAATCATAAAATAAATTTAAATAAAATTTAAGAAAAAGACATATAATATTTATTGAAAAATGATGGAGTTAAAATTTATGGACTAATCCTAATTTTATAAATATGTATGTGTGTATTACTTATGAATAAACACATTGAAAAAATATATTACAGTTATTTTCTTTAAGTAAGATTATGGGTGGTTTTAGGTTTTTTTCAGTCTCCTCTGTAGTTTTCAGATATCTATAATGGTCATGTCTGTTTTTATAATTAGAATTTAAAATACCATTACCACCATTAAATATTTCCAAAACTAAGTAAAACAACTTATCTCCTTTCCCTCATTCCCTACCACCTCATTCACTGAAATAAGAGGAAGTCTGCTTGAAATACTCAGATTTCTTTGTATGCTTTCATAGAATTATGATTTTTTTCTTTATTGAGGTAGAATTCGTATTTAACATAGTATTTTGGGTGTACAATGTAATATTTTTTTTAAGATTTATTTGAGAGAGAGCATGCAAAGGGTGCATGGGCAGAGAGAGAAGAGAATCTTAAGCAGACCCCATGCTAAATGTGGAACCTGACACAGGACTCAGTCTCACAACCCTGAGATCACAACCTGAGATGAACCCAAGAGTTGAGCACTTAACTGACTGTGTCACTCAGGTGCCCCAATAATTTGATACTTGTATACACTACAAAGTGATAACCACAATACGTTTAGTACCAACTGTCACCATACAACTGACCCCTTTCACCTATTTTGCACACCCTTAACTTCTTCTGCTCTGATAACCACCAATATGTTCTCTATATCTATGAGTTTTATTTTCTTTATTCATTTGTTTTGTTTTTTAGATTCCACTTATAAATGAAGTCACATTTATTTGTCTTTCTGTTTGACTTATTTTATTTAGCATAATATTCTCAAGGTTCATGCAAGTTGTCACAATTGGCAGTATTTCCTTTTTATGGCTGAATAATATTTACACACACACACACACACACACACACACACACACACACACACACCTTTAGCCATTTATCCATCAACGGACTCTGAGGTTATTCCAATACTTTTAATATTGTAAATAATGCTGCAGTGAACATAGGGGTACAGATATCTTTTCAGATTAGTGTTTTCGTTTTCTTTGGGTAAATATCCAGAAGTGGAATAACTGATAATATGGTAGTTCTATTTTTAATTTTTTGAGGATTCTCGTTACTATTTTCCTTAAGGATTGCACCAATTTACATTCCCACCAGTGGTGTACAAGGATTCCCTTTTCTCTGTATCTTCTCCAATAGTTGTTATTTCTGTCTTTTTGGCAGTTGCCTTTCTAACAGGTGTGAGATGATACCACATTCTGGCTTTGATTTGTGTTTCCTTGATAATCCATGTTGTTGAACATCTTTTCATGAGCTTATTTGCTGTTTGTCTTTTTAAAAAAAAGTCTATTTAGATTTTTTGCACATTTCTAAAATATATTGTTTTGGTTTTTTAGTAGTGAATTGTTTGAATTCTTTATATATTTTGGATACCTTCCATAATTTGCAAATATTTTCTCCCATTCAGTAGGTTGCTTTTTCATTTTGCTGATAGTTTCCTTTGCTGTGCAGCTTTTTGTTTTGTTTTGTTTTTTTAAGATTTATTTATTTATTTTAGAGAGAGACTGAGAGTGTACACATGGGTGCAAGCAGGGGGAAGAGCAAAGGCACAGGGAGAGAGAGAATTTCCAAGCAGACTCCCTGTTGAGTGTGGAGCCCATCGCAGGGCTCAATCCTAGGACCCTGAGATCATGACCTGAGCCAAAATCAAGAAACCAACACCCTCCTGAAACACTTAGGTGCCTCTATGGAGAAGCTATTTTGTTTGATATAGTCTCACTTCTTTACTTTTGCTTTTGTTGCATTTGCTTTTACAGTCAGATTCAAAAATTCAGTGCCAGGACTGATGTCAAGGAAATTACTACTTATGTTTTCATCTAGGAGTTTTGTAGTTTTAGATCTTATATTCAAGTCTTTAATTCATTTTGATTTAATTTTGTGTAGGATGTTAGCTAGTGGTCTAGTTTTATTCTTTTTGCACGTTCCTGTCCAGTTTTCCCAATACCATTTATTGAAGAGACTTATGTATTCTTGGTTCCTTTATTATATATTAATTGGCCATATGTGTGTAGATTTATTCTGGGCTCTTTTTACTGTTTTATTGATATATGTGTCTGTTTTTATGCCGATACCACACTGTTTTGATTACTATAGCTTTGTAGTATAGTTTGAAATACCTTTACCTTTGCTCTTCTTTCTCAAGATTGTTTTTGCCATTCAGAGTCTTTTGTGGTTCCATACAATTTTAGAACTATTCCATTTCTGTGAAAAATGGCATTGGAATTTTGAGAAGGACTGCATTGAATGTGTAGATTGCTTTGGATGGTATGGACATTTGAGAATATTAATTCTTTCAATCCATGAACATGGGATATCTTTTCATGTTATTTGTGTCTTCTTCCATTTCTTTTATCAGTGTCGTATAGTTTTCAGTATATAGGTCTTTTACTCCCTTGGTTAAATTTATTTCTAGGTATTTTATTCTTTTTGATGCAGTTGTAAATGGGATTACTTTCTTAATTTCTCTTTCTGAAAGCTTGTTATTAGTGTATACAAATGAAACATTTCTGTATATAAACTTCCTTTCCTATAACTGGACTAAATTCATTTATTAGTGTTTTGGTGAGGTCTTCAGGGTTTTCTATATAGGAGCATGTTATCTGCTGTGACAGTTATACTTCTTTGCAATTTTGATGCATTTTATTTCCTTTTTTTTTTCCTAATTGCTATGGCTAGGAATTCCAATACTGTGTTGAATTAAAGTGGTGAGAGTGAGCATCTTTGTCCTTTTCCTCATCTTAATGGAAAAGCTATTAGTTTCTTACCAGTGTGTATACTGTTAGCAGTGGATTTGCCATATATGGCCTTTATTGAGGTACATTCCCTCTATATTTACTTTGTTGAAAGTTTTGATTATAAATGGATATTAAAATTTGTCAAATGCTTTTTTCTGCATATGTTGAGATGATCATATGATTTTTATCCTATATTTTATGACTATGATGTATCATGTTGATTGATATGTGAATGTTGAAACATCCTAGAATTCTTGGAATAAGTTTCCCTTGATCATGGTATGTGAGCCTTTTAATATATTACTAAATTGGTTTGTTACTTTTTTGGTAAAGGTTTTTGTATGTATGTTCATCAGGGATATGGGCCTATAATTTTCTTTTTTGTGTGTGGTGTTGCTGGCCTCATAAAATGAATTTGGAAGCATTATCTCTTCTTCATATTTTTGGAATACTTGAGGAGGATAGGTATTAAATCTTTGAATATTTGGTAAAATTCGCCAGTGAAACCATCTCATCTTGGATTTTTATTCAGAGGTTTTTGATTAATGATTCAACTTCTGCCTTGGTAATCAGTCTATTCAAATTTTTAATTTCTTCATAATTTAATACTAGAAGATTGTATGTTTCTAGAAATGAACCTGTATCTTCTAGGTTGTCCAAATTACTGACATATAATTGTTCATAGAAGTCCTTTATGATTCTTTTTATTTCTGTGTTTGGTATCAATTTAACTTTTCTTTCATTTATCTTTTTAGTTATTTGGCCTTTTATTTCTTGGTTAATATAAGTAAAAGTTTGTCAGTTTTATTTTCAAAGAACCAAATCTTAAGTTTCATTGATCTTTTCTATTATTTTTTAAGCCTCATTTAATTTTTTTGCTTTGATCTTATTTCCTTTCTTCTGCTAACTTTGAGCTTTATTTGTTTTTCTTTTTCTTATTCCTCTGGATATAAAATTAGATTACTTATTTCAGTCTTTGTTTGTTTCTTGAGTTAGGCCTGTATTGCTATGAACTCTGCTCTCAGAATGGCTTTTCCTGCATCTGATTGATTTTGTATTGTTGTATTAACATTTTCACTTATCTCAAGGTATTTGACTTCTTCACTGATGCGTGGATTGTTCAGTAGCATGTTGTTTAATCTCTATGTATTTGTGATTTTTTCACGTTTTTTTTTTGTGTGTGTGTTTGTTTTTTTTTGTAATTGATTTCTAGTTTTATGCCATTTCAGTCAGAGAAAAACCTTGATGTGATTTCAATCTGTTTAAATTTATTAAGATTCTTTTGTGGCCTTACATATGATCTGTCCTGGAAAATGTTCCATGTGCACTTGAAAAGAATATATTTTCTGCTGCTTTTGGATTGGATGCTCTGTATATATGTATTAAGTCCATCTGATCTAATGTGTTATTTAAGTCTGATAAATCCTTATTGATTTTCTGTCAGGATGATCTATCCATTGGTGTAAGTGAGGTATCAAAGTTTTCTATTATTATTGTATTGCTGTCAGTTTTTCCCTTTGGGTTTGTTAATATATATTTTATATATTTGGGTGCTCCTATGTTAGGTACATAAATATTTACAGGTGTTATATGCTCTTATTAGATTGACCCATTTAACATTGTGTAATAACCTTGTTTGTCTCTTGCTATAATCTTTATTTTAAAGTATATATTGTCTCATATAAGTATAGCTATACCAGCTTTCTTTTCATTTCTATTTGTATGGAATTTTTTTTAAGATTTTTTTCATTTATTTGAGAGAGTAAGAGAGGACATGAGCAGGGGTTGGGGCAGAGGGAGATGGAGAAGCAGACTCCCTACCAAGCAGGGAGCCCAATGTGGGGCTTGATCCTGGAATCCTGAGATCATGACTTGAGCCAAAGGCAGATGCCCAGCTGAGTCCCCAGGTACCCCTTGTATGGAATATTTTTATGAACTTCACTGTTTGCACTTTCACACTGTCTGTGTCATTAGTCCAAAGTGAGTCTCTTGTAGGAAACGTATAAATGACACTTGTATTTTTTTGTTTGTTTTTTTTAAATCTGTTCAGGCACTCCCTGTTTTTTGACTGGAGAATTTAGTCCATTTACAGTTAATTATTGATAGGCATGTACTTGCCAAGTTTGTTTGTTTGTTTGTTTGTTTACTGGCTGTTTTTTTTAGTTCCTCTTCATAGCTTTCTTCATTTCTTGCTTTCTTTCCTCATGATTTGATGCCTTTCTTTAGTATTATGTTTAGCTTTTTTTTTCATTATTTTTTGTGTATCTCTTATAGACTTTTGCATTGTGGTTACCATGAGGTTCACATATGATAGCCTATGTATATAACAGTTTAAGTTGATAACAACTTAAATATGAACACATATTTCACATCTTTTTGTTTTGTGTAACCCTTAAATAGTAAGTGTAATTATAGTTAATTTTACTGCTTTTGTCTTTTATCCTCCTAGTAGCTTTGTAAGTGGTTAATCCACTACCTTTTCTATATATTTGCTTTACCACTGAGATTTTTTATTTTCATATGTTTTCTTGCCTTTTATTTTCAATTTAAAAAAGTCTCTTTAGCATTTCTTATAAGGCCAGTTTAGTGATGATGAAATCGTAGATTTGGGTCGTCTGAAAAACTTTTTTATGTTTCTTTCTATTCTGAATGACAGCCTTGCTGAGTACAATATTCTTAGTTGGAAGTTTTTTCCTTTTAACACTTTGAATATATCATGGCTTTCTCTTCTGGCCTCAAAGTTTCTGCTGAAAAATCGACTCATAGTCTTATGGAGAGTCCCTTGTACATAACAGACTTATTTTTTTTTTAAGATTCTCCCTTTATCTTTGACTTTTAATATTTTAATTATAATATGTTTTGATATGAATTTCTTTGAGTTCATCTTATTTGAAACTCTCTTTGCTTCTTGGACCTTGATGTTTATTTCCTTCTCCAGGTTAGGGAAGTTTTCAGCCATATTTCTTCAAATAAGTTTTCTGTATTTTTCTCCCTCTCTTCTCTTTCTGGGACACTTGTGATGCCACTGTTATTCCACATGATGTTGTTCTGTTGTGGTCCCTTAAGCTATCTTTACTTCTTTAAATTTTTTTTTTTTTTGTGTGTGTGTGTGTGTGTGTGTGTGTGTGTGTGTGTGTGTGTGGCTCTGTTGCTGTTCTTACACTGCTCTGTCTTCCATATCACTGGCTTTTTCTTCTCCTTCATCTAATCTGCTGTTGAACCCTTGTAGTGTAGTTTTCATTTCAGTTGTTGTATTTGTCTGCCCTGTGACTTCTGTTTGGTACTTTGATATATTTTCTATCTCCTTATTGAAGTCTTCACTGTGTTTATCTATTCTTCTGAGTTCAGTGACCATCTTTATGATTACTACTTTGAGCTCTATTGGGTAGATTACTTATCTTTGTTTCATTCGATCTTTTTTCTGAGGTTTTATCTTATCTTTTCATTTGGAACACATTCTTATGTCTCCTCATTGTGTTTACCTTTCTGTGTTTGTTTCTGTATGTTAGGAAAAACAGATTTCAGTTCCATTCCTGAAAGAATGGCCTTGTGTAGGAGATGAATGTTATTGTTAAGTCTTGCATTAAGTCTTTGTTGTCTCTCAAATCTTTGTGACTGTGTGAGTAACCTAATTTATTCTTGATTGATTCCAGTTGTTGAGGGTTTGTTAAGACCTGCCATGTTTCAAAGGGAGTGGTGTAAGTCAAAACCTTGTTTCATGATGAATGGGAGCCAGATCTTCAGACAGCAGCTTTTAAAGTATGCCAATTTATGCAGTCCTGTGGGAACACAATTACAACCCTGCTGACCCTCAGACCAGGAAACTGGAGGTGTCCCCTAGGTGATAGTTGCAAAAATAATGACTTAGAAATGAATTTATAAGCTCCATTTTAAGAGGTACCAGTGAGCTGTGGTGATGTCAGGGTCATCTCAAAGATGATGTCTCCCTTCTGTGTGCCCTGAGAATGCCTCTGTAGCCTCTACAGAGTGTGGCAAACTGAAAGCCTATTCATTAGGTTGAAGCTCCAGGACAAGTAGATGGGCCTTTTTTTCACAGGCAGGCTAAGGAGTGTGTTCTAGTCTTCTGTCTTTGCAGTTCTCCAGGTGTGATAGCCTGTTCAGAACTGCTTTTCAGTTGCTATAATCCCACAGGGCCCAGGAAACACAAACACCTCTAGCTACCAGGGCCAGGTGATCAAGGGCCGTCCTCTGTGTGTTCTCTGTTTCACTACTGGCTTCAGTGAGGCTACCACAGAGAGCTGAGGGCAGGGCACATCCTTGGCTTTAGTGAAAGAGCAATTGGGGTGGGACACCTCTGCAGCTTTAGCTAGGCCAGGGAAGAGTACTGGGGGTGGGATGTGGTTGCATCTTTAGTGAGATTATGTTTACATGTGCTTGCCTGTGCTAGCAAGGTAGAGAGAGAGAGAGAGAGAGAGGGAGAGAGAGAGAGAGAGAGAGAGAGGGTATAAATGGCATTTTCCAGTGCCACTGTCCCCAAAGAAAGTCCCATCTGGTCTTTGTCCATCTGGTCCTTGTCCCACTGGAAGATGCTTTAAATGAATCTTATTCACATATATTCCAGACACCTCTCAAATTTCTGCCTTTTCACTGGGTCCTGGGATGAGTGCACCTGAGCATGAGCCTCTCAAAAGGAATATCTCAGATCTCCACAGTCCCTTGGTTCCCATGGATATAAAGCCCTATTCATTTCCAAAGCCAGGCATTTTTTAGGCTTTGTCTGTCCAGTGCAGGAACCAAGGTTGAGCTGCCTGATGTGAGGTACAATACTCTTATTCCTTAGCATGAGGCTCTGGAGCTTTGAGATCCCTCCCAGTGGCCTGTTGCTGCACTGAGAGTGGGGCTTTTGATGAGACCCAGTTTCTGCCTCTCCTGCCCATCTCAATGTGACTCTTTTATCCGTGATGTAGAGAAGCTGTTCAGCCAAATTTCAGTTCTTTTTCAGTGGGAATGGTTCCATATATAGCTGTATGTATTTGGTGTGTCCATGGGAGAAGGAGAGTTCAGGGTTTTACTGTGTTGCCATCTTGCGCTGCCTCCCAGAGATTTCCCATAAAGCACAGGAAACCATTTGTTCTGAGTCATGAAGAAATAGAAATGAAAATGAGGAAGTGGACAAGTAGTATAAAATGTTTACAGGGCAAATGCTATTGTACCAGTTTAGCCCCTAACTACATTTCAGTGGTAAAATATCTGGAAAATGTGGGCCGTACTCATGTAATCTAGCATTCTGATTAAAATCTGGTGAAAGAATAGGGTGCAGTTCATCACCAACAAGAACCAAATATTTCCCATAGAGAGGAATATTTCTGGCATCCAGAGTTTGGTGCTACCAGGAAATGATATCTTTTCTCCCTTGGATTTTTTTCTTTCTTTTCCTGTTCCTTCTCATGAGTACTATTTTATCTTAAATTTATGCTTAATCCGACAAATTGAATTTCATCCCGTGTCTTTTAAATCTGCATCAGCAAGTTGACTTTCTCCTGATTGTTCTCATTCTTCAGTGTATAGTAAAAGCATAATAAGGTCATAAAAAAGGAAGTGTGTCTCTTACTGAGGAGGTGGCATCTCATAGCATAACTTGTGCTCACCAGATAGTATAAAACCTCTTCTGAATAGGGGTGAGGTTGGAGACGGATGCAGGGGTTAAAAGCAAGAGAGCTCTATTTTGTCTAACTGGACATGGAAAGAATACAGGGGTAAAATAGTTGATGATCTCATCTGGCAACACAGGAGTGGGTATCTCACTATTTTGCAGTTGGGTGAAATGGGGATCTGACCCGTGGTAAGGAAATACTTTATAAGAATGGGAGTTAAAGTGGGAAGATATCTGCCATCCTCAGCTTTTGATCCCAGACACCTTTGACTTTGACTTAACTTCTTATGAAGACCTAAATAATTCTTTCATCATGAGAAAACTCTTTTTTAGTAATTTATGATTCTTTAAAGAATTATTTTTTCCTCTCTTGGTATTTATTTCTCAAAGACCTTTGGGAGAAGCATTTGGTATTATTAAGAACTCATTACTGGACTCCTCTTATTTCCAGAAAGTTATGATTCTTATTGATTTTACTGCTGCAACTGGATTGATTTTAAAAATCAAAATGTCTTCTGGTTAATGCAAAGGCTAGCAATGATAAGTAAATGTAATGATTTTTTTTAGCAGATTGTCCTATACACAATGATTTTGTATACCATTAAACCTCTAATGATAAATGTGAGTGAGTTATAGTTGATAATGAAGGTGGGCTGTCTGTCTTCTTCATCCGTATTCCATTGTTAGGTTTTTAAAACAAAAATAAAGGCAATCTCTGAGAGAATATACAAGGAGATCCTTCTCTCTGGTCTTAGTTACTCCTATTTTAAATGTAAGTTTTTTGGTTGTTTCTAGCTTACCAAGAAAAGTTATCTCATTTCCATTTGTTCCATCCCAGCTCACAGTAAGTGTGGGAATATTAAACATGTCTCTCTTGCAAATCCGGTCGGGATTTTGGGAGGATGTCTCCCATCTCATGCTTTAAATGTGATGTGGGCTCTGAAGTTACCATCTCACTGACCTTTAAAGACTTTCATGAAGCATATGAACAATGACTCAAGATGGTGAGTTTCATAATCACTGGATCATAGAAATTTAATGATGGTTTGTTTCAACTGAGATGGAATTAGAACGGAAATCTGTTTTTAAGTAGTCATACACCCCTTGCATCATTACCAGCTCCCATACTAAAATCATTTGTGATTTATTTTTCTATATTTTGATTTTTTTCTCATATATTATGCAACAGTAAGTTTTAGGCTTAGCTAAAGGTTTCTACCCTCTTTCCCTTTTATTGTCTAAAGACTATTAAAAATTTTTTTTTATCCTCATGTTTTCTTCTCTGAAGTTTTGTTGTTGTTTATGCTTTGCAGGGGTGTCCTTTGGTATTTTTTTCATAAAATATCTATACCTGTTCTTAGTCCTATGCATCCTTATGTATATTTTCATTTTATTCTTATACTCAAATACTAGTTTTAATTTATTTTTCTCACAACATTGAAGATGTGATTCATAATTTTCTGAAGACTAGTGTTACTGATAAAAGTTCTGATGCCAGTTTGATTTTCCCATGCCAGTAGATAATTTTTTGTTCTTTAGGGAAGTTGCTGACTTTTTTTTTTTTTTCTGTTTAGTTTCTTGAAACTTCACCTCAGTCTGGGTTTCTCTTGCACTAATGCTATATTCAATTATTAGACTTGGGCTTTTATTCCTATATAGGTTTTGACTTTATTTTTTTATTATTCCTTCCTTTCTATTCTTTCTATATTTTCATTTTGAAACTCATCACTGATGGTCCTCAAAGCTTCTGGATCTAACCTCTTCATGTCTCAGCTTTTCTGTCCCATTTTTCTTTTCACAGGGCCTGCCTCTGCTTGCCATGTGGAGGGAGGTGGTACGGAGTTTAGTGGGTGCTTAGAAATGATTTGCCCAACTAGTGTGAGAGCTCTTGGTGCCTCCAAGACTGTGCTACTTCTTTGGTACCTGGACCTTTTCCCAGATCAGAACTGATACTTAACAGAACGGTCTTATAGACAGGCAGAAGTTCTTTTTGCTTTTCTTTCATTTTAGAGATTGATATTGTCTTTCATCACCTATATATACTATGAACCCTCTCTGGACAGATGATCCATGGGCTTTTAGGAAAGAGTTTTCGGGGCATCAGTATGGGGGCAGGAGACACTGCTCTCATCAGCTCTGCAGAGTGATAAAGGGTGAGCCAAGTAAAGTGAAATACTTCATTGGACTTCTGATATTTTAGGTCTGTTTCTTTTCCTCTGCCTTTTTCTATCAGTTTCATTGTTCTTCTATCGTTAAGAATTTTTTTTAAAATTTCAAAGATATGAATGACAATGTTTTTTGTTTTTGTTACCCTGTGATGTTACATGACCATTATTTTTATAGTTTTTTTTTTATCATTGTAAAGGTATTTTTAAGCTTGAGACAATATAAATATTTGTGTTCATTTTCAGTATGCAGGCCACTAAAAATTCTAAGACAATAGGCTGAAAGCTCAGTGAGATTTTCCAGCCTGTTCAGAAGGCAGATCCATGGTTGAGGATTTGCTGCCAGCACAATCAAGAACGATCTCTCTTCTAGAAATTTCCTTCTTAATCTGCTACAAAGCTCAGTAGCTCTCCTCAGATAAACAGGGAAGTAGCCACATGAATTAAATGTATTAGTTATATTATAATTAGTATTTCTTTTCTATAATACTTTTACACTTAATGATATGTGAGTATTTTACCCACATATTTCCTGAACTGTAAAGTACTGATCACTGTATGTTGTGGATGGCTACACCTGACATACAGAGTCTAGTTCTCTTGTATTCATGGGAACCAAGATAGGACTGTAATTAGAACCAAAGTATCTTAATCTATAGGCCTTCTTCTGCTTTTGCAGAGCCACACACTGATGGAGTAAGCTCACGTATTCACCACATTCATCATGTTTCCTGGGGTACCAGACACAAATTGTACTCTGATTTCATCATTTAGAGACCTAGGTGCCTCTTGGGTCTGTTAATTTTTGGTGGACTCATGAATTAATTTATTTAAAAATGATAGAAAATGGGTTTTGAGCACTCATTGTCAGGCAGGGTCCTAGTGTGTCATACTAACTAAGTGATTCTCACAACTATCAGTTGGGGTAGGGGTATTATTATCATCTTCATTTTATAGATGAAGAAACTGAGAAAGAGAAAGATTACTATCCAGGAGTATCTAAAACCTAATGATAGGTGATGCCAGGAACCCAGCTTTCTGACTCCAGAGCTCATGCTCTAAACCAGGGATGGAAAACTAAGGTCTGTAGGCTAAATTTGACCAGCTATCTGTTTTGTTTTGTTTTTTACTGCCCATGAATTAAGAATAGGTTTTACATTTTTAAATTGACTACGTTTTAAATGGTTAAATCATTACCTACATGATATCCTCAACTTTGTCTCAGCCCCCTGAAGCCTATAACATTTACTGTCTAGCCCTTTAAAAAAACGTGTGCCAACTCCAGGGAGTCTAACCATATAAGACAATAATTCACACACTCCTGCATTTTATTATGAGTTACAATTAGTTGGGCATCGCTCACTGTTAGCTATACTAAGATACTCTGTCAAGTCTAGAGAGTGAAAATAGGCAATTTATGGCTTTTATTGCTCCTCCTGCCCATTTCCTCCTCCCTTATAAGTACAGTCTTAATAGAGTGTGTGCATTTTTTAAAATATTAATATTAATTGATAAAATTTCTCCCTCTGTCTTTACCCCTTTCTGAATGTACCTAGTTTTCTCTAGGGAAACAGAGAAAGGATTGTGCAGAGGCAGAGTAAATCTAAAAATACATCAAGAGCTCTGCTTCAGGATCTCAGCTATTGTTTTCAGAATACACATTAGCAATATATCTGGTGATTGGAAGGCCCTGGGAAAGGAGTAACACATATACTTAACGTAAAATATGGAATGGGCCTTCTGCATAGGCCTTGCTTTCCAGGTAGGTAGATTCATACCTAATCCCACATTATGATCAGAGGAGTTTCCTAAGCATGCAGTTAGGGCAAAATAATTGGTTTATAAATAATATTTTAATCTATAACTCTGTCACAGATCATAGTTTCATGGAACACTAGTAGCTGTTTGGTTTTGGGAGTCAGGTCAGAGCATCCACATTGCTGAGTAAGTTTGACAAAATTTTTGGTTAACCAAGTTAACAAGTTTTCTTAGCCAGAAATTCTCCTAGAGCTCATAATATGCTAATTTCCATCATTAATCCATAAGTAGAGTATATAGCGTACAGTGTTTTTTAAAGTTACTACATGATGAATTTTTTTGTTGTTTTTTTGTTTTAATGAAATGACTCATCCTCCAGGGAATACAGATTTAGGGAACATTGGAAACCATAGTAAACTGCTCTTTTCCACGCCAGAAACTTTTTTCTGCCCAGCAAATCAGTACTGGTTGATTAGAGTCAGAACACCAGAGTCAGAACACCACTACTCCTGGATATTTTAGAAAAAACAGTATTTATAAATCCCCATTCTCCCATTCCTGTTTCCTAATTTAGAATCGATGCAAACTATCAGCCTTCTTTGTGTATATGATGTTATATCAATTTTTTCCATTCTAGTATACTTTTTTTTTTACTATTTTATTTATTCATTTCAGAGAGACAGAGACAGAGAGAGCACAAGCAGGGAGGAGAGGCAGAAGGAGAGAGAGAAGTGGAATTCCTTGCTGAGCTGGAAGCTCGATGTGGGGCTTGATCCCAGCATCTGGAGATCATGACCTGAGCCAAAGGCAGATGCTTAATCATCTGAGCCATCAAGGTGCCCCCATTCCAATATGCTTTTAAGATTTTCAGGGTGATAAATTATTCCTCATTGCTTTAATTCTTGGTTTAACTGTATCATGTGTACTCAAGGAGTTACCTTAATCTTACCAGCCTAAATCACACTGTAAAATAGTGACAGTTAGTTCTTACCAAGATGGTGAATTTCTGCTAATTTATATCTCCAAGGCCTTCTGTAAGCCAGTATTTAGGTTTGGAGGTTTATAGCATTGGGTAGGGAGGTATAAAACCTTTTGGCAACTGACCACATTTCTCCTCTACAACACAAACTGTCACCTAACATACATATGCAGCTCTCACTTTTGAAATTCTATTTTACTTTTGAAATTCTGTCTTTTGAAATTTTACCCAGAGATTGTCTGAAATGAATTTTAATGGTTTTCTTTTTTTAAACCATCTTCAGATAGAGAAACTTCACCAAATTCTCTAAATAAAGATTAGTTTCACCTGCCCTGACAACCTTTGGCAATCTTGTTTCCACCCCTGTGTGGCAAAAAATCAGCATTCCCTGTTTACAGTGGGCTCCCCAAATGATAGCAATTCCTTTGTGCACATCAGTTATTCCTTGCAGATGGGTAGTCCTTTGCTATAATCAGATATGTCAGCCCTTTGCAAAAGAATTGGAAAGTGGCCTTACTCATGTGTAATCAAAAAGTTAGCTACTCGTTGTCACTCCTTTTAGCAGCATGGCCCCAGGCTGTCAAATGCAGTGTCCTGTGTCACGCTGCTATAGTGGGCTGGGTCCCTGCCTGAGAGAAGTTGCTGAATTGGGCCCCTTTGCTCATATGTGGGAGTTCATAATTTACCCAGTGTTCTCCCTCTCTTGATTGACTTAGAAAATGAGGTTGCCAAGTCCTGGGTAACTTAGTCTGTCAGTAAACAAGTACAAATTCTGGCGTCATAATTCATATGAAGGCCAGTTCATAAAAATAGCCCAGGTATTGGTTATATATCCATGTTAATCTTTTTGTACTATGAAAAACATGGTGCCCTATTGTACTAAATTGTTAATCCTACGTCTCTGTCATTCCACTGAGATATTGTACCAAATGACAGAAGTAAGATTTGTAAAAAAGAAATTCAAAATTTGTCTCGAGCATTCTTTCAAACATTAGATGCCAGCTAATTGATTTTTAAGTTTTTACTTTTCAGCTCCATTACACTGTATAACTCAGTATATTTTTGTACTCTTTCACATTTTGTAGAGACAGCATGTCAGATTTCTAGCTTTTAGCAGAACTGTTCAGTATATCAATTCCTGTTAACACAGCTGTTAAATATTGAGATCATGCTGCATGTTAAGTGAAATCGATTTTCAAAGTAAATTAAATCCCTGAATGAAGGTGGGTGTATCTTTCCACATGAAGGTAGAAATGTTAAGAGACCTGCATATATAAGCAGATCATGGGGAAATAAACTGAATTGTCTATGGAGCAGTCATATCAGGATGTAACAATCTTATCTTTCTCAAGGGCCTTAAAAAGTAAAATATATTTGGTACAAGTTCAAAAATGGAAGAGAAAAAGGCAGATTTTGAAAATATGGTTTTTGTCTAGCAGTTAGTTGGTTGTCTTTACTTTAAAAGAACACTTGTCTTGGTCTAGAGTTCAATGCAGTTAGATTTCTCATTCATTTCTTCAACCAGGAAAGAAAAATGAAGTTCAAATAAGTCATGTCTGAAGCAATTATTACACTTTAGCTAGTTTTGACTATAGTTGATGGGTTGACAGGAGTCACATACAAACTTTTAAATGCTGAATGTTGTGCTCTATTAAACCTACATTGCCTATTGCAGTCTGAAAAAGTAGGTTTTAACCTCATATTCCATAGTTCTCTCCTCTTTCTCCCAATTTTCTTTTCTATGTAGGGAAAACAAAAAGTAAGAAAATCCTTAAGGAGTGTGAAAGAACAGAATACCTACCCCCAAGTTTTCTATTTTAGTATAGCAAGATGTTTAATGATTATGTATTATATAGATCATAGATTGTAGGATATATAAAAACATCATACATAATTCATATTTAATCATATGCACACGAAAGACTTTATAGGGTTTTTACATTTTTTTTTAATATTCCATAATATTGTGAAATGTAAGATTTGTTAACTCAGCACACACTTTGTCTTGTGGCTTCAAGATTATGTTAGGTCATCCAGAGGAGTGAGGCAAGTAGAAAAGAAGACATAGGGAGGGCCTTCTTGTAACTTGTTATCAGGTTTTTGAGAGGTAAAACTTACTAAGATAAAAATCATCATACATCCTTCGATCTTTTCATGGGTGAGAACTATATGAAAGATTATTCTGTGTGATTCTAAATGCAAATGGATATAATAAAAGGTGAGACAACTTGAGGACTTGAGGTGGAATAATCAGAGCCAGGAGAGTTAAGTGAGGGGTCATAGAGGAGAAAAACTTCTTGATAAAAAGAAAAATCAGAAGGTAGATATAATTGTTTTCTTCAGTGAGGGGAATGGTTTAAAGAGGGGTTGGCAAATTATGACTTGTGGGCTAAATATGGCATGTGGACAGTTTTTGTCTGACTTTTAAGAATACTTTTACACAGGTACATATGTATTTATACAATTTTTGTTATTGAAATAGAGTTGCCATACAATGTTATATTAGTTTCAGTTGTACCACATAATGATTCAACAATTCCATGCATTTACTTAGTGTTCAACCATGATAAATGTAATTATCTGTCAATGCACAACATGATTACAATTTTTGACTATATTCTCTATGCTGTACTTTTTACCTCTGTGACTTATTTATTTTATAACTGGAATTTTGTACCTCTTATTTCTCTTCATCTATTTTACCTGCCCCCCATCTCCTCTGATGACCATCAGTTTGTTCTCTGTATTTATAAATCTGTTTCTGTCTTTTTGTTTTGTTTTTTAGATTCCACATATAAGTAAAATCATATGGTATTTATGTGACTTATTTCATTTAGTGTAATACTGGTTCATATAACATAATAATGGTTAAGGATAGTTTTTAATTTTTAAAGCATTGCAAAATGCAAAGAGGAATATGAAATAGAGACAGTATGGCTCAGAGCCCCAAATATGTATTATCTGGGTTTTAACAGAACAAGTTGTTGATCCTTGATCTAGAGTAATCCTCTTCAAATTTTGTATGATAATGGGAACATTCCATACTTGTACTGATCAGTGCTGTGGTCAGGAGTTACATTTGACTCCTGAGTACTTGAAATGTGGCTAGTGTGACTGAGGAACTAAATTTTTAGCCTTATTTAATTTCAATTAATTTAAAGTTCAATAGCCACAGGTGGGTGCTGCTTAGAATTTTGTACAGCACAATTCTGGCCAATTGTGATGATGCAGACCATTTTATATAAAAACAAAGGTTCTAGACTAATTCTTATTCCATACCTCCAGTTGGCTGCTCTCTGAGATGTGATCTCTGAAGCAAGCTGAAGTGACAGGGCACCCAACTGAAAGTAAGGGGTAATATTTGGAAGCTTGAAAAGTTTTGGCAGAAGGAGGTAGCAGGAGGACAATCCTATGTAGTGATCCATACCAGGGATACAGATTAAGTTCTTACTGAGATCTCCAGAATCCATCTATTTCCAAAACATATGGTAAGAATCCAGAATTAGAGATCCTTCCTGGAGGAATGGAAAGTAGGTGAGTGTTAGAATGCAGCATAGAGGTGATTGTAATCTCAGGGGATGAATCATGTGAAGGACTTTGTCATAGAGAAAGGCCAGAAACTTGCTTTATATCTTCAGAAATAAGACTGACAGAGAGGAAATAGGCGAATAGACCTTTCAAGGCAGCTAAGGAATAGAGAAATGTTCCTTCTTTCCAGAGTATCAGAATTCTGGAGGGAGAAGGTACTATGGAATGGGGAAGTTTCAATGTCTAATAAGAGACTCTGGCATAAGATACCCACATGGATTTTAGAGGTGAGTGGGTGCAGCAGGTACCTGGAAACCTCTATCCTGTTCCTTGATGGAGTAAGGGTAAGATTGCCAGATAAAATGCAGTGTAACTAGTTAAATTTGAGTTTCAGTTAAATAACAAATACTTTTACAATACATCTAAAATATAGTATGGTACATGCTTATACTAAAAAGTGTGTTGTTTATCTAAAATTCAAATTTAACTAGGCATCCTGTATTTTAATTTGCTAACTCTGGCAACATAGGGTAAAAGACATTGATACTGCCTGTTGACCTTCTTACTGGTTCCATGGAAGGGTGGGGTAGCTTACTAGAGGCTCCATGAAAATGTCTGAAATCAGGCTGTCAACACTTAATAGGCATATGCTTAAAGTCTCTTAGCCTTCTGTTCTTGTTAGTGTGGAGAAAAGAAATTCACACACTGAGAGTTATGTCTGCCCTACCTTGAATAGCACAATGTTTGAACTACAAGTATTTTAGATATTTTCTATCTAATCCTCTTTTTTATAGAAGAGAATCAGGCCTAAAAATGCATGGTTACTTTCCAGGAACCCAAATTTCCACCTGTGATGACATGACCATTTCTGGAATCTGGGTATCTTGGTGCTCTGTTCAGTGCTTTTTTTCCTCTACACTCTCTATTTTCAGAGACTGTAGGAAATAATGTACATTACATTCATTTGTAAATTTTAATATGAAAAATATAAATGTATAGAATGATTGTTTCTAGGCTGATATCAGAGCATGGAAATCACCTCCATACTTATGCTGATTCACAGGCATTCTGGAAAAATATTTGGGTGTCAACTCCTCAGGTATCCAGGTCTTGACTTTTTTGATTTTCTCTAAAGCACAATGGATTAAAAAAAAAAAAAAAGTTATCAGGAAAATACCCCCAAACCTCCAAAGTTATAAATATAAGTTTCTAATTCTAGATCTTTTAAAATCTGTTTCCCATTGGAAACAAGCAAAATTTGATAAAAGTAAATATCCTTAGATGCACGTAAATCAGCCTTTTGCAATTCATTGTTGGCAACTCAGACCAGCTGTGGAACTTGTATATTGCTGTGTGCCTTGCAGGAGATGGATTCTTATGCAAGGCAAGTCACATCCCTGCCAACACTTACAGCCGCTCTGTTACTGTGGCAGTGACAGGCTGTCCCAGATGTCTAGAGTATTTTGCCCTCAGTGTTAATAAAGAGTTGGGGTGCCTGGGTGGCTCAGTTGGTTAAGCGACTGCCTTTGGCTTGGGTCATGATCCCAGAGACCCGTGATCGAGCCCCACATTGGGCTCCCTGCTCGGCGGGAGGCCTGCTTCTCCCTCTCTCACTCCCCCTGCTTGTGTTCCCTCTCTGGCTGTGTTTCTCTCTGTCAAATAAATAAAATCTTAAAAAAAAAAAAAGAGTTGGGGTGAAGGTGGAGGAATGAGGTAAAGTGCTATCATTTTCTAGACAATTAATCCTAAATGAATATTTAGATAAAGGAAGACCTGACCTGAACATAGAAGGAGATAACCAAAGGCCATATTTAAGATCCAAAGTCTAAGAACTCTTTAGAGGCCCTGCCTTAGAGGAGAGATATTTGAACCTCCTTTGAGATTTGAACCTGCCATTGCCGTGGATAATACCCTCCCTCTCCTATAATTGACTCATTTTGGCTCAGTTAAGAGTTTGGAAAATTTTAATCTTATATTGAGATCTATAACTGCTGGGTGGTACAACTGGTTCATTGTCTTTTGAATGCATTTAAGATTTCCTCTTCACAAATGATTCTGTGGGAGTTGGATTTATTTTTATATTGCTAAATGATATATTACATATGTAAATGAAATTTCACTTGAAATTAGAATGGAAATATTTTAAGATATGTAAAGCTTTTAATCCAACAAATTATTTTGGAAATAAAAAGATATTTCTTCCTGTGTGCTTATTGTTTGCTCAAAATTATATGTGCCATATGTAAATATCATAAATATACTCACAGGGACTTACCACAGTCTAAAAATTCTTCATTTTTAAAAAACTCTATCCCCTCGTATTCTCTTGTGTGTAACAAAATATTTTGTACTTCCACAGAAGTCTAGGATCTAGTTTTCATCTCCATTGCCTTTTAGTGACATCGAGTCCTTTAGAATCAAGTAGATTATATATTGCCTTTCTTTACCTATAACAGCAAAAGAGCAATTTTCAGTTTACAGATTAAATGTGCATGCCTTTTTCTTTCTTTCTTTTTTGAATCATTTTTAAGACCAGTTGACAGTGACTGCTAAGGATTTACTTTTCTGAACTGAAGTTAGAAAGAGGCTCCTAGACTTCTTCGTTATGCTGTTGAGGTTGCCTCCTTTACAGTATACATCATACATATACACAGTATACACATATATCACTAGGCTTCAATCTGATATAGTAACAGTTTGGGCTATATCACTTTAGATTTATGGGTATGAATACCTACTCTGTGCTAATCACTGTACTGAGAGACATTATTTGAATTAATGAGACTGCTGGCTGGCTTAAACCAGTCTTTTAAGTCGAGAAATTCTCTAACTCTTGAGTTGGTGGACGAGGATTAGTATCAGTTTTAGTGCTTTGGAAACTTGTGAAATCATGCAGTTTAGAAATTTGTCAGGAAGAAGTAAGATATTCCTAATCTTTTAAGTACAGTGTGAATGGTGTTCTCTTTTGGTGTGTGTTTTTATGATTTATCCCTTTCTCCTCTTTCCCTTCTGCCATCCACATTTAACCATTCTCTGGGATCATTGAAAGACTTTTTTTTCTTTTTAATGATTTATTTATTTGTTTTAGAGAGAGAGATCGTGGGGAGAGGGAGAGAGAGAATCAAGCCAGCTCCCCACTGAGTATAGAGCCAGACGTGGGGCTCCATCTTAGGACCCTGAGACCATGACCTAAGCCAAAATTAAAAGTCTGATGAGCCCACCCAGGCACCGCACAAGATCATTCTAATTAAACCTCTCTCTCTCTCTCTTCAGGATCCACACCCATAAAATCAATTAAGTAAATAAAGAATCATTTCTTATTCTTTCTCTGAATAAGATATAAGATGTAAATTTTCTTATGATTGATTCTTCCCAGGATTTAATAAGCATTCATCCCAGATTTTTTTTCAGGAGCAAATGAAGTAAAATTAACTCATGATCAGAAATCATTCTACAGAATCCCATGGAAAATACCTGAGTTTCATGGAGTACTGATTTTTAAATTGTGCAAACCTCCATAGAAGAGCTCCTTGAAAACTGATATAAACATGCCTGATGTTTTATCTGAAACTGCCCCCATCTTAAGTAGAGACTGTGTTTCCACAGACAGAAAAAGGAATCACTTCTGGCACCAAGCTTGCAAAACTCTGTGGTAGTTGATTGTGGTAGTATGGACACTGTGTCTTTACTTTATGGCTACAGAAACTAAGAATTGGTGTTATTTAATAAAACTCTTAAAAGGAGAGTAAAAAACCTCTTATATAATGATGACTAATGGCCATGTAAAAGGAGTTATTTTGGCCCAGTGAGGATGTGTTTTTTTTTTCCCTTGTAATTTTTTAAGTTTCTTAGCTAGTAGATAACTGTGTCAGAAAAGTTGCATTTGATTTGACTTGCAAAAGAACTTAAAACAGTTCATTATTTTTGTTCTGTTTTCAGAAGAAACCTCCAATTTTCATGTCTTCAAGAAAGTGATTTCACCCACAGTTAATTATTTACAATTATACCACAAGCTGCAGAGTCCCCCAAGGGAACTCTTCCAGTTAGTGTATTCTGCTTAGCTGTCTCACTCTCAAACCACTACCCAAATCTGTTAATCTCCTCAGATTTCTCTTGTGTCTGGCCCCTTCCTTCTATCATCACTGCACCCATTGCTTTCAATGCCCAACTCTTGTTTTGGCTGGATGGTTCCACAGGCCTATCATTCTTTTTGTCTTGGCTCTTCCCACACTCCCATTTATTCTCCATATTAGGGCCATGGTGATTTTTCGAAAACTCAAATGTGAGCACAGGCCTCCCTGTTTCCCTGTAGCCCTCAGTCTTAAGTTGACACTCCTCAGAATGCACAATTCAAGGTTCCACAGCTTCACTTTCCATCTTATCTCTGCAGCTGCATATTTCTTTGTTTATTCCCTCAGACTAAGATATAGCATTTTTGAAATGTTTATAGTTTCAAGGTTCTGTGCTGTATCTGGACTTTTTCTTAGGTTACTCCCCTTCCTGAAGCACTCTTCTCCAGCAATTTGGTCTCATACCTGCACTGACATGGCTGACTTCTGTTTACCTTTTAAAACCCTCCCCAAGAAGAGATTAATTACTCTCCTGAACTCTTACTTGGTGCTCTGAAGTCAGACTTGTTGCGATCAAATCCTAATACCGTCTTTTAGTAGCTGTGTTACTCCTTTCCTTGTGCCTCATCTGAGGCCTCTTATTTAAAATAATAATAATGCCTCTACCCTTGGGCAGTTATGAGAATATAAAAAAAAAAATAAGACAGGAGAGAACTTGTTCTACAGTATGGGCTCAATAAATATAATTATAACTACTATTACTATTTTTATTAATTACTAACTTCTATATTCAATTATTATCATACTTCACACTAGATTGTAATATTTCTTTACACTCCAGTATCTTTGTAACACTGAGTGAGAATTTTGAGGGCAAACACAGCATTCTCCTCATCTCTGTATCTTTAAAGTTGTTATAGTCTGAGAACATATTAGACAGTAGGCATGAAGTGCTTTAAAATGAACAAAGTACTGTGTAAGAACACAACGTTATCATTCTACCGTGAGAAAGAGACCATGAGGAAAACTCAAAATTAAGGTGACATAAAATGGTTTAAAATTGATATTGGTTTAAATTTTAAGATGTACCTTGTTTAGGCTAACATCAAAATACTAAATTTGCAAGTTAAGTGCCTCTGATGGTAGAAAAACAGTGTTCCAATGTGTAGCTTAGTTTAAAAAAAAAAATCCATAGTTTACCTTTTTTTTGTTGGGTAACACACAAAGTTGGTCAACTCTCACGAGGAACTCCCAGCTATTGAAAATGGTGCTTCCATTGCACTCCTAAATGCCTGACCCCTTACATCCCTTCTGCCAGGGACACACTCCTTCTGTCATTGGTGCGTTGACTCTGTTGTTCCATAAGTCTGTATGTATAAACCTGGGGAATCACTCCACCAAGACCCATACACCCTTGTAAGTTTCCATTTTCCTGTGTGACCTCCCAGAAGCTGTGAAGGCTCTGGTTGTAATCTCAGGCCCCACTTTTTCATTGCCTTTCTCTCCAACCATGGATTTAAGCTGTACTTGAAGTGGAATTGTTTGGTGGCAGGAACCACATGTAGAATTCCAAATAACCGTGTTTAAAATGATCTTTTTTAGGTGATTTGCAAATCAGGCATGGTCAAACTTACCAAATTCACATAAACCAATAATTGAGAATAGACTGTACATTTCTTCACACTTTACATTTTCATATAAGCATCATAGCTTCTTCTTCCAACACATTTTTGCAAGCTTTCTGCATTGTCCTTGGAAAAACATAAAGATACTTAAATGGTTGACTTAGCTAAAGTTCTGTTTGATAAGACAGGAGGAAGAGATGTAGGGTTAGGGATTAAAATTAAACTGACACAGTCATAAGCAACACCATGAAACTACAGAGGTCATGCTGAGACTGAAAGTTGTCAGAGACTATGAGATTAAGAATAAAATCACATCCTACTTAAGATGAAGCTTTTTATAAGTGCATTAAGGGCAGGACGTAGGGAGAATAGCTATACATAGCAGTTCTAAGAATAAATATTTTTTGAATAATTTACAAAACAGACCAATGTTGGTGGGGTTATTTGATTTTTGGAAAAATCAAAAATTTTATAATAGTAATAATAATAGTAGCAATGAAAATAAAAAGAACATCCTAACAATGTTTTGATAGCACCTATATTTTTTTCTGTAACTCCAAGAAGAGCTAATGATGTGCATGTAATTTTATCAAGTTAAATTGGAAAAACAAAACAACAACAAAAACAACTGAAAATTTACTATTGGCCTATGGCACATTCCTGAATTTCATGCTGTTTTTGGACTTTGCCCCATGGAAAGAGATATATTGTCGTGGGTATGAAAGGCTGTCCGGTATATTAGCTGTGACAGGCTTGCAGAGACAGGTCTTAAACTGGCCAATGGGAAATGTTTCAGATATAGTGGACCTTGTTTCACAATCAATTGCTGCAATTTTCTGGCTCTGTAATAATAGGAAGTTCCAATATGAATATGAAGCAAATGATAAGAATAGATAAAAAAGAGACTCCTGTTGACAGTAAGTACAAGACAACATATGATATTGGGGGTACACATACCACATGGCTGGTTAATCTTCAAAACTCATTTCATGTCATAAAACAGAGCCAAGTGAGAACTGCCTCTTCCAAATCCAGACAGCCACATGAAAGCCAACAATCAAATGCAATATTATCTCATTAAGTAAAGCTGTTTCCTCCTGATCAATCTTCTTGAATAAAATAAAGTGATGTTCAGTTCTTTAAAAAATATAAGATTGGTGAAATTCAAGAAAGCTGTTGGCATACATTCAACCTACACCATACCATTGCTTCCTCAGCATGAGCTGTTTTGCAAGAAAAACAGCAATTGACACTAATTAATAGTAATTACTCATCTTGCGCTCATTCTCGGAGCTTTTCTGCCCTTTCCAATATTAAATACTTGGTGGAGGCCTGGAGAATTTTTTCAGCTCAACCCTAACACATGCTATTTTATTGTAATTTGGAAAAGGAAGAACAAATGGATATGGTTAGATAAGATTAAAGATGTGCTTGGACCTCAGGGGAGGTTATAAACTTCTGACAGATTTAATGTTTTATTATGGGACTTATTCCAACAGTAACTTTTATGTCTGTATTATTATTGGAAGTAGGCGGACAGCGTTGAATCTGTTATTGCTACTATCCTTGGTACTATCCTGTTGCTTTTGATATTATCCTTAGACTGTCTTTACTATATGGTACTCTTTGTATTTCAAACTCTTTGATATTTCCTTATAATATCCTGCTTTCTTGACCTGCTATCTAGACCAGTCATGACTGCCAACCCTCTTCTGGGCTTCTTAGTTTATATGCAATTCTTTACTCATACTTGGATCTTCCATTTTTAGTTTTTTGATCGACTGAACTCCCTATGAATAAATAATTTTTCCACTTTACAACATTTTATACTTTTGTTAATGCATGGTGGCTTGGTTGAGTGACTGCCTTCAGCTCACATCATGATCCTGGAGTCCTGGGATGGAGTCCTGCATTGGGCTCCCTGCTCAGCAAGGGGTCTGTTTCTTCCTCTGTCCTTTGCCCTCTCATGCTTGCTCTCATTCTCTCTCTCAAATAAATGAATAAAATATTTTTTAAAAAAGTATACTTTAGTAAAAGTGTACTCTTGTATACTTGTGCCCACCTAGCATCGAACACAGTTTGTTGTATTAGACTTGAAATAAATATTTGACTGACAAAATTAAAACATCTAAAAGGTTAGATAGCTTTTCTACCCTTTACAAGGAGAGGTATGGCTATAAACTGTTTTCTTGGTTTTAGATATATTTGTATAATATAAGT
This sequence comes from Spilogale gracilis, assembly GCA_004023965.1. Lineage (NCBI taxonomy): Eukaryota > Metazoa > Chordata > Mammalia > Carnivora > Mephitidae > Spilogale > Spilogale gracilis. Next base: position 251,221 of record PITA01000304.1, read on the forward strand.
ACTTATATATGATTATAGCAGACAGATTTTTCTGATATGTACCTAATAAGCACATTCTCCTGGAACCTGCATATTCAGAGTCGCTCTAAATTCTGTCACTAATATTCTGGTTAACTCTAATATTTTATCATGGTTTCCAGCATACACCTAATAAGGACTGATGAATCAGAACTGACCATTTGACAATGACAGTGGAATATTGGGACTGGGTAGGCTATTTTGTCCCAGCAACTGCTGTTCAGTTTGGTAAATGGTCATTCCAATCTACGTCAGTCTTTAAATCTGGCTTTTTTTCCTACTATGGTCCATAACTGTTGTAGGTTGAAACTTTATGACAACTTTCCCAGATAAGAATTTAATGGTAATAGAAACTTATGATTTTGTTGTATTACCGTTTAGTGTTTGTTCCTTTTCCTTCAGATCTTTCCTACAAGATACAGTGGATGAGTCTGTATTTCTGTGGGATCTTCTTTAATTTAAACTCTATTCAACACTTTACTCTTAATTTTGCCTTCTATGTTAAGTAAATTCAATACAGTCCATTTTTTAACACAATCAATTAATTATAATTCTTTGTTTAATACTTACTGGACCTTTGTTTACAAAATGCAGTATAGCCCCTGTTTAAGTTAAGTCCTGTGTGGCTAACAGTATATGACACTGAACTGCAAATATATATGTTACAAATACCCACATGCATAATATCTTAGCAAACAGTCTTTGATTAGCATAAAAAATCCTGTTGAATGAGCAGAATGAATGGAGAGAGTAAAGGGGCAGGAGTTTATAAATATTGATTCCTCAAGAGAGACATGAAACATTGACATACCTTGAGAACTAGTTGGTGGTACAACAGAAGTGGATGACGTGAGAGAATTGATTATCTTTTCCTTTCTCCTTTCCTCCAGGCACTGCCAGAGAAGTGAGTAACTGTTATATTGAGAACTTGCAAACACATTCTGTGTTCCTAGAGGTATATTTGCCATTTTATGATTGACCTTAGTCTGTTCATCATATGACTACTTTAAGATGGTAGAGTTCTATATGAATTAATTTACCTTCAAGGTAGCTGAACAGCTTTTAGTACATTCCCTCTTCTGGACCCAAAAAGGATTCCTGTTTGGGACCATTTATTCTCACATGACTGGTTTACTTATTTGAACATTTGGACCTTATTGCTATTCGAGAAAGAAATTACTCTAGAGAGAAGTGAGATGATAAATCAGTAGTGGTGATTTCAAGCAAGGGAATAAGCAAGATAATAGCCTTCTTTATCACTGGTATTTATTCAGAAAGCCATTTGGAATTTTATAGCCAACTTCTGCCATAACCCTCCAAAAAATAGAAAAAGAAAAGATCACAGGATGGAATACTTCCATACAGAGAGACTGCCTATTCTTATGGGAATTCTAACCCTTAAAATGAATTCTTACCAATATAGTCCAATAGCTCCCAGGACATTTCTAACAATTTTCTGGGTGGCAGTTCACATTCATCAACAATTGCTATGAGAACTCAAAATTGAGAAAAGCAAAAACTAGAGGTCTAATACTAATCATCATTGTTAGATTGATCAAGAAACTTAGACTTTAGCTTCATGCCTTTCTTTTCAAACACACAAGTTTTAGAAGAAAAATTAAAAAAAAATAGAAAGCTTGGGAATTGGAGAAGTTCTTTAGAATAGGAATAAATTGTAACATGACTGTGGAGGCGAAAGGGTGTAGGGGCTGCTGAATTAACATGTGAAATCCATTTCACTGTGTCCAAGCATATCCCAACAAGTTAAGGAACACATCAAACAAAGCTTTGTAACTTTCTTTCAAATTGGCATTATTGGTGTTAAAAAGTGAAAAGATTGATGCTGAGGGCAAGTCAGCCTCTTGGCAGAACCTCAGAATTGGAACACACAGGAGAATCTTATTTTCAGTTTGATTGTCCCAGAATTTCAGTTTTGCCAGGGTGTACGGTTTGGTCACAGGGTAACCAATAGAAGCTAAACAAAGCTAGGGGAAACTAACAGGTAAACCAGCCCAATCAAAGGATTTAACAACACGCAGTGAACTTTAATTCTCACAGAATACATACTTATGTTTACTCTGTAGGACAATATCTGCACATATCAGGGTACTTGGGAGGCTAACTTTACAGTAGAGGTTGGTTATGGAGAATGTCACCAGAAGTGGTTTGTTTTAAGAGCTATTACATTCATTTGGTGAAAACAACAATGACAATAAATCTGATGAAAAGCATTCTCATTCTTTTATAATAAACATCTTAAATGAGAGCCATTTGAGTATGCCAGATTCAGTCTCTTGCCTTCTGTGTCAGTGCTGGATAAATCATTGGTAAATCTTTTTACTCACCCTTTTCTAGTATACTTGAAAATATCCAAACTTTTGTCAGTGTTAACCAGATTCTTCAGACAGATTATAATAAATAAATGGTCAAGTCCTCTATTACTTTTCTTCCCTGTCTTTCTCCAGATACTCTAATTATAATTTTGTGAAGAAAAAGGTTTTATTTTTTTTTTTAAAGATTTTATCTATTTATTTGACAGAGAGAGAGATATCACAGGCTGGCAGAGAGAGAGGAAGAAGCAGGCTCCCCACCCAGCAGGGAGCCTGATGCAGGCCTCGATCCCAGGACCCTGAGATCATGACCCAAGCCAAAGGCAGAGGCCTTAACCCACTGAGCCACCCAGGCACCCAAGAAAAAAGTTTTAAGTATAAAGAAAAATGTAGAAAATATAACAAATACCCATAATATAGTCATCTTTTTTTTTTTTTTTTTTTTTAAAGATTTTATTTATTTGACAGAGAGAAACACAGCCAGAGAGGGAACACAAGCAGGGGGAGTGAGAGAGGGAGAAGCAGGCTTCCCGCAGAGCAGGGAGCCCGATGTGGGACTCGATCCCGGATCTCCGGGATCATGCCCCGAGCCGAAGGCAGTTGCTTAACCAACTGAGCCACCCAGGCGTCCCAATATAGTCATCTTTCAGCTTAAATAATAGTTTGTCATATTTATATAGTTAATAGTTAAAATAGTTTGTCATATTTGCCATTAAATGTGGATTTTGAGTGGATTTCCTGTATTGGGTTAAGGAAGTTCTTTGCTTTCTCTTGTTTGCTAACACTTCTTATCCCATGGACTTAGAGGATATTATACAAAATGAAATCAGTCAGAATGAGAAAGACAAGTATCATATGATTTCATTCGTGTTGGAATCTAAAAAACAAAACAGATAAATAAACAAAAAGCAGAATCAGACCTATAAACACAGAGAATAAACTGATGGTTGCCTGAAGGAAAGGGAGTGGGAGATGGGCAAAAAGGGTAAAGGCTGTGGTAGGTATAGGCTTCCTGTTATGGAATGAATAAGTAATGGGAATTCAAGGCACAGCATAGGAAGTGTAGTCAATACTATTGTAATAGTGCTGTATGGTGACAGAGGTAGCTATACTTGTGGTGAGCATAGCATAATGTATAAAGAAGTTGAATCACTATGTTGTACCCTGAAACTAATGTATAGTAGGTCAACTATATTCAAATTAAAAAAATTTTAAAAACACGTAGTATGAAAAAACATAAAGTGATATGTATGTTGGGTTAAGTGAAATATATTAAAATTTAAAAAATAAATTCAAAAGAGAAACATACTTATCCTGAACGGACCAATCATTTTTCTATTTATGGATTGGCACTCTGTGGTCATGAGGTTTTGTTTATTTTTTTACTATCATAAACTTGATTTGCTCCTATTTAGGGATTTTGTTGCTATTTCAGTGTGTTATTGTATATCTTTGCAGTTTTGATTCTTGATTATATATTTATTGTAGAGTGAGTTGGATACCTTTCCTCTGTTTTATAGTTTCTGAAAGCATTTGTATTCTATAAGCTTTATCTGTTTCTTAGAGGTTTAGGTTTGAAAAATGTTTTCTTAAAATTATATGCCTAAGCCTTTTTTTGGGAGGTTATATATATGTACGTGTGTATGTGTGTGTGTGTGTGTGTGTGTGTGTGTGTGTGTGTGTAGTGGGTTGGGTGGTGAGTGTAGGTGAACCATCAGTAATGAACTGGGGTAATGGGATTTTAACTATTAAATTACTTGAAAAAGTCTTGGTTTATTTTTGTTATTGAAAGTTCTAAAGTTGGTTTTACAAATGCTTTTGTATTCTTAATTGCTCATTTTATCTTGTCAGATTTACGGATAGAGATTGTTCACATTATTCTCATTTTCCTTCACTCGGCCTGTTGATAAGTTCTTGTTTTTGAACCATTTATCAGTTACTTGTACCTTTTCTAACTTTAATAGAAATATCTATATTTTATAAATATTAATAGCTTCAAAGAGTGAACTTTTGGTTTTATTAATTTTCCCTAGTGTTTTCATTAATTTCTGCTTTTACATTTAGTATTTCCATTTCTCTCTCTTCTGTTAATTATTGTTTTAACTCTGAGTCGAATGCTTAACTTGTTTTACTCTTTCTTATTATATAATAAGTGCATTTAAAATTTTACCTTACCTCTGATTACTTTAGCCATTTTGTTATGTAATACTTTAACTCTACATAGGTCTTTAAATTCTAAGTGTGTTATGATTTTCATTGATTTATCTTTGTATTTGTTCATGTATAGTGTCTGAAAATTTTGTGAACCCTTTAAGAACTTCCAGTTTCTAATATATTTTGATAATAGTTAGAAAGTAGCTTGACATTTATTCTTCAACATTTGTTATTTGGATGCTCTTGAATACCATTGGCCAGGAGACAGATTTAAAGCTGTGTAAATGGTAAGTGCTATGACAATTCTGCCTTGCGAAGGTTAACATAATTTAGTTTCTGGTCTAATCCAGAATAAAACATCTCACTTTTCTATTTATAAAAATTTCACTTGCTGTCACTGCAGAGTGGGAATGTATAGATGTGATGTGGAGAAGTAATTTATAGAAAGCAAGAGAATGAGCTTTAGTATCAGGCAGCGTTGATTTGAATCCAGTTTTGATATTTAATGTGACATTGGACAAGTAACTTGAAATCTCAATATTTTCTCTTTAATTTACCTATATGGAGCATATATATTTTTAAAACATTATCTACTTCTTTAGAAATACATGCATTGTTCCATGCCCTGAAAGAACAACTGTGTGAGAAGATGACTAAGGTAAGGTTTTACTAAGTGAGGTGGGCCTGTTCACTGCTTTGTAATCTTTTTTGTGTGAAGTTATGGTGCCATCAGAATTTGAAATGGCTACTTTCCTAGACCAGGTACAAAGTTTCTAATAAAATTTGCTAGGAGGGGACCTAAAAGTCAATTTTCTTTCCACTTTGATATTCAAATGAGCAATGTGCCAACTTCAGGTTTTCTTTTCCTAGTAAGATGGTAGGAAATGAGTTTGGTGATTTTTTTTTCCACTGTTGGTTATCTACAACACTGGAATTTTCAGTCCTTTAAGTTTCCCTCTGAGCAGCCAAGAAATTAGTGATGTTCTGCCCATGTATAAGGCGGTATTTCTATCAGCTTTGGTTTTGATGGGCAGCCAGTACGATTTTGGCTATGTGGCTCTCCCTAAGCCCTAACAGGGCACAGGCCTGTGAGCTGAGTCTCTGAGATGCTGGTTTTACTGTGATAAGCTGGGGAGCCTGGCAGACCTACCAGTTCACTTGTAGGGCCTCCACAATTAATGTCCCTGTGAGACAACACATTTTGTGTTGGGATCAGGCCAAGGAACCCACAGCTGTGACTAATTAGATGGTGTTCCCTCAGGCTCTCCTAGAGAAACTGAGGTGGGTGGAAGTATGCATATTGAAAAATTGGGTGAGTATTACGTTTCTCAGTGTCCTCTGGTTGTGAGGGTACAGGGCAAAGTAAGGAAGCATTTTTCTTTCCTTTTTCATGGGGCAGCATCACTTCAGGCTTAGAGAAGAGAGCAGATCTTAGTCTTTTTCTTGATTTCAGGAGAGTTTTACTGTTGAATTTTCTATATATTTCTGGTTGTTTCAAATAAGTTTTTTTTAGAGTTCTTTTGGGGGGGCAGTTTTGCTTGTCTTGGCAGATAAGAGCATCAGAAGGCATGTATCAAGCTTGATAACAACTCAAAAATAACGAGACCACAAATCCTTGAACTTTCTTCTAAATGACATCTCTTAATAACCTAGTGCATTTAAAAATATAGTTACTAACATTTTCATAATCATTTTAGGAATGCAATATTTCTGTGGAATATGGAGAGCAGAAATCAAGCAGTTTTCCTAAGATGAGGATTTATCTATAGTTTTTTAAATAATTTTTTTATTTTCAAGAAAATGAAATAGGAACAGCAGAATTGTGGGATGCCTATAGGGGTTGGGTTTGGGCAAATATATCTTCATTTGTTGTTTACATGTTTATAGCAAGCCTTGCTCTTGGGAACAGACAAAGAATTTCTATTCGACCAAATGTTGCTTTTGTACCATCGTTCTTACTTATTCCATGTAAGCCAAAGGAAGTTGCATATTCATTTCAAATTTGTTATTTGGCTTACTGTGACTAGAGACATACTAAACTATGAATTTTTAAATTCATGGATTATTAAAAAACAAAGTTTTGCCAATTCTTTTAGAAATGCAAAAAAACAATTTAGGAAATAAGGAGAGTATTGAGCTCTGAAAGATTGGATGGGGAGAAGTGAAAGGAAAAAGAGAGAGATTCTTCTATATAGTCAATGCCTTTGTCTTAGAAGAAAAAAAAAAGGAAAAGAAAAAAGTGGAAGGTGCCCAGAATTTATCTAATATTAAAAATCATGACATGTGTCAGATGGCTGCCAGGATTCTGAGGCAATATTAACTTTCATTTCATGACAAAGCTCTGCCACTACTGATTTTGCATTTAGGAGATTCCATTTCTTCATCTCAGCTTCAGAGCTTCTAAATTCAAGATTTATTGATCTAGTGTCCATCATAGATGCTTTATTTTCTGAGTCCTTGCCTCACCTAACTGACTGTAGGCCCTGGAAGAGAGGACACTGCTAACATTGGTGAGTGTGTGTGAAGGCATGACAAGTGAGGGAGGAAAGTTTAGGAGGGTCAGTTTGGAGCATGAGTGCTAATTGAGAGCTCTAGGTCAAGGAACGTCTAGGTCTTGGTGCATTGCTTCAGTTAAAAGTAGTCAGAAAGAGGTCTTCTAAAGCAGTACATGCACTGGGGGGTAAAAATAGTGATGACAATACTGGGAAAAGTGACAGAATTTTTTTAAATGATACTGTGGTATTAGTATTGGCTTTTTATGACAAAAGATGAGCGTAATTTATTTAATAAAACAATCAAATCTAATCAATTAATGCTTTTCAATTACTAACATTTGAATGAAATGTATCCAGTGCAAAGTTATGAAAAGATACAAAAATTAAACAAAAATATTTTAATTACTAACCCCTAGGTGACATCTCTGCTCTCTGCTGTTTGCTTGGACTCCATTGCTGTCCATCATGGTGCCAGTGAGATCACTTGGATCTGTATCCTCTGGTGTGGTCAGTCCAGTGACCTTCAGTATCTTCCTGTCATTTAGCTTCCCTGAATGGAGTTATCACCAGCGTTGCCTCTGGGTATCTTGCCTGCTCTGTCCAGAGGGTCTGGTTTCACCAATTTTGATTTGTTTGCTTGCCATCTTCAGAGAAGTGGTCATGTCCCTAGTCTCCTCCTCATTCCCTGCTGAGGCATCTGCCTGTAAAATGAACTCCCTGAGCTAGGTCCATCCCAGGCTTTTTGTGTGGGATTGCAGTAGGATTGGGGGAAGGATAGCAAATACGCAGCAAGTCAGTGACAAAGAGTATGAGGAATGGTTTGCAGTGAGTATGTCATGAAAAGGGGTGGCACAAGAAGTGTAAGAGGAGGGTATTAGGGAATGAAAAAAAAAATGCCCAACTAAGCTGCTGACCTATGTCTCAAACATTTGCATGACCACAACAAAAGTACCAAAGTTTCAGTTTTTAAAAATAGCAAGGTAAAACGTGGTGGTTTTCAATCTTGGCCACATATTGGGAAGCTTAAAAACATTGAGGCTTGGGTTCCATCCCCCTAGCAATCCTGATTCAAATAGGTCTGGATCCTATCATAAAAAGTTTAAAAATCTTCCCAAGAGATCCCAGGATGCAGCTGTTGTTAAGTATTGGAATTGTATGTGAATACCAGGATTTTGAAAATTAGTATTCTAATCAGTAAGTGGAAAGTGCAGCTTTTACTTTTATTTTAACCAAAGGGAAATGGGCTTGTCTTTAAGGAGCATCTTCTGGGTGCCAGGCAAGGTGCTGAGTTACTTAATATTACCTTTTTAATTTTCATATGAAGTGAAGATCGTCAATCCCATTTAAAAGGTGAAGAAAGTGAGACTTATGGAGGATAAGTCTTTAGCCTAAGGTGACACAGTGGAGGTGAAGCTAGCAGCAGGGACTCAATCCCAGGTATGTGTGATTCATCTTTTTTTCTTTAAAACACAGTGGTAAAGTTTAGTTATCATGGATTGCGTAAAGATCTGCATTCTTTTGTACCTTATATGTGGGGATAAGGAAAGATATCTGTATGTTCTAATTACCATAATCTGCAAGAATGGTCAAAATTAGGGGTAAATTCTTACCCACTATCTGTTTCTATGTGACCTGGGAAGTAAGAATATTTTTTTACGTTTTTAAATGGCTGAAGAAAAATTAAAGAAGGATATTTCGTGACCCGTGAAAATGATATGAGATTCAAAGTTTGGCAACCACAAATGAAGTTTTATTGGAACCCAGGTATACTCATTTATGTTTATGTATGGTCTGTAGCTGCCTTCACACTATATGGTGGGGTTGAAGAGTGGTGACAGAGGTCATATGGCCAGCATAGCCTAGAATGTTTACTATTTAGCCGTTTATAAAAAATATTTGTGAATTTCTGCTCTAAGGAAAGACCAGATAGAGAAATCTTAGTGTAAAGAACTGACATATAGTGTAGAGAATGCTTGCACACATTAATAATTATATATATAACAATATAAAAGAATTTGCAAGATTCTTTGAAGGTATGAGGTGCCTAGATGCATTTCAGTGTTGGTTTAAAAGTCATTAGGTGGCCTTGGGAGTTGGTGCTTAAATAAATGAAAAGTGAAAGCCCAATAAACCATTATTCACAGAAGAGTAATCATAAGAGAAGGCAAAACCTTTGCAAATGACATTACTAGCAATCCAGGATGAATTGTAATGATGCATTCCTTTTTAGCTTTACTTATAAATTAAGTAGTAGTTCTGTATCTATTTTTGTACTACATTTCTTTTTCCAGAATTTCTATTTTTTATAATATTGGTATGTACATCAGTGTTTTCAGAAATGTACCAATACAGATATATGCTGTCTTTGCTGCAGCAACTGTGCCAGAGTCTCTCAATGTGTGTTATGCATGCACCAGAATTACTTAGGATGCTTGTTTTAAATAGAGATTCCAGAGTCCCAGGCCAGACTTACTGATTCAGGACCTGTGAGGACAAGATTCTGTCTTTCAGTAGGCTCCTCAGGTGAATTTCATGCACCCTGTAGAGTGAGAATCCCATGTAAGTCATGGGTGAAAATGTTCACAGTTTTATTAGGAGCATAGATTTATGGGAGCAGGCAAGCAGGGTGTAGAGATTCCTGCAGAGAAATGGGGCAATACCAGGTTCTGTAATCCCGGATAAATGAAAGCACATATGGAAACCATCTTTCCTAATAAGAAGCAGATTCATTCAGATGGGCAGAGAAATAATAGAAATGAGGAAACTCATTAGAAGAATGGAAGCTGGCATGGACTGCTGCTAGTTTTTTTCCTGCTTTATCAGAATATGATTGATTAAAGGCCCTCCTGGCATCCTTCTTCATCTTGGAAATGACCAAGAAGCTAGACATTTTCTGTTTGCTCTTTCAGATCCATTCTCCATCCCTTTCCACCTACCCTATTCTTTGGGTAGACTGCATCAAGAGGCTTCCCTGCTCAGTGGTTTCAAGTAGAGGTGATAGGAGATCAGCTGGAGGTAGGAGGGTGAAGCTCCTTCACTGTGGAATGAACTCTGGTTAAAAATCACTGCTGTGCTCAGAGACCTTTTCTTTCCCTCCCTCTTTTCCTCCATCCATTCCTCCATTCCTCCCTTCATCTCCTCTCCTAGCCTCGCCTCTCCTCACTTCTTCTTCCCTCGCCTCCTTTCCCTTTGCCTCCCCTTCCTTCCCCTCCCTTCCCCTCTCCTTGCCTCTCCACCCTTCCTTCCTTCTTTCCTTTCTTCTTTCTGAGAGAGAGAGAAAGAGAGAGAGAGAGAGAGAGAAGCAAAGGGAGAGCAAGAATCTCAAGCAGACTCCCCTCTGAGTGCAGAGCCCAATGGGGGGGATTCATCTTACAGCCCTGAGGTCATGACCTGAGCCAAAATCAAGAGTAGGATGCTTAACCAAGGCCACCTAATGACTTTTAAACCAACACTGAAATGCATCTAGGCACCTCATACCTTCAAAGAATCTTGCAAATTCTTTTATATTGTTATATATATAATTATTAATGTGTGCAAGCATTGGCGGCCCTCAAAATGGCCTTTTCTATATCATATTCCACTGCTGTCTTCTGTTACATGCTTTTGCCTTGTCCCCTTGGTTTTGAGGGTAGTAATAGCTCCATGTTTGCAAATCCCAGGTTAACTGCAGAATCCTTTGTATTTCCCTACAACCTGCCCACATGTTTATAAATTTTAACCGCTCTGAATTACTTTGACTATGACATTTGTTTCCTGTTTGGACTCATCTGAGAATTAGCAGTCAAATATCTGTAGACACGGTCCAAAAGGAGAGATGAGGCATGATCTCCTTATTGAGCAATGGTTTAGTTTATCAAATATGACAGGCTTTTTGCTTAAGAGCTCTCACACATACTATTATCCCTGTCTAAGACTCTTCCCTCCACCTGTTTGACTAACTCCTGGTCGGCTGGTCTGTCTGTCTTTCTATCTGTCTTTCTCTCTCTTGGTCCTTTTAAGTCTCACCTTAAACGCCAACTTCCAAGAGATATCTTAAATGACTCCCTAAAACTATATTAGTTCCCCCTGCTATGCCTTCTCATAATTTGCTTTAGTTTTCCTTAATTGTTCTCACCCATGTTATAAGTAATTTATCTTACATTGTCTTTGGCTATTTCTACACTGGACTGTAGTCTCCAGGAAGGCTCTGGATAGTTTGTGATTAAGACTTGCCCTTCACAAGTGCTTTTGTTGAATATGTGAATAAAACAAAGTTAATCCAGTAAATTTCACTGTTATCCTTTTCCCCTGGGAAAGCCTGTGGCACATATAAACTACATCTACTGCATGCTCTTTTCTGTGCTTATATAAATCCAGACCCTTTCATATGACCAATTATGCCACTGTCTACATGGAGCTCTAAGTCTCAGGAGAATGGTTTTGTGGGACTGGTGCTGGGTTAAACTCAGTGAGTGGGCATTTACGTTTTCCTGGGAAAAAGATCCCCTGAATTCCCATTTTCCCCTTTCTTTCTCTCCAAAGAATTTCTAAGCAGAGACATTATCAGACAAAGGCTTCTCCTTAGAGAATCAGAGTGTCAGAAATTTTTCGGTGGTAGATTTGACAAAACTGAAAGGATTTTTTTTTTGTTGTTGTTGTTTTTTGTTTTTGTTTTTGTTTTTTTGATGTGGGATTTTTCTCTTTGGGAACGTAATAACATTTCCTAAAGGAGTAATCTGTGTTAGATGGAGAGGAAAAAAAATGTTTAATCACTCCAAATATTTGGAGATGGAGTAGCCAGTGGGAATTCCTCTTGATAATGCTTCATTTTTTTTCCATCCCAAACTCCTTATAATGTGGATTTCAGTTTCATTATAGCTTAAGACTTTGAGAGACATAGATGTAAATGAGAAAGGTACCTCATAAAGGTTATCTGGGTTTTTTTTTGTTGTTGTTTTTTTCTTTTTCCATTTGTATTCCTCATTTCATCCATTTACAGTCCTCACCCCATTTCAGTTTCTCCCTTCCTGGAACAAAATGTCCTGGCCCCAAGGACTTATGTCTTTCTCTTCTTGAAGGATTGCAGTCAGTGCAGTTTCTCTTGCCAGCTGCCACCTCATGCTGAGAAATCATGCAGATAACTACCCTTCTCCATGTCCTCACAAGCCCAGAGACACTCTTCCTGCATTGCACCAAATGCCACTGTGAAGAAAAAGAAAATCAATGAGAATCTTCCTGTATTTCAGTATTGGCTGGCATTCTGCCTTTGTGAGACATTTTAGGGATGAAGAGAAAACTATAAAAGTCCTCTCCACCGATTTGCTAATTTTTGAAATTCCTTTATCAGATATTGAATGTTATAAGCCCTGTTTTAAAACATTTTCTGTGTGTGAGGTTAACATAAAGCATGTCGTTATCATTCACATTTCATTGTGAATAAGGCTGCCAGATGCATTTTGAAAGCAGATTTCCTGAGGGATCAGGGGACAAGAAAACATGAGGACCCTGTATTAAGCTCAGAGAAGAGCAGAAAGGGGACACTCTTGCTCTCAATATAAACATTATCTACTTTTGCCTAGACATATCCTGTATATCAGTCTCATTTTGACCCCAAATTAGGAAATTTTGTCAAGTATTGAAGGCATTTCAAGTAAAATGATACACAGTGAATTTTCTCTGACTTTGGTCAAGCCAGAGAGCTATTTATTTCATTATTAACAATCTTTCAATGTGTAATATATGTATGTATTACAAAATATAAAAATGCATGCATTTTAGAATTGCCATGACATTTTTTTCTTAACACAAGTTAAAACAATACATGGATTCAGGATTATCCAAGGCAGTAGGATTTCTAACCTGTAAGAACACAATAGTATGTGTTACTTTGTACCATTACCCTTCAGAAAATGCAGAGAACATTTATTAAGCACTTCAAAATTTGTACCTCCATCTAGTGGTAACTGACAAAAATGACATGTTTTTAAATTGATTTTTTAGGCACTAGGAGAAGATAAATGGAAAAGTTCTTGACCAGCCAACATTCATTATCAATTCAGTTACATTTTGATAAGGAATAGAAGGTGCAAAGTCTAGCTAGTCATGGAGTAGGCAAAGGTGAGGCAAGGAATCTAACTCATGAATGGTAAAGTAAGCTGAAATTAGTCAGGATAGAATAAGCCAGGGTTTCAAGTAGTATTTATGTAGAGGAACTATCACTAAAGGATGGATGGTTTGTTTTGAAAACGAAAAAGAAGGTCAAGATATTAACCTCCATTTGCTCTTTTTGCATTATCTAATGGCAACCTTTCATCATGGCTGTCTGGAGTCAGTCTCTTTAATGATAAAGAAGGCTTCCAAAAGAAGTTATTTTGGGATATGAAAGAATCCCTTGGTTTCCTGAAGTGTGTCATTTGAAACCCTAGTGAGGGGGAATCTCAATAAAATGTTATCTTAAACTGATAGGAGGAAAGGATATCTGTTTCCAGACTCAAACTGCCAAGGTGAAATGCTTAGTTGAGAGGGCAACTTGTTAAAAATGCATAAGTTCCTTGTCCCAAATTTTATCAGAACCCCTTCTTACATAAATTCTTTCCAGCATTATTCCTGAGAAGAGTAACCTGAGATTATTTAATATGAGCAAAACAAACTGGTTCCATTTTATCTTTTTTTCAATGTGATAAAAGAAAGGATTGCTTAGATTTTTCAAATATCAGAGAGATTTCATCTTACTAAGGGTGGAAAAAACTAGTAAGTCTAATGTCTGGTTAACTATAAAATTTATAGATTTACATTATTTATGTAAAAATATATGCTATCTATTGTTAGTTGCCGCAGTGCTGGAAAAGTCTAATTAAGATCTTGTATATGCTGTTCCTTAGGCTTTGCCTGCATAAGACACAATGAACTGAAAAACCCATTTTCCAAAGAATTTTATCCCAAATGCCATGGACAACTAGGACAATTTATATTTTTTATTTTTAAATTGTTGTTTTAAACCGTAGGTGTTTTGATTCTATTGATTTGTTTTAGAGAGAGAGCAAGGGTGACAGCGTGAGTGTGAGCATAGGGAGGGGCAGAGGGGGAGGTGCCCGGCGGGGAAGGGGGGGAAGGAGTAGGACAAGCAGACTCCACACTGAGTGTGGAGTGTGATGTGGGGCTCAATCCCAGGACCACAAGATCATGGCTGGCCTAAGTGGACCCAAGAGTTGGTGGGTCAGCTGAACATCTAAACAACTGAGGCACCCCTGAATCGTAAGTATTTTGATTCTTGACTTGAGACTGTTTATTTAGTCACTTATAATACAGTAGTGATAGTGATGATACCCTGATTTTCCTTTGAATAATATTTTATTCATTCATTTATTCTGGGTGGATTAAAATAATTCTGCATGGATTCATAAGGCTTTCAGCTTTAGCACATAGCTTTGATGTGTGTGCATTTCTTTAACAAATGCTTATTTGTTGTTATGTATCATGTCTAGAATTAGGTGTAGGGTTGCCATCATAATTTTGGACTAGGTGAGAGGGACTCTGTAGGAGTTGTTTCTTCAAAAGTGTTTGTGCCAAGCGCCAAAGTTCTAGTGTCCATGACATAATATTACTTCTGATGACTTTTTACCTTTCTTTTGGTTCTGTAAAGATTTCTGCAAGGAGCTAGCTTTCTTAGTTTTTAAAAGTCCTAACTTAACTCTCCCTGTAGGATTCTGCATCACTCTCCTGTCACCTCTTACATATTCAATTTCTGTCCTTCTGAGGGTAGGTCATCCTGTCACAAAGCACACTCCTAGGTAATTGTTGGTGGAAGTTGTAGAGGGTGATGCACACTTACGTTAGGGGGTCCATATTGTATCTGAGAAGCCACTGAGAGACGGTCCAGACTCCAGTTAGGAAGTAAAAGCAAGAACTGTAGGCCACCAACAGGGCTGATCACAGCTCCCAATGCTATCAAACTGAGGATCATATGGAGGTAGGAGGATAGGTGAGATTTTATTTGGCAGTCTCATAGCTCTATTTACAACTTTTAAATATTTAGGTATATGTTATGTTGATTCCATT
Source organism: Spilogale gracilis (assembly GCA_004023965.1). Lineage (NCBI taxonomy): Eukaryota > Metazoa > Chordata > Mammalia > Carnivora > Mephitidae > Spilogale > Spilogale gracilis. The sequence goes on from PITA01000304.1 coordinate 266,255, forward strand.
TTTTCTCTTGTCCCCAGGCCTTCAGAGGTTTAGGGTGGGCCAGACGGCTGCTTCCCATGTGCTGTCCCTGTTCTGCCCTGGCTCTGCTGGGTGCCATTGCCTCTCCCCAGCTCCTCCCCACTGCTGCTCCTTGAGGCTACACTGTCACTTCTTCTCTTGCATCAGGGTCTTTGCTGCTATTCTTCTCAGGAGGTGCTAAAATTCTCCTAGTATGAAGGCTTTTGGGGTAGCACACTTGCTCCAGGTTTGTTTTCAATGATATCGTCTCTCAGAGGTGAATCCAGGCAGTACTGCATATGCTCTTATATTTGAAAGAGGTGTTGTGTGAAATATCTCGTTGTTTTTATATATAGACTTCACGGGACTCAGAGATGAGTCCAGTAGAGGCAAGAGACAAATTCCCATGACAGAATATTAACCTGTGAGGAGAGTGGGGTTAAGTTATTTGCCTAAAGACATATAAGTGACAGAACTATGTTTAAGTCCATATTTTTTATTCCAAATCTAGGGCTCTGTAAGTGATACCAGGCTGCCACTTGGTTTCATTTGATCAGAATTTACTTCCTTTTGAGTTATTCTTTGTTTTATTCATGTTTATTTGCATTGTCTCTTAGGAGTATAAACATCTAAGGACAAAGTCAGACATTGCCAGGGCACTGTATCTTCCAGAGCACATGGGATAGTGCTGAGAAAGTAGTAGATGCTCAGAATAAATTATGGTTAACATAAGTTTCATCTTTGGCATCCCAATCTCATATCAAAGACAAAAATTCTTCAGAGTTATAAAAACCTATTCAAGTCACTGCAACACCGCTTACTATTTGTGGGATCTTGGACAAATTGCTTAATCTAAGGCTTTGTTTCTTCATCTGTAAAATGGGCATAGTAAAAGAGGAATTGCCTAATTAAATTATTATGATAATTCACCGATAAACATATAAAGTTAATCTGTGAAAAACACAGAGAATATAACATGCTCTTAATAAATATGTTAGCTTGGGGCGCCTGGGTGGCTCAGTTGGTTAAGCGACTGCCTTTGGCTCAGGTCACGATCCCAGAGACCTGAGATTGAGTCCCACATCGGGCTCCCTGCTTGGTAGGAAGCCTGCTTCTCCCTCTCTCACTCCCCCTGCTTGTGTTCCCTCTCTAGCTGTGTTTCTCTCTGTCAAATAAATAAAATCTTTAAAAATAAATAAATAAATAAATAAATAAATAAATAATAAATATACTAGCTAGCATCATCATCCTTTTCTGATCAAATTTTAGAAATCATGTGGCTTATAGTATTTTGCCTTTGTACTAAGGAGTCAGTTTGCCTAATAATCAGGAATGACAACTCATTTTAAGATTGGAGTATGTGTCAGCAACTCGGTCTACCATTAATCAATGATTGTTTTAATGATGTTGACAGCTTTAATGGATTATTTCTTCACTAATATCAGTGATTAAAAACAGTAGGTATTGAAGATACACGGCATAGATTCCAGCAGTCATGAAGAGCTCAAGCATATTCATTTTTGGACATAGTGGGCAACGGTCTGCAGTGGGCTGAGCTGGCATGAACTGTAGAACTGGGTCATGCCCTCTTTGTTCTTAAATAAACTAATTCTCATAGTACAAAAAAATAAAACCATATTCCTCTCTTTCTAAAAGCAAATCCTTATTTTCTATTTTTTATTTTCATTTTTAAAATTTTATTTATATGAGAGAGAGAGAGAAAGGACATGTGTGTGAGTGAGGGCAGGAGCAGAAGGAGAGGAAGAGAGAGAATCTCAAGTAGACTCCATGCTGAGTGTGGAGCCCAACATGGGGTTTGATCCCACGACCCTGAGATCATGACCTGAGTTGAAATTAAGAGTCAGATGCTTAACTGACTGATCTACCAAGATATCCTTTTATTTTCTATTTTATTGAGGAAGACATTACAGAAGCTTTTTTTTTTCAAATCATAAATGGAAGTCAGAGATTCCATTTTATCACCTCATCATAACTCTAAAAATTAAGACTGATATGGTACCTCAGAGTCTTTTTTTTTTTTTAATATTTTATTTATTTGACAGCGAGAAACACAGCGAGAGAGGGAACACAAGCAGGGGGAGCGAGAGAGGGAGAAGCAGGCTTCCTGTCGAGCAGGGAGCCCGATGTGGGACTCGATCCGGGGTCTCCGGGATCATGACCTGAGCCGAAGGCAGTCGCCCAACCAACTGAGCCACCCAGGCGTCCCGGTACCTCAGAGTCTTAAAAAGAAAGCATTGTTGAAAGAAAAATTGTTTTGTGCTTCTACTGTGTTAATCTATATTAAACTTATTTGAAACTTCCTTGAGGGCAAAAACCCTGCCTTTTTTCCTACCGTATACAGCTCAAGGCTAAATACATGTATGAAAACCATAGCAGACAAATCTTCCCTCGGACCCGTCCTAATCATGCTTTCCTAAAGTTGAATTCCTTGTATTTGACACAGGCCACAAACAGGCCACCTGCCAGTTGAAGAAACCTATTTAAAGAATTGACTGCAGTTTCACATCTATCTTTTAGCTCCAGCTATAGATGGTTTCTTGTGCAAAATAAAAGGCTTGGGTATTCAGCTGACAGAGAAAGTAGAAACCTCTTTGTTTGTTGACAGAAATAAAATGTGTCTTGTCATAGGTGTTGATATCACATATTAATCACCCCTGCTGGGGAACATGGGCACCCTAGTGTGGTGTGCTATAAATATTGATGTGATCACCCTGAACTGGCGGGGTGCCTGGGAACCCATGAGAGGTGTATAGATAAAGGATTTTCATAATGGTGTGCTCAGTTGCTCTCCACCCTCCTTTTTTCTGCTTTGAAATCTAAGCATCTTCAACTAATTTCTTCCCTGTTAAGTCCCCAGAAGTCCAGATATTCCAGGAATATGGTTGAGTCCCCTCTTTCTTTTCATACAGAACATCAAATCCTTTTAACTTTTATACTGTATATAGTTTTCACAACAATCCCAGCTTCCCCAGCTGGCTGCCTATCTGTGGAGTGAAGGGTTATCTGCCATCAGCTGCTGGTGAGGCAACATCCAGGCCATTTCAGCTGCAGGGGCAGAATTCTATGCTGTGAGGTTATTTTCAATTCAGGGGACACTTTCCAGTAATTGAATTGACAGTCTTTCTTAAAGTTACGTGCCGACTGGAAGAAAATTGTTCTCTTTCTGAAGGCTGAGCAATTCCTGTTGCTCACAGTGGCCGAATGCCAGGTGTCTTGTGGCATACGTGTTGTGGTTTCACTGTTTGCTAAGCCTTGCCAACTACAAGACATAGTCTGAATTGTGACAGATTGAGGCCAAAGTATATGGACCCACCATTTTTTTTTTTTAAGATGCATCTATTTATTAGAGAGAAGCAGAGCACAGTGGGAGGGTCAGGAAGAGGGAGAATCCTAAGTAGACTCCATGCTGAGCACAGAGCCTGACAGAGTCCTGAGCACAGGACCCTGAGATCACAGCCTGAACTGAAACCAAGAGTCAACTGACTGTGCCACCCAGGCACCCCGGGGACCCACCATTTAATTATAAAGATATATTACTGCAACAGACTGCATTATGAACTGTTTTTATAATGACATATTTTATTGTTTGTGTCCACCAAATATTTCTTGAGCCTCCAGCACTGTTCTAGGTACTGTGAATAGAGGGATGGGCAAGTAAGGCAGACAGACAAGCTCTTTGCTCTCAGTCACATTCAAATAATAGAATCTCCAGATAAACAAATAAGCAAGGAACACATTAGTTATGAGGACTATTTATGACATTAAAATAGAATGGGAGACTGTGTGGTTATAATAGATTGTGTAGTCAGCAGTAGTCTGAAGTGTCATTTTTAGAAGCTACCAGCAGATTATAGATAGAGTATGATACTGTTCCAGGTGGCACTGTTAGCGTACCCAAAGGCTTTTATTTGCCAGAAAGAGACACAGTGAGAGAGGGAACGCAAGCAGGGGGAGTGATAGAGGGAGAAGCAGGCTTCCCACCGAGTAGGGAGCCTGATGCGGGGCTCGATTCCCAGACTCCGGGACCATGACCTGAGCTGAAGGCAGACGCTTAATGACTGAGCCACCCAGGCGCCCCTGGAATGTATGGCATTTTGAGGAATAGTTTGGTCAATACCTTTGACTATTTTTTAATATTAAATGATAATAGAGGCAAAACCATTTGAGAATATATGAAAAGAGAAAAGAGCAACCACAAAGAAACTCAGTGGAAGCAATACTTCAAGGATTTTTCACAAAAGATAATTTCAAGCTCTTCCAGCAAAAGTCTGAACAACAAGAACAGATACCGAGATTACCCAGTTTTACCTAAGATGAGAATTTTGTTGGTAAGAGAGACTCTGTGAGATGTCCTCTATCTCAAAAGGCTGTCTCAGCACCCTTAGTTTGGATGAAGTCTGTCTGCCTTGAGAAGCAATGACAGTTCCCTTCTATTGTTGTATCTGTTCTTAGTGCTTGGTGTGGAATTTAATCAATGTTGAATGCTCAGATGATGTCAGTGAGTAAGCATATGGGATAAATCTGCCTCCTTCCCCCAATTTGGAAATTAGACTAGCTGAGGAAGTATGTAGAATGTCTTGTCCAAATCTGTACCATTTTTGCCATTTTGAAAAAATGCACTGAGAGAGAGAAAGTGGGGGAATGGTTTATGGCAGAACAGGGCATTTAATTCAGTATATCACTTAAAATTGCTCTAGACCTTTATTTTTCAATATTTGGAAATGAACACTATGAGGAAGTAACTAGGTTAACTGAGGCAACTAAGTTGATTTCCTTTTGTGATCATAAATAGGTTTATTCCAGGAAAACAAGAAAAAAATTTTTTGGTAATGTGGAATAGAACATGGTTTAGGTTATTCTCTAACCTACAGTTAAAAATAGGTCATATTGCCTAAGTTTGTGTGACTTTACGTATATAGGGGAGATGTTACTTGAGGAAATTTTTGTTTGTTTGTTTTTTTGGTTTAGATGTTTTCCCTGAACATAACCTATCCCCCCAGAGCCTGACTATATTTGGGAAGGCTCTTTTTAGAAATGGTCTGAGAGGTGCAGGTAGGCTTTTTTAGGTGGAAAAGTAGCTCAGAGAAATTTTTGTATTCAAGGTTTGATAATGACTGCTAAAAAAAGTCCTTAAATTTAAATGACAATTGACAGCTTAAGAAAGATGGGTTGGATCCCTGTGCCTATCTTCAGAAGCTTAAAGTTGAAGAGATCAAATAATTCTGACGGAAAGCCATATTCAAGAACCTGGCTAATGTGGGAAATGGATTATAGAGTCTGATCACAGGCTTTATGCAGAAATTGGATTTCATAGATATAATGTGAATTGTACAAAGCGATCTATTCAACAGGGGCAGGACCTGACAGTACTTAGAGATTTCATTTGGAAGGGTTTGAAAATACTGGGTATTTCAGTTTATTTTAAGTGACAGACGAATGGGAGCAAGCTAAATATTTGATATTAAGGATTTTTTATTTAAGTAAAATTATGTTGCATTATTTAAAAAAAAAAATGTTTCAAAAATTTTGGCAGAACTATAGGGCTTTGAATTAATTCTATTCTTCTCCAGACATACTATTTCTGCTCTGGATTGATGAGGCTGTAAACATTTATGGATATTTCTGGTTCCTGTTAAGTTTTGATTGAAAAGAGAAGAGTGGGCGTTTTGATACTGATTATATTCTTTCTCTTGGGCCTTCTGACCTTTCCAAAATAGAACTGTCAACTAAATTAAATCTTTTGTTGAATACTTTCCAGTGCAAGGGTCTGTACTTGAAGAAACATTACAAAATGAGTAAAACAAGCTTCCTGCTCTTAAGTTGTTCAGTCTTGAGATAGAGGCATCCTTCTGTTGCGTACTGGTGATCACTCTCTGAAATTATTGTATCACCTTAAATTCAACATGTCCCAAACTAAATTTAATTCTCACCTTGTGGTGAACCACCTTGTCTTCCAACCTGAAGTGCAAAAGTCTTTCTGGAAGCCTCTTTCTTTATCCTTTCATCCATTTAATCATCATCAGGTTCTTTCAAATCTTTCTTCAATATGTCTTAAGACTGAGTTTTTATTCTCATGTATTAGGGCATAATTTCTGTTCCTGAATTACAGCAGTCATCTCCTAAATAATTTCTGTACATATGTATTTAAGTATAAAATTATCAACTGCCATTTCTTGAAAGATATGTTCTTGTTGTAACTAAATTATTTAATTGTCCATTTGGAAAATAATGCTTGATTATGGTGAAAATTTAGGAATATGAAAAAATAATTACTCCAATTTATTGAATTGGTAAAGCCCTGTTTCAAGGGCTTAATGCCTATTTTTTCCTTTATTTTCACAATAACCCTATTGGGTAAGTACTATTAGATCTGTGCTATAAAGTTTAATGTATAGTATTTAAAGATCTACTTTCTATGATAAAATATATTTTGTTTTTATGGAAATTGTTTTTATTTTTCTTAATTGGCTAAGTATTGCATTTGTCTCTTCTAATAGATCTTTTGATTGAAAGTTAACTGAAATATAAAGTCAGGCAACCTCTGATAATGGGATGTGCTTGATAGATCTTTTACCTGATCAGTCCCATTATTTAGAAAGATACTCTGACAAGTTTTACAATGCTTTACTGAATGTTCTACCACAAGGAAGGTATTTCCCAAGTTTTTGTTTAATAAATAAGACATGAAGACTAGTTGATATGCTGTTATATAGAATCAGAACAATGAGGACTCAGAGTAGAGTTCATCTGAGGAGTAGAGGTCAGATGTTATAGGTCCATAGAGATACAGTAACCAGAATTTGGTGATAAAAGGAAGTTTCCAGGAGAACCTGGAACTTTAAGAGTAGCTAGGAGAAGAGTGATGTAATGGTACAGAAGGATGGCAGTTCTCACAGGGATACTCTGATGAGCTTTGGCCATTTGAATCTCATGATACAATATTTTTGTCTATTTTGTTAAATTTAAAATGATTATTCTTTAGAAATTAATGCCGGTTTCTACTAGTTATTTCATACTGTATATGTAATCTCCAGTCTTCATTTCACTGTCATTATCTTTTAAAGGAAAATCTCTCACAAAGGTAATTTAGACTTGCATACTTTTTAATGGACATTTACATTTTATTTATTTTTTTATTTTTTTAATTTTTTTTTATAAATAACAGAGAGATAGCAATTTTTTAAAAGATTTATTTATTTATTTGATAGAGAGAGATCACAAGTAGGCAGAGAGGCAGGTAGAGAGAGAGGAGGAAGCAGGCTCCCTGCTGAGCAGAGAGCCTGATGTGGGCCTGGATCCCAGGACCCTGAGATCATGACCTGAGCTGAAAGCAGAGGCTTTAACCCACTGAGCCATGCAGGTGCCTAAGGATATTTACATTTTAAATCAACTTTTTTATTGTGGAATTATATTAATGTATATAGCACATTACCACAAATATTTAGCAGCTTAAAACAATACCTGTTATCTTAGAGAAGTCTGGGAACAGCTTATCTGGGTCCTCTGCTTAGAGTATCACAGGCTACAATCAAGATGTTGTTCAGGTCTGGGTTCTTAGGTGGAGACTCAGCTGGGGAAATATCCACTCTCTCCACTTTTTAAAAATATTTTATTTGTTTGAGAGAGAGTGAAAGCGAGCACACGAGATGGGGAGGGGTAGAGAGAGAAAGAGAGGGAGAGATTCTCAGGCAGACTCTGTGCTGAGCACAGAGCCCTATGTGGGTCTCATTCTCATGACCTGAGCTGAAACCAAGAGTTGGACACTCAACCAACTGAGCCACCAGGTGCCCCTCCGCTTCGCTTTTTCCATGGTCGTTGGCACCATTCATTTCCTTGTAATTTTAAGTTTCATGGAAGTTTGTTTTTTCAAAGACAGCAAGTAAGAAATAGGTTAGCAAGACTGAGTTTTATATAATGTAACAAAATCACAAGAGTGAAAGCTTATAGCTGTTGGTTAGAAACAGTACACCGTTCCTGCTTACACTCAATGGGAAAGAATTTTTACAAGTATGTGACTACCAGAAGGCAGAGATCATGGGACTACCTTAAAGTCTGTTTCCCACAGGGCAATGTAAGAATTGATTCATGATGAAAAATTTCCTGTAATTTTATTTTCTTTTCATCTCCCTTCACAAATGAACATACTAACTTTGGTTAATGAAAGTCTGATGCTGTTACCAGGTTTCTGCTGTTCTACTAATGGCAAAGTGTATACTACCATGAAATGTTTGCTCTATTTTTTTGCAGTTTTATTGAGATATTATTGGCATATAATATATGTAAGTTTAAGCAGTATAATGTTATGTTTTCATACACATATATACTGTGAAATAGTTATCATAGTAAGGTTATTTAATACATCCACTCCTTCATATAATTACCTTTTCTCCCTGGTGATAACATTTAGAATCTACTGTGTTAAAACTTTAAAATATATAATATAGTAACCTTACTCAGAATCACAATGCTTTATATCCCCAGAACTTACTCATCTTATAGCTGGAAGTGTGTACACTTATACCAGCATCTCCCCATTTCTCCCACCCCTCCAGCTTCTTCAACCACCATTCTACTTTCTATTCTGGGAGTACCATTTTTATCAGATTCCACATATTAATAAGTACATATAATATTTGTCTTTGTCTACTTATTTCACTTAGCCTAATGCTCTCAAGATTCATCATTTTGTCACAAGTAGCAGGTTTTCTTTTCATTTTCATGGCTCAGTAGCATTTCATTATGTGTATATACTCATTTTCTTTATCCATTCATCCTTTGGTGGGCATGGGTTGTTCCTATGTCTTGGCTATTGTAAATGCTTCAGTGGACATTGGAGTGCAGATATCTCTTCAAGATAGTGATTTCATTACTTCAGCATATATGCATGGAAGTGGGATTGCTGTATCACATGGTAGTCCTATATTTAATTTTTTGAGGAAACTCTATACTGTTTTCCATAGTGGGCTCATCAGGTTACATTCCCACCAACAGTGCACAAAGGTTCCGTCTTCTCTCATTCTTGCCAACTCGTGTTATCTTTTGTCTTTCTGATAAAAGCTATTCCAACTGATGTTAAAGTGATTTCTTATTGTGTGTTTGACTTGCATTTCCTTGGTGGTTAGAGATGTTGAACATCTTTTCATGCACTTATTGGCCATTTGCATGTCTTCTAGAAAAAATATCTATTTAAATACTTTGGCCATTTTAAGATTTGATTATTTGTTTTTTTGCTGTTGAGTTATCTGAATTCCTTATATATTTTTGATATTTACCCCTTTTGAGATTGCAAATATTTTCTCCCTTTCCATAGTTTGCCTATGCATTTTGGTGATTTTTTTTATTATTGTTTTGTTTTGTTTTGTTTTGTTTTGCTGGGCAGAACATTTTGGTTTGGTGTAGTACCATTGTTTATTTTTGCTTCTGTTGCTTGCACTTTGGGTGCCACATCCAAAAGTATTAAGGAGCTTTTTCGCTCTTTTTTCTTCTAGGAATTTTATACTTTGGGTCTTATATTTAAGCTTTTAATCAATATTGAATTTATTTTTATGACTGGTATAAGTTTGGGGTCCAATTTCATTGTTTCAAACAATTCAGTTTTCCCAACAACATTTATTGTATTGAAGAGATTATCTTTTCTCTACTGACTATTCTTGACTCCATTATCAAATATTAGTTGACCGTATATGTATGTATTTATTTCTGGTCTTTCCATTGTGTTCCAGTGATTTATGTGTTTGTCTTGATTGCCAATTCAATACTGTTTTGAGTACTATAGCTCTGTAATAAATTTTGAAATTAGGAGTTGTTAGGCCTTCCGCATTGTTCTTTTTCTTTATTACATTGGCTATATTTGGGTCTTTTGTTTTTCTATGCAAATTTTAAGATTATTTTTTCTATTTCTGTGGAAGATGCCATTGGCATTTTGATAGGAATTACATTGAATCTATAGATGACATTTGGGAGTATGGTCATTTTAGCAATATTAATTCTTCTGATTCATTGCCATTTATTTGTGTCTTCAATTTTTTTTCAACAGTTTCTTACAGTTTTCAATGAACAGATCTTTCACCTCCATGGTTTAATTTATTACTTGATATTTTGTAGTTTTTGATATTAATTGTAAACAGGATTTTTTTCCAGATAATTCCTTGTTGGCATATAGAAATGCAGCTGATTTTCAGTTGTTGGTTTTGTATCCTGCAACTTCACTAAATTTTTATAATTAATTTTGCTTTTCAGTGTTATTTTTAGGATTTTCTATATATAAGATCATATCATCTGCAAACAGACATTCTAATTTATTTCTTATAATACCTCTTCTCTCTTCTCCTTTCCTCTCTTCTCTCCTCTCCTTTTCCTTGACTAATTGTTCTGTCTAGGACTTCTGGTACTGTGTTAAGTTGAAATGGTTGGAGTAGGTAATTGTTCCTAATCTTAGAAGAAAATCTTTTAAGTTTTCACCATTGAATATGGTGCTAGCTGTGGGCTTGTCATATATGGTCTGTGTTGTATTTATATGTGCAATTTGTTGAGAATTTTATCATGAATGGATACTGAATTTTGTCAAATACTTTTTCTGCATCTGTTGAGATGATCACATGCTTTTATCTCATTCATTTATCACATTTATTGATTTATGTATGTTGTACTATTTTTTTCATACCAAGGGTGAGTTGTACTTGATCCATGGTGTATGATCCACTTAAGGTACTGGTGAATTCAGTTTGAGAATTTTTGCAACTACATTTATCAGGAATATTGGCATGTAATCTTCTTTTCTTGTATGTCCCTTTCTGGCATTGGTATTCATGGTAATAATGCTAGTCTTGTAAAATGAGTTTGGGAGTATCTCTCCTCTTCAGTTTTTTGGTTTAAAGTTTGGCAAGGATTGGTGTCAATTCATCTTTACATGTTTATAATTCACCAATGAAATCATCTGCTCCTGCACTGTTTATGTTGGCTGGTTTTTGTTTACTGTTTCAATCTTTTTATTCATTATTTGTCAACTCAAATTTCTAATTCTTCTTGATTCAGTCTTGGTAGATTGTATATTTCTATGAATTCATCTGTTTCTTGTAGGATATTCAATTTATTGGCATGTAATTGCTCAAATTAGTATATTGTGATCCTTTGTATTTCTTTGGTGCTGATTGTAATGTCTCTACTTTCATTTCTGATTTGAGTATTCTCTCTTTTTTTCTTGATTGGTATAGCTAAAAGTTTGTTATTTTTTTTATTTCTCAAAATCCAGTTTAGTTTTGTTGATCTTTTCTACTGTTTTTCCAGTCTCTATTTATTTACCTTTGCTCTACTCTTTGTTATTTCCAATATTATGCTAATTTTGTGCTTAGTTTATTCTTCTTTTTCTAGTTCCTTGAGCTTAAAGTTAGGTCACTTGTTTTAAAGCTCTTTCTTTCTTTTTTTTAAATGTAGGCAGGCATTTCTCATTATGAACTCTCTTCACACTGCTTTTGTTTTGTGCCATAACTTTTCATGTGTTGTGATTTCATTTTCAACTGTGTTTTGATTTCACTTTTGATTTCTTCTTTGATCTATTGGTTGTTTGGGAGTATGCTGTTTAATTTCCATACATTTGTAAATTTTCCAGTTTTTTCCTGTTAATGTTTTTTTGTTTTATGCTGTTTTTGTCAGGAAAAGATATTTGATATGATATCAGTCTTTTCGACTTGCTGAGGCTTATTTTGTGACCTAACATAGGATCTGCCCTGGAGAATGTTTTGCTTTCTTGAAAAGACTCTTCTGCGGCTCTTGGGTGCAGTGTTCTGTGCATGTCTATTAGCTCTATTTGGTTTAAGCTGATGTTTGAGTCCAGGGTTACCTTACTGATTTTGTTTACATGATCGATCTACCCATTGTTGAAAGTGGGGTATTGAAGCCTCCTACAATTATTGTATTGCTGTCTATCTCTCCCTTTGGATCTGCTTGCATTTGCTTTATATATTTAGGTGCTCTGATGTTGGATGTATGTATGTTTACGTTTGTTATATCTTCTTGATGAATTGATCCCTTTATCATTTTATAATGACCTTATTTGCCTTTTGTGACAGTTTTTGATTAAAGTCTATTTTGTGTGATATAAGCTTAGCTTCCCCTGCTCACTTTTGTTTACCATTGCATGGAATATCTTTTTCTATCACTTCATTTTGAGCCTGTGCATGTCCTTAATGGTGAAGTATAGGCTGCATATAGTTGGATCTTGTCTTCTTATTCTTTAGTCTATTCAGCTGCTCATAGCCTTTTGACTGGGTTAATAAATATATTAGCATATAAGTAGTTGTTGATACGTAAGGACTTATTACTACCATCTCATTTTCTGACTTTTGCAGTTTCCTTGTTGCTTTCTTCCTTTTTTGCCGTTTTTCTTTGTGAATTGATGATTTCTATAGTCATATACTTTGATTCCCTTCTCTTTTTCTTTTGTCTATCAACTTTAGGTTTTTGGTTTGTGCTTACCATAAGGCTTATATAAAACATCGTGTAGATATAACAGTCTGGGTTTTTTGGTTTTGTTTTTATTTTTGTTTTTTTTTTAATATTTTATTTATTTATTTGACAGAGAGAGATCACAAGAAGGCAGAGAGGCAGGCAGTGAGAGAGGAGGAAGCAGGCTCCCTGCTGAGCAGAGAGCCCAATGCAGGCCTCGATCCCAAGACCCTGAGATCATGACCTGAGCTGAAGGCAGAGGCTTTAACCCACTGAGCCACCCAGGCACTCAACAGTCTGTTTTAAGATGATAACAACTGAGCTTCAACCACATATGAAAATTTTACCCTTTTACTTTCTCTCCTTATTTTACATTTTTGATGTCCTGTTTAATTCTTTTTATATTGTTCATCCATTAACAAATTATTGAAGCTATATTTGTTTCTAATACTTCTATTCTTTAAAACTTTTTACTGGAGTTAATTCATTAAAAATTATTTTTTTTAATAATTGTTACAGTTTTATGGTATTAGAGTATTGCATTGCAGTATTAGAGTATTCTGAATTTGACTGTATATTTACCTCTATGATTATGTTTGATAGTTTTATTTTTTTCATGTTAATAATTAGTATCCTTTCATTTTAGCTTGAAGAACACCTTCCAGCACCTTGTAAGGCAGGATTAACGGTGATGACTTGATCAACTTTCATTTTGAAAGTATCTCTGTTTCATTCCTGAAAGACGAACTTTACTGAGTAAAGTATTCTTTGGCAGTTTTTTGGGGCACCTGGGTGGCTCAGTCATTAAGCATCTGCCTTCAGCTCAGGTCATGATCCTGGAATCCCGGGATTGAGCCCCACATTGGGCTCTCTGCTCGGTAGGAAGTCTGCCTCTCTCTCTCTTACTCCCCCTGCTTGTGTTCCCTCTCTAGCTGTGTTTCTCTCTGTCAAATAAATAAATAAAATCTTTTAAAAAAATACTCTTTGGCAGTTTTTTCTTTTAACAGTTTGAATAGATCCTCTTATTCTTTCCTGGTCTTCTAGGTTTCTGCTGAGAAATCTACTGATAACCTTAGGGGGATTCCCTTATATGTGAAAACTATTTTTTTCTCTTGCTGTTTTAAAAATTCTTACTTTGTCTTTGATTTTAGACAATTTTATTATAATGTGTTTGGAGAAGATTGTTTTGAGTTGAAATTTGGGGGTGATTTATTAGTTTACTGATATCAAAAGTCCAAATGTCTCCTGGAATTTCAGAATTCCCATTGTTTCTTTAAATATGCGTTTGCTCCTTTCTCCCTGTCTTCTCATTCTGTGACTCCAGTAATGTGTAGATTGTTTCTTTTAACAGTAGTCTATAATTCAAGCAGCATTTCTGACTTCTTTTAATTTTGTTTTACTTTTTGATCCTCTAACTAAATGATTACAAATGACCTGTCTTCTACTTTATTAATTCTTCTGCTTGATTGAATGTTCTGTTGAAGCTGTCTGTTGAATTCTTCTGTTTAATCAATGTATTTTTTTTATACATATTGTTTTTTTGGAGGGAGGGTTTCTATTTCTTTGTTGAGCTTCTCTTTTGTTCATGTATTGTTTTCCTAATTGCATTTAGTTGTCCTGTGTTTTCTTGTTCATTGAATTTCTTTAAGAATATTACTCTAAATTATTTTTAGACACTTCATTGATTTCTGTTTCCATTAGAGTTTTATCAGTTTCTTTTGGTGGAGTCATGTTTCCTCGATTATACAGGATCCTATAAGCCTTGCATTTGTGCCTGTGTATTTGAGGAAGTAGATACCTCTTCTAGTTTTTACTGATTGGCTTTGTTAGGCAAAATCCTTCACAAGTCAACCTGTCCAGAGATTCTGAGGGGGCCATCTGGTCATGTCTGCAGGTGGGCTTGTCGCTGATGTCCTTAGGTGGGTAGGTCTGGTGCCTAAGTCAGAAAGTGGGCAGTCCTTTTTTTGTGTACAAAGGGACATGCCTAGTGTCTGGGTCCATGTGGGTGGGCCTTGCACTTGAGTCTGGCTGTAGTAGGCCTGGGACTGGGATCTGTGTGGATCATGGTCCACAGGGCTGACCAGGCCCAGGGCATAATTGGGATGTTTGGCATCTGGATCTGCAGAGACTGGTTCAATAGTAGGATGGGCTGGGCACCTGGGGTCATGGGGCTGGCCTGGGCCTGGAATGATCTTAGAGCTTAGAGCCATGGGAGTTGGCCTGTAACCTGACTTAGGGGACTGGCTTAATGGTTGAATCTACAGAGACTAGACTGTCAGTGGGATGGGCTGGGAGCCTCTGTCCACAGGGGCTTGTCTGGAGGTCCATGAGGGATGGACTGGTAATTGGGTGGGCTAGAGGTTTGGGTGTACCAGGTTAGTCAGCCTGGTGCTGGGCCCACCTGGAGGCCTAGGCTTATGGGAACCTGAGACTGCAGGAGCTTCTATAATCATGGAAACTCCCTGGGCCTGCTGGAGCAGGCAGGTGCCAGGGGTCTGGATTTATAAGAGCCTGATGGAAATTACCATGAAGTTAGCTTCTGCTAGGATGGGCTGGTTCTGTGGTCTGTGTGAGCTGGTACTCAATTTACTTTTCTTCAATGGGAAGAAAGCTGAGTTCCTCTGGGCTTGTGGGGAGGGATGATGAGAGTAGTATAAATCAATGTTTCCTATCCTCGTTGATGATTCTTTTCTAGTTTCTTTGCTTCACCCAGGTGTTCTAATCCCTCAGCTGGAATCTTTGTCTCTTGTGAAGTAATTTTCAGATGTGGCTAATTGTTAAAATTGATGTTTTTGGAGGAGAGGACAAGCTATAAGAAGTTCCTGTGCTGTCATTTTTCTGCTGTTATTCTCCCCACATTTTAATTGTTCTTCTATCTTAGATATTAGTTCCAAGTATAGTAAAAACAAAGGAAAAAAACCCCAGCAAACTAGGAAACTAGAGCCAAAACAAGAAAAACAAAACTAATGGTGTAAACCTAACATTATTTGTTCATGTTTCACTTTCTCAGCCTGGTCTGTTTATTCTACTGTTCTGGCTAACATAAATTTAGAAATAGCTTTCCCAAGCTATTATGAGGTATTTAAATCTAGGAAGAGATGTATAATTTCTAAATGTAACAGGACCCACAGAAGTATCTATCATCTCAAAGTTGGTGCTTCCTCCAATCTCTATTCACAGGTATGTTTTTACTAGAGCAACTTGGTCCATAGAGCAAAAGAAACAAAAATCTCCCTCAGAAAAATAATTATCTTCTTATCAGTTGTTTAATTAAAAAAAATTATATTCTCTTTCCTTTGCATTTGATTGCTGAGTAATTGAGTTACATGGGGATATATTGTGAGTGAGAATTGTGTGAGAACAATAGCAAATATTTTGGCATTTTCTTTTTAGCATTTGATTTATGCCTTCAGTGCTTATAGAGATTTTCATAGTGGTGAATGAAAAGCTTCTAGTTGTGCTTTGATTTATAAGATAGTAACATGAGCAAAATCAAGTTGTAAAGATTTTGTAGAAATGTTTATACTGTGGTTTTGTTTACTTGTTTGGAAGAATTATTTGTGAATCTTTAATTATCAACTTAAAATGCTGTATACTAATCTGTTGGCTAGGCATGCAACTCTCACAACTTATATCAAGTTTAAATACAGTCTTTAGACTCCAAACATTTTAATTTGATCTTGATATGTCAAAGAATATGGACTTATACAGGGAGCAGCCATGGAAGAATTATTTTTATTTAGAATCATCACTACAACAAATGAATTACTTGATGGCTGAACTTACATGTTTGTTAACACATGGTTTTCTAAACAGTCAACTTCTCTGTGTGTGGATGGTTAGATAGTTAGATAGGATAAGAATTTTATTTAGTTAGTAAACATAGTTGTTTGGACAGTATTTTCAATCCTTCCTTACAAGGAATTGGTGGTACTCTTACATTAGGTCCAGAGAAATATTTCTCTCACAATGCTGTTTGTTTGACTCTTTGATAGCTTGATGTGGTATCATCTCAAATAAGTTTTTTTTTTTTACTTTAAATTTATTTTATTTTTTCAGTGTTCCAAGATTCATTGCCCTCAGTACCCACCACCAGGCTCTCCCGTCCCCCCAACCCCTCCCTACTATTTTTTCCTACCTGTTACTTTTATCTAATTTTCTTTTTTTACAGGTGTGAGAAATATAGAGGTTAAAGAGTTTTCTTTCTTCCAGTATATGTTTGGCAAAAGACTATGGCTTCCCTAGAAAATAATCATTTCTCTGTGCCATTTAGACAGACATTTCAGGTTGCAGATCTTGCTCTGTGGTAGTTTTGGGAAAAGGAATGACCTCTAGGTTGAGTGTTCTGCAAACAGTGGGCTGCTGTATTCCTGAAACATTCAGTTCAGTTTCCTTCTGGGCTTAGTATTAAATTACCAGGGTTCTGCTGTTTACCTGGTTCATTTCAATATGTGTGTGAGATGGCATCTATAGAAATTTGTAAGCTTTTCAAACCAAAGAGCCAAAATATCTATTTTAAAAAGTGCTATGAAATGAGGCAGCATGAAAATAAGATTTGAGATTTTTAATATCTATACCAAAATTCCTTCCTTCTTTACGCTCAGTTTGTGACCCTATGCCTAGATCCCCATTCTTTTTCGGTACATGGTACTATTGCTTTGACTACAGCTATTCTCCCTTCACCCTCTTAACAGTAATCAGGTAACATGTAGCTTTTGGTCCCAATCTTGAAATTTAATACTTTTATAACTTTTACCTCTTATCTCTTATTTAGTAGTTTCATCTTAGGTGTAGTATTGAAAATAATTCCTTGAAGGTTACATGCTAATGGGTGTGTTTCCCTAAGGGTGTCTTGGAATTACTGACTTTTCAATTTAACATGTGTTATTTTAATTTAAGCAATGTATTTTGTAAGAGAGAGGCCATATTGGCTCTATAGTGAGTCAAATATGGATAATGATAATTAACAATCCTTGAACTATGCAATACCACTTAATATATAGTAGACAAGGGAAGTAGTTCAATGCCTTAATTTTCCTCCTTTTGAATAGTTGCTTGGCCTCATAGGCCATAAAACCCTTGCAATGGGAAATCTCAATTCTAATAATAAAGAAGAGAAATAGAATAATAATGGGATGCAAATAAAAATCTTGGCTATTTTAGCTAGGATGCCATACATGTTCTTCCAAATATTCACTTTTTGCAAGGATTGTACTCTATAAAGAACTTACACTTGGTGCATTTAGTGATATAGAATGCATCCTGAGGTTAAATGTGAAACTGTGGAAATAGCGTAGAAGAATTAGTTATTAACATTAATTGAGCTCTTGCTCTGTGAGGCATACAATACAAAAGAAACAGAAAGTCAAATGCAGGCTTCCTTGCAAACTAATTATCTATACTGGGGTGATAAAACTCATAAAAAGGGGTACCCAGTCCTGAATTTTCATGCATCCACTCTAAAAGGGCTAATGTTAGTAAGCTCTGTATTTGTATAACACTTTGAAATGTATAATCTATTCTCACATATGCTATCGCTTAAAATCTCTTAGGATACTGTGAAAACTAAAGGATGTGGTGAAAGAGCATAAAATTTGGTTTCAGATAGAGCTGGTTCTAAATTTTGCCTTTCCATTGAAGATTTAAGCATCTCTGTGCCTTGGTTAACCTTATTTATGTAGTAAAGCTAATGGCATGTCTTTTGGTGACCGTATGGTAGGTGCCAATAAATATGTTCCTCTCTTACCTGATTTTGCAGAGGAGAAAACTAAAGCCCTTGGTTAGGAATAAGTTCTAGGTCTCTGAAACAAGATAAAGACTCTGTTATACCACACCGCTGGAGTTACCATATGTCCTCAGGAGTCTCAACGCTCACCATAAAGGACATATTAATTCTGTGCTGATGCTAAGGATTTATTAGTTCTAATTGTTTCTTCTCTAGAGATTTTGTATCACTGCACTCCCTTAGGCTTAATTAAGGTTACTTTTTGATAGAAGAAAAAAACATGTGTCTATTGTCCCCATCCACAATCAGCTTTTTAGCACTTGATAAAATGTTTGATCCTTTAAGAAATTCTATGAGCCCCACAAATTTCACTGTATCTTCCATATCTTACACATAATTCATAAGTTGTATTGTCCTTTCTCTATTGTGTGTCAAAGGGGTTTTGTAGGGGGTGAGGACACTAGATAAAAATATAAAATCAATGGGAAGATGGAAGGACCTTGCAAGGGTCAGGTAGAGAAGACAATAACATGAAAAACATATGGGCATCTGTATTGGCCAGGGCCATGGATGTGCCCCAGGTATTTCAAGAAATACATCAGCCTAATGGAAGATGTGGAGCTAGCAATGCATAGATGGAGTGAAAGTGTATGCTCTAATTTGATATATATATATATATATATATATATATATATATATGTATATACACACATTTTTTTTACTATTTCTTAAGAAGACCCAAGACATTATAGACATAGAAGCATATTTATTGCCCTCATAGACAGTTTAAAAAAATCTAATATTAACCTTATATAATTTCATTACCCTTTCCGAATATGTTTTGCATTAATATATTGACTGCCTTTTCCTGGGTATGTTTGGTACAGATACGTTAAGTACCATTGAGATGAAATAATTACAGGGTTTCTAAGTTGAAGAAGATTGTGTCTGTCTCCAAAGTTAAAGAAAAATCACTTCTGTTCAAGGCTAATTAGCATATATGGAAGCTAGAAAGAAAAAAAATTCTGGAAATGAACTTGTCTTCTTTAGGGTCAATTTGAAGGAATGCTTTCCATTTCCAAATATTTACTTTAGATCATGTATAAGACTTTTCTCAAAGACAATACAACAATATCTAATTTTCCCTTGGAAAACTATATTTTAAGTGAACATAAGTCAGGGAGTTATTGAAGAGTAAACAGATATTTCTCTTTAGAGTAAATATGATGTCCATTGTTTTGGCTTATCCCCATTCATGGGCTAGAAACTTTGTAGTTCTAGCTTACCAAACTTATTTTAAGGAATAGCTAGTTCCAGAGTCTCTCTGGATCTGTGTATTGTGTATTCATTTGTCTGTTTTCTCCTGCTGACAAGAGTGCTGAAGGAAGCTATAGTTTTTTAAAGCTCAAATGTTTACCTGAGAATATTTAAGATTTTGAAGCCTTAATAGCAATGTGATATTTCCTCAAACTGAAAGGGTGGATAAGCAGAGATATTTTTTAAATATCTGCTTAGCTTCTGAAAATGTACTCTTCTCTGAAGTTATAACAGTCATGTCTAAACATCATAGGATATTGGAGCTAGAATAATCTAGAGATCGTTTATTCTACTCATAGTATTACAGATGATAAAAGTGAGACTCAAAATGTAAGGGTGAAGGTCCAAGGTAATAAAGGTAGTTATTGGTCAAACAAGTCATGATAACCACGTCTCTTGCTCTTTCTTTTTCACCATTGATGCATAGTGTACACATCTATTTGAAAAGGTATTTGGTTGAGAAGAATTTTCTTAAAAATCTAATTACATGAGTTGGGACACCTGGGTGGCTCAGTTGGTTAAGCCACTGCCTTCGGCTCAGGTCATGATCCCGGAGACCCGGGATCGAGTCCCACATCGGGCTCCCTGCTTGGCGGGAAGCCTGCTTCTCCCTCTCTCCACCCCCTGCTTGTGTTCCCTCTCTCACTGTGTTTCTCGCTGTCAAATAAATAAAATCTTAAAAAAAAAAATCTAATTACATGAGGATTACAAGGCTGAGAAATAGTGATAGCTCAGTATCAACTCATTGATCTAATGCAGATTCACAGTGAATGTAATTAATACACCATTATGGAATCATCAGATACCAATATTAGGTCCTTTCATCTTAATTGCTTAGAGAAAAGACATTTTGTTTTCCTTTTCATATACAGAGATGACCTAACAAACCTCATTTTTTATACTTCTTTTAAAATTCTAGACAGAGATTCAGTTTTCTCACTGACATCATTCTGTGGAGAACTTGTTTTAATCAATGAGAAATTAAAGTGGCTTTATTCCATCCTTCTTGATGTCCCCTCCATGGACTTCCCCAAAGGCCAGAACAGGACTTGAAATCAGCCTATATAATGAAACAGTTTAGTTGTCATTGCTTCACAGTGTTTGCCAACAACAAAAAAGAGTTGGTGGCTGGGTCATTTCAAGGATATCTAGTACAGTTCTAGCAAACTGAAGAAACTTACATGCAAGTTAAAATCACAACCTCTTCACTCTGCATGTGAACACCTACAACCTTGTAAAACATTGGTTAGAATATTCACCTTATGCATTTTTGTTATAGGTTGTTAGGGTGTGAAAATAAAGAAATTAGATATGAAGCTATAAAGAATATAATGTAGAATGGAAATACAAGTTAATGTGAAAGACTTGCTTTAGAATTCATATCTTTAAGATTCATATTCAAGTCCTTAATTGGAGTGAGTTCAAAATATGCATATTAGTGCTTCTATTGGCAATTTAATTTCATGATTGTGGTATGACTGCCTTGTTAAATCTTTGTTTTCCCAATGATAAAATGGAGTTTATGATAGTTCTGACATAACTGGAGTTTTACACAAATGACAAAAAAAAAAAAAACCCACCCACCAACCTTATGTACTTAAAAACATTTTGCATGTTTTCAAAATACATTGGTATATATTTATGGTTGCATTCTATTAAGAGTGCAATTTGATGAGATACTGTCTAGTTTCATTTCTAACTCAAATTCTGCAGCACACACATCTTACTACATAACACATCACTACTCAGGCCAGTGGAAATGCTTTTCTCTTCTCTTTGGCTCCCTATAGCATGGGTTATTTACAACACTGATTATTATTTGTCTTTGCATCTCCCTATTATTTGTCTTTGCATCTCCCTATTATTTGTCTTTGCATCTCCCTTACTTATTCAATGAGTAATCTTGTTGCTTTCAAACCAAGGAAGCCTAGACTAATCTGTAGCTATCATTGTATAGCATGTTGTAAAGAGCCAGTAAGTTGGCTGATCGAGTTATTTAAGACCTTACTCCTAAGAAAATTTTGGGAAGATCATTCTTAGTCACCTTTGTACCTACCAATTTTTATTATCTTTCTAAAAAAGGGCAGAGGCAGGAAACATCACTGAACAGGCAAGGAATGGGTTGATTATTGCAAAAGGTTCCGCCCTCTACTCTTTTTTTTTTTTTTTTTTTTTTCATTGACAGAGATCACAAGTGGGCGGAGAGGCAGGCAGAGAGAGAGAGGAGGAAGCAGGCTCCCTGCTGAGCAGAGAGCCTGATGCGGGCCTTGATCCCAAGACCCTGAGATCATGACCTGAGCTAAAGTCACCTAGGCACCCTCTCCCTTTACTCTTGAAAATGTAACTCGGCAGCAGCTCTCAATTCTTACTGTGTGTCGACAAAGTGTTGAAATGACTCTGTCACTGAATTTATGAAGGTGACCATTATTTTTATCTGTCTACACCTGATCACCCACTTCCACTCAATAGAATTGTGTCTATTAAGTAGTTATTATCTTCTTTCTCTTAAGAACCTTTGAGATTATTTTTGCCAGGTATTTTGAAGCCATTAAGATAAAGACACTCCAAACATATACTGGCATTTTCTCTTCCTAAATTTCAGTGCTCATCTTAAAAGTTAATATTTTCTTCTTGGCGTTCTTGGGGACAGTATCATAAACTGGCAAAAAAAAAAATTATCGGGAGTATGTTATCAAGTACACATGCTTTTTGCTAGCAGAAGAGGAAAACTGAATTTTTTGAAATTTGGCATTATGCTCAATAAAGTGCAAATATCTAAAATGTTGTCTCTGGAAAATGTAATAGGGCAATAGCACAGTACTGCTTAAAGATAAAGTCATTAAAAACAGCACTTTGCAGGAGTCATTTGCTGGCAATAGCATTCTCCTCTCAGAGCTCTGATGCTCCTTTATTAGCAATATAGAGATTCTTGCTCTTAGCCTAACCATTTTCCTCTTGGGATTTTTGAACTAGAATGTAAGGTTACTCATGTACTTTGCTATCTTAAGACAGATGAGAAAGGAAACATAGGCAATTTTACTATCACTGTTATTTTTATCTCAGTTGTGGTGTAGGTATCTATGGTTTAGATAGTTTCAGTACCTCACAGCTTTGTAACATATGCCTCTCTATGATTTCCTCCTCCAACTTTTCCTTTCAAAAACAAGTCTAGTTTTTTAAAACAATGTCTAAACATGCTGTTTTACTACTCAGCACCCATCACTGACACCCATTGCCTACATATAAAATCCAAACATCAGTCTGGCGTCCCACATCCTTTACAATATGGCTCTAACATTCTTAGCATTAATTGGGTTGTACCCTAGATGAACTAGTCATCTCTACAAACTGGTATTCTACTCAGTTGTTTAAGTTATTTCCCCCAATATTTCAGCCTTTGTGTTTCCTTTTCCCATAATTATAGGCCATGTTCAAATCCCATCTTTTCCAACCATCCTAGGTAGAAGTGACACCTATAGTTTTGAAAAGGTTCAGTAACACCCTTAGGTAAAAATACTACTGTTAGTATTGCTGCCATTTTTATATGTTTCTTACATCTCTCACAGTACTAAAAGGTCCGTGGGGCAGAGTTTATAGATCAACAGCCATTATCATCCTTACCAGATAAAATTCCTAGTCTGTGTTCAAATATTACTTGTAATTTAGTAAATGTTACTTGAAAATACCTAATACCATTTACTATACCTTTATGGTTAGTTCCTTCATCAGAAATTATAAATATATATTTTATTAACTTAATAAATCTTCACAATGATACAGTAAGATAAGTACCTTTACTATTATTTTTTTTAAAAGGTAGAAAACTGATTAAAGAAAAAAATGAAGTGACTTGCCAAGGTCATTCATAAAGTCAAAGTGTCTGGGACAGAGTTTTGAACACATATTTTGTTTAGGAATTTTGTCCCACTAAAGCTTAAGATTAAAGTCCACTAGAGATTTTAATACCAAAAAAAAAAAAACAAAAAAAAAAAAACAAAAGCATAGTTATTTGTGCAAAGCTTGTCAAGATGGTTTATGAGACCTCAGCCTCCTAACATTCCTCAGGCAACTTGAGTACGAGAACTATCCAGAAATTAAAACATTTTAGGAATATCCTCTTGTTATAGATTGTATGCATATGCTATAAATCTAAATTTGAATTATGCTTTATACAATGAGAGAAATGGATTCTCTGCTTATTTTTATGTTTGAAGTTAGACTATTTTGGATCAGCTGTAGACCAGTTTGTAAGGGAGGAAAAGGTTGTGTTCAATATGTTTTTTTTGGGGGGGGGGAGAATCAGGCCAAATTTACTGGGGTATGGCCTGACCTATGTGAACCCCTCTAAAATTTTTTTAGTCTGCTCCTATCTTCCCCTGGGAGCCTTTGTTCAGATCTCATTTTTGAACTAATGTCAATCAAAGCTGGCCCTCTGGCATTTGGGATTAAGTCACCTGTCTTAAATCTGGTAGCTGTATTGTGATTGCTGATTCTGATTTTGTTCACATGGTCCCTTTTGCTGTCAGGATACATCTTGGTACATCTAGAACTGATTTTCCTAGGGAAGGAGTTTAGAAGTGGACATGGGAAATGAAAACTAAAGCACAGTGTGAGATTTGCCAAGGTTGTAAACACCCAAGTTGTTTAAGAGCAAAATTGCTGCCCAAAAGGGTTTACTCAAGGAATAGGATGAACAATAGTTCTAGGGTGGATGAAGTCAGAGTGGGTGATCTAAAGCAAAGGGGTAAGCACATGAGAAGATCTGGGTTAAAGAAGTCCAGGACTAGAGGATAAGATGAGGGGCAGGGAGAGTCAAGGTAAGAATGATCTTTGGGGACCCATGATACATTCTGAGATGAGTGATAATGCCATAGGCAAAGCTTGATATTTTAAGAGCTTGTGTCCCTCTTCATTTAGCCTTTGCTTTTCTCTTTTAAAGTAACCATCTTTGTCAGTTTCTTTGTTATTTTATTTACTATAACAAAATATATCCATGTGATAACTTCCATCAATTATTCATCCATTTAGCAGAAGGGATACAGTACCATTTATAAGGGAGTTTTCAGTCAAGTGGGTAAGAGACAGGAATAAAAATATCTTACATAATAGAATTTAAGCAGTTGGATATAATTTTGAAAGCTTGTATAAAGGAAAAGAACTTAGAAGATGTCCATGAGTAAGAATCATGGAAGATGAGACCGAAGGTGAGATATTAATCACCTGTAAGATGTAATATGTACCTCAGGCAAAGGAAACAAGAAAGCCATGGCATATTTAAGGAGCAAAGAGAAGTCTGGTGTCTCTGGGGCATAGCAAGGGATAAGCTAGTGGCATTTGAAAAGATTGGAATGGTGAACAGGGGCCAATAACTACATAAGGAAAACAGTTAAAATGATAGCAACTAGCACTTAGAGCATACTTAATGTGTGTCAAGTACTCTTCCAAGTTATCATGATATATCCATATCTATATCTATCTGTATCTATGTATCTGTATATGAATATCTCTATATATGAATATTTCTATATCTATTTGAATATACACTTAATAATATAAGTCCATAAGGCAGTTATTACAACTAATATTCTAGTTTCCAGATGAAACATCTGAATTCAGATAATTTAACAACTCCTCAATTCATCTAGCTAGGAAGGAGTAAAAGCAAAAATTGGATCTGGGCCATTTAGCTATGTCTATAACTGTTAGTCATGAATGCCTTTGTATAGTACCTGTAGACTATATTAGAGTTTAAACATGATACTAAAAGCAGTGAGGTGTTAATAGCAAAGTGGGATAATCATGGTTCATGATAAAAGATAATTTGGGCTAGTAGGTGTAAAGTGGGTTGGAGAATGACACTAACTAGCAGGCTGTTGGAGTAGGTAGAACACTTTGCCATCTAACACACTTTTAAATTTCCTTATCATCTGATTGGATGGGACCTTCGAGATAACTATTTTCCACACTTTGAGCTCACTTCAGCTGTTCATCCAAGAGGAGTTTGAGGCCTAGAGCTACTTTCCCTGAGTCACAGTTTTATGCTGCTGCTGCTCTTCTTGTATAGCTGTCAGCAGTTTGCAGGATTGGCAAATTATTCAATATTCCAATATTTCTTATTGCAGGCACAGTAGTTGCCAGTAAGACTCAGGTCAATTTTATCAGGCATTTTTTCCCGAAATCCTCAGACACTTACATAACTCAGACTAATTTTGACTGAATTTTAACTCTGTGATATAATCAGGGGCTCAAGAAAGTGTAAATTGAAAAAGTAATAATAGTATTATTTTAACATTTACTGAACACTTTTCTAATTGTGCTAGGAATATAGTTTTGAAAAATATCTATACCATTTCATTTATTTGTTCATTTATTTAACCTCTATATCTATGTCAAGCATATTCTATGTATTAGGCTTTATATCTTAGGCACTGGGTATATGAACAGAACAGATAATAGTCCTTCTCATCATTGAGTTTAAAATATAATGGAAACATATATTGGTGATGGGAATATAAAATGGCACAGCTTCTGTGGAAACAGTTTAGTGGTTCACAGAAAGTAAAACAGAGTTACCATATAACCCAGTAATTCCACTTTTTCATTTCTTAAGAGAAATGAAAACATTTGTTCATACAAAAACATGTAAGCAGATATTCATAGTAGCATTTATAATAAGCAAAAAGTGAAAACAACCCAAAGTCCATCAACTAATGGATGAATAAACATAATATGATATATGCAGACTTCCAAGGAAGATGATGGAATAGGAAGACCTTAAGCTCACTTCCTCCCACCATTATAACTAGAGTTCATTCATCAGTATAAATAAGTGCCCTGAAGACTGGCAGAATAGCTTCTTCACAGTTAAATGTGGAGAAAAAGCCACATAAAAAAGGGTAGAAAGAGAGGAGACTTGGTCTGGAGCCAAACTAATCCAGAGGACTGTCCTCAAGAGAGGGATGCAGCAGTCATGTAGAGGGGAGGACCAGCCTCCCACCCCATGCATGGGGTACCCACATATGAGGATGCATTCCCATAGTATTTGGCTTTGAAAACCAAAGAGGCCTAACAATCACTGGGGCTTGACACCTGGAACTTTAAAAATCAGCAGGCAGCTTAGGAAATGTTAGAAGGCAATAGGAAGCAGAGTCCCTGCCCTTAAAGATGCAGTACAATAAACAGTCCTGCTGAGATATAACATACAAGCAGCAGTTTGAAAAACACCTGGGTTCTACTGGGAGGAGATTTATGTATTAATCTCAGAACATGTGCTAGAAGGGCAGTGATTTGGGGGAGATAGCTTTAGGAACAAAAGAGCTGAGGGGTGCACTTTCCCTTCTCTGCTGATCAGGCTAAACACACAGACCCTGGAGGAACCAGCACAGTATGAAAACTCTCCACCTAGCTTGTTAACAATGTGCCCTGCCCCTACATTCTCCTGTGAATGCATCACATCCAACCCTTCCTCCATAGGAACTTTCCAAAAAGCACAACAAGCCTGGCAGAGTGCAAACAGCCCCAACAAAAGACATCACCACTCCAAAGTAATTCTTTCCCTAGGGAGAGGGAAGGATAACCATACAGACCCCTAGTCCAACGGCTGCCCCAGCAATAGGATGGGGGAAAACTGATCTGACTGCAGGCCTAACCTACCAACTAAAACTTCTCAGAGAACAACACAGGGAGACTACCCTGCAGTTCAGTGCGACCACTGCTCTGGCAAATTCCTAGTCTGACCCAGCTCAAGCCCATTGTGGTCCTAGACAGACCCACTAACAACACAGGGACAAAACTGTTTTCACAACAAAGTAAAGAGATACATTGCAGACAACTAAGCTGAAGGCAACAGTGGCCCAGCCACACATAAGAGATTTCCCTGAAGCCCCAGGTTCTGGTGAATAGGGAAACTGATGGGTACTATAGGACATCTTCATAAGGTCACTATTTACAAGAACAGGAGACACAGCTGACTTTCCTAATACATAGAAGTAGACACAGACAAAATGATGAGATGGAGGAATATATTCCAAATGAGAGAAGAGGACAAAATCACAACAAGAGAGCTAAATGAAATGGAGATTAAATAATATGCATGATAGGGAATTGAAAGTAATGTTTGTAAATATATTCACTGGAGTTGAGAAAACAGTAGAGGAATTGACAGAGACACCTAATAGAGAGATAAAAAACATAAAAAAGAATCAAAGAAGAAGAATCAATAATTGAAATTAAACATATATTAAAGGGAATAGATAGTAGACTAGAAGAAATAGAAGAAAGGATCAGTGAGCTGGAGGGCAGAGTAATGGAAAGTAATCAAGCTGAATGAAAGAGGGAAAAATAATAAAAAATAAAAATAAACTTAGGGAACTCAAGCATAATGATATTTGCATTATAGGGATTACAGAAATAGAAGAGAAAGGAGGAGGGCAGAAAATTTATTTGAAGAAATAATACTTGAAAACTGAAAATCTGGGGGGAGGACACAGAAATTTAGACCCAGTAGTTAGAGAGGGTCCCCAACAAAATCAACACAGGGAGGTGCACACCAAAACACTTAGTAATCAAAATGGCAAAAGGTAGTAATAAAGAGAGAATTTTAAAAGGACCAAGAGAAAAGAAAGCAGGTACATACAAAGGAAACCCATAAGACTATCAGCAGATTTTCAGCAGAAACTTTGCAGGCCCAAAAGTAGCATTACACATTCAAAGTACTGGCAGAAAAAATATCTGCAACCAAGAATACTCTAACTAGGAAGGGTGTCATTCAGAATAGAAGAAGATAAAGTTTCCCAAACAAAAGTTACAGGAATTCATCACTAAACCAGCTCTATAAGAAATGTTAAAGGGACTCTTTCGAAAGGAAACACCATAAGTAGGAGTATGAAAAGTAGGAATCTTAAAAGCAGTAAAATTAAGGAAATCTATGAAAATCAGTCAAGGGATTCACAAAATGAAAGAATTTAAAGTACATTACCATACCTAAAGTGTGGAAGTAAAAATGTAATGCTTTTAGGATGGATTCAAACTTAAATGACCATCTTAATGTAGACTGATGAATGTAGAAGATAACCACAAAAATACCAGTAACTGATATGCAAAAAAAAAAAAAAAAATCAAAGTATATAACTAAAGAAAGCCAGCAAACCATGATAGAAGACAGAAGAAGAAAAAAGAAGAGCAGGGAACTATAAAAACAACCATTAAACAAATAACAAAATGACAATAAGTACATACCTATCAATAATTACAATGAATGTAGACTTACTAAACAGTCCAATCAAAAGACATGGAGATGACAGAATAGATAAAGAAGCAAGACCCATCCATATGCTGTTATAAGAGACTCATTTTAGATTAAATACACATGCAGACTGAAAGTGAAGGATGGAAAAGTATTTATCATATAAATAGAAATGAAGAGAAAGCCAGGGTGGCAATATTTATATCAGACAAAATAGACTTTATAACAACAATTGCAGCAAGGGACAAAGAAGGATACTATATAATCATAAAGAGAACAATTCAGCAAGAAGATATAACGACTATAAATATTTATTCACCCATCACGGGAGCACCCAAGTATATAACACAGCTATTAACAAAAAAACGAGTAATCAATAGTAATATAGTAGTGGTAGGGGACTTTAACACACCACTTATGTAAACGGGTAGATCATCCAAACACAAAATCAACAAGGAGACAGTGACTTTGAATGACACCTTGGATCAGATGGATCTAACAGAGCTATTCAGAACATTTCATCCCCAAGCAGTAGAATACACATTCTCTTCAATTGCACATGGAACACTCTCAAATACAGATCACACTTTAGGCCACAAAACAAACCTCAACAAATTCAAACAGACTGAAGTCATAGCATGCATCTTTTCTGAGCACAATGCTGTGAAACTAGAAATCAGCCACAAAAAACATCTGGAAAGAATACAAATATGTGGAGGTTAAATAACATGCTAAACAATGAATGAGTCAACCAAGAAATCAAAAAGAAATAAAAAAATACATGAAGACAAATGAAATTGAAAACACAAGTGATCCAATAACTTTGTGATTCAGCAAAAGCTGTTCTAAGAGGGAAGTTTTAGCAATACAGGCCTACCTCTAGAAACAAGAAAAAACTCAAAAATCCTAACCTTAACACCTAAAGGAGTTAGAAAAGAATAAATAAAATCCAAAAGCAGTAGAAGGAAGGGCATAGTAAAGATTAGAGTAGAAAAAGCAAAATAAGAAGTAGGAAAACAATAGAACAGATTAAGGCAGGAGCTGATTCTTTGAGAAGATCAATAAAGGTGATAAACCTTTAGCCAGATTCATCAGAAAAAAAAAAAAAAGGACTCAAACCAAATTAGAAATGAAAGAAGAAATAATCAATACCACAAAATTATAAATGATTATAGCAGAATGTTATGAAAATGTATATGCCAACAATTGGATTACTTAGAAGAAATAGATAAATTTCTAGAAAAATATAACTTCCCCAAACTGAATCAGTAAGAAATAGAAAATTTGAACAGACCAATAAATTACCAAAAATGAAAGTGCATCAGTAATCAAAAGAGCTCCCAACAAATAAAGGTCAAGGAGCAGACAGCTTCACAGATCAATTCTACCATACATTTTTAAAACGACTTTATTTATTTGACAGAGAGAAACACAGCTAGGGAGGGAACATGAGCAGGGAAAGTGAGAGAGGGAGAAGCAGGTTTCCCACGGAGCCAGGAGCCCAATGAGGGGCTTGTTCCCCAGACTCCAGGATCATGACCTGAGCCGAAGGCAGATGCTTAATGACTGAGCCACCTAGGCACCCATATTCTACCATACATTTAAAAAAGAGCTAATACCTGTTCTTCTCAAACTACTCCAAAAAATAGAAAATGAAGGAAAGCTTTCTCTTCCTATGAGGCCAGCATTACAAGAAACAAGACACTACCAAAAAAAGAGAACAACTGGCTGCTATATCCAATGAATGTAGATGCAAAATCCACAACAAAATTTAGCAAACTAAATCCAAGAATGCATTAAAAAAGTCATTCACTAGGACTGAACAGGATTCATTTTTGGAGATAAAAAGTAGTTCAGTATCTGCAAGTCAATCAGTATGATATATCACATCAATAAGAGAAAGGATTTAAAAACACAAGATGATTTTGACAGATGCAGGAAAGCATTTGACAAAACATCCATTCATGGTACAAACCGTGAATAAGATAAGTTTAGAGGTGATGTATCTCAACATAATAAAGGTCATATATGAAACACCCGTAGCTAATATCATTTTAAATGGTGAATACCTGAGAACTCCTTCTCTAAAGTCAGAAATAAGACAAGGACATCAACTCTCACCAGTTTTATTCAACATAGTACTGGAAGTCCTAGCCATAGCAGTCACACAAGGAAAACTAATATAAAGGATCCAAATGAGTAAGGAACATATAAAAATTTCACTATTTGCAAATAATGTGATACTATATATAGAGAGAAAACTCTAAAGACTCCACCAAAAAACTACCAGAACTAATAATGAATTCAGTAAAGTCACAGGAATGAAAATCGGTACACAGTAATCCATTGCACTTTTATACACTAATAATGAAATAGCAGAAAGAAAAATTAAGAAAACAATCCCATTTACAATTGCACTGAATAGAATAAAAATACCTTGGAATAAACTTAACCAAGGGGATGAAAGACCTATACTCTGAAAACTATAAAACATAGATGAGCGAAATTAAAGATTAATTTAAAATGAAATTATATTCCATGTGCATAGCTTAGGAGAAAAATATTGTTAAAATATCCAAAGCAATCTATATATTAAATACAGTCCCTACCAAATACCAACAGTATTTTTCATAGAACTAGAATAAGTAGCCTTAAAATTTGTATGTAATGACAAAAGACCTAAAATAGCCAAAACAACATTGAAAAAGAAAAACAAAACTGCAGGTATCACAATTCTAGACCTTAAGATCTACTATATGAAGCTATAGTAATCAAAACAGTATAATATTGGTACAAAACAAGGCACATAGATCAATTGGAATAGAATAGAGAGTTCAGAAATAAACCTGCAATTCTTTGTTCACTTAATCTTTGGGAAAGGAGGCATGAATATGCAGTGGGAAAAGATAGTCAACAAGTGGTGTTGGGAAAACTGGACAGTTACATATAAAAGAATGAAACTGGACATCTTCTTATACCATACAGAAAAATAAGCTCAAAATAGGTTAAAGATGTAAATGTGAGACCTATAATCGTAATAATCATCGAAGAGAGTGCAAGCAGTAATTTTCTGACATCAGCTATCATAACATTTTTCTACATATGTCTACTGAGGCAAGGGAAACAAAAGAAAGATTAAAATCTTCTGTAAAACAAAGGAAACAGTCATCAAAATTAAAAGACAAACTAAATGATATATTAATGATATAAATTAAAAGACAAACTACTGCAAATGATATATCTGATAAAGTGTTAGTATCAAAAATATAAAGAACTTATACTACTCAACACCAAAATAATAATAATAATAATCCAATTAAAAATGGGCAAAAGACATGAACAGACATTTCTCCAAAGAAGACATACAGATGGCCATCAGACACATGAAAAGATGCTCAACATCACCAGTCATCAGGAAATTGCAAATCAAAACGATAATGAGATATCATACATACCTGTCATAATGGCTAAAATCAAGCAAGATCATACAGTATTCAAGAAACAAGAAGTGTGGATGAGAATGTAGAGGCAAAGGGACCCTTGTGCACCAATGATGGTAATGCAAACTGGTATGTCCACTGTAGAAAACAGCGTGGAGTTTCCTCAAAATATTAAAAATGAAATTACTATATAATCCAGTTATTCCACTACTGAATAGTTACAAAGGAATATGAAAACAGTAGTTTGGAAAGTTATATGTACCCCTATGTTTATTGAAACATTATTTGCAATAGCCAAAATATGAAAGCAACCCAAGTATTTATCAACAGACAGATGGATAAATAAATGGTGTATATATGTATATGTATATTGGATTGCTTTCATATTTCATACACACACACAGTAGAATATATACTCAGCCATAAAAAGAATTAAATCTTACCATTTGCAACAATATGGATAGGTCTATAAAGTATAATGTGAAGTGAAATAAGCTAGTCATAGAAAGACAAATATATGATTTCACTTATATGTAGAATTTAAGAAACAAACAAAACCCAGATTTTTTTTTTTTTTAGAGAGAGAAAGAGAATGAGAGTGCATGCATGAGTGATGGGGAGGATAGAGGCAGGGGAGAGAGAGAATCTTAAGCAGGCTCCTTGCTAAGTGCAGAGCCCAGTCTCACAACCCTGAGACCATGACCTGAGCCAAAATTAAGAGTCAGATGCTCAACCAGCTGAATCACCCAGTATACCACAAAACAGACTCTTAAATATAGAAAACAAATTGCTGGTTATCACAATAGTGGTAAGGGTGGGGGGAATGGGTGAACTAGGTGGAGGAGATTAAGAGTACACTTATCACGATGAGCAGTAAGTAATGTATAGACTTATTCAGTCACTCTATTGTAACCTGAGACTAATATAATGCTATAGATTAATCATACTAGACTTAAAAAAATAAAGTCAGTAGAAAATATGCAGAAAATTATGGAATTTGAGTACAGTAACATACAGCAATGAAAATAAATGAATGAAGCACGAAAGCATAATATTGAAAGAGAAAAGCATGATCCAGATCACTGCATACAGTATAATACTATTTATAAAACAGTAATTGAATACACTAAAAATATGGTACTTACTTATATATAAATATGTGATAGAATAATTTTAAATAGAAAATGAATAAATTTTAGAATGGGGTAAGGATTAATTTTGAAAAGGATTGGCACAGGAGACAGTCACAGAGGTATATTTATAGAGGTAAAGCTAAAGAGATAAATGAAGGTTAATTAATGTTTTATTTTCTGGGTTGTGTATTGGTTTAATATTCACACAATTACTATTCTCTACAATTTTGTAATTGTGAATGTATTGATGTTATATCAAAAAAAGATAAGAAAAGATTGAAGAAATATTCCAGACAGAAGGAAGAACATGTGAGACAGGCCCAAATCCAAGAAGCCCTATGAAGTGTTAAAGGAATTAAAAGAAGGCAACTGGACATCTATGAGAGAAGGAGACCAAAGCTGGTTGCAGAGGTTAAAAGAAGCCGTCGAGTCCATTATTTTCTTTTATGTTCATAATCATCCTGGGAAGGCTTCCAGCTGGCTATTATTCCTCATGTTTTGCAGATATAGAATACAAGTAAAAAAAGAAGAAAAGGTGGATGGAATCTTTAGCAGAGCTGAGAAAATAAAAGTGCTTATTGAGAAGGAATCCAGTCAGAAGCAAGCTGCACCTGGTTGCAGAGGTCTCTTGAGGATGACCTTTTCAGCTTATACAAGGGGTATAACACTCACGGAGATGTTAAGCCAGCTGGACCATTTCCTCCACATCTCCAAGCAAAGTCATAATCCTTCATAGACTATAGATGCATTCTGTGGAGAAGTTGATCTAAAAGCCCCTAACTCAGGCAGAGCAGGAATGAGGGAGAGTGAGGAAGATATGCTCTATTAAAAACAGTGGGAATAAGTACAAATATGTGTATTAAACAAAGAAGTCACTGAAAAAAATTGCTTGTAAATGCAAGTATCTGGAACTACTGCAGTGAAAAGCTCTGATTCTCATCTGGTCAATCTACACAAATAATCCATCAGTTGATGTAACTTACCATTAAGTTTTTATGCTTCAGTCTGAAATATGAATACATAAGCTTTGAGAAGATATTGCAAAATGAGAGACAAAAGGAAAGGAGAGTAAAATACATGAAATGCAAGAAAGACAAGAAATTATTAAAAAATACAAGTAATATCCCCAGAGAGAAGATATGCACATAAAAAGGAGAATGTTATGTAAATAGAAAACTAAGAAAATAAAAAAAGAATTCTTAGAAATTATGATAGGAAAAATCTATTTTTTAAAGAGTTTATTTGTTTATATGACAGAGAGAGAGAGAGAGATCACAGGCAGGCAGAGAGGCAGGCAGAGAGAAGGGGAAGCAGGCTCCCTGCTGAGCAGAGAGCCCAATGTGGAGCTCTATCCCAGGACCCTGAAATCATGACCTGAGCTGAAGGCAAGAGTCTTTAACCCACTGAACCACCTAGGCACCCAGATAGGAAAAATCTAAAGAAAACTTTGGAATTACAAGGTGAGAAGTTAGCCCATAAATAAATGAGAAAGCCAAAGAAGTAGACTACAGGGATACTCTTTCCTGAGAAATGCACATTAGAAAGCTCAGCCCCTTATTTTCTCATGCATTTACTGAAATGCTATCTGATTTGTGACTCCTTTGATGAATCTACTTAAAATTGCAACTTACTGTATTCCTATTGGCACACTCTGTTGCTCAAACTTGTTTTTACCCCTTCATAGACCTTATGGCATAATATATATTACATTTATTAATTGTCAGTATCCTCACAGTAGAATGTAAACTCTATGACATTTTGTTGTTGTTATTGTTGCTTTGTTCGCTGTTGTATCCAGCAACTAGAATGTTGAATAAATAAGAGAGGGTGAAAAGGCAAACAAGAAAATTAAAAAATATATGGGGCAACTGGGTGGCTCAGTCAGTAAGGTGTCTGCCTTCTACTTGGGTCATGATCCCAAGGTCCTGGGACACAGCCCCGCACGGGCTCCCTGCTTAGTGAGGACCCTGCTTCTCCCTGTGCTTGTGTGCTCTCTCTCTCAAACAAACAAACAAACAAATAAATAAGTAGGTAAAATTTTAAAAACAAAGAAAATTTAAAAATATAGATTATTACACTTAGTTTTGAAAATAAGGGAATGGAGGTGAGGGAAAATGGATGTATGCATCATTATTCATATCAAAGACTCCACTATCAAAAGAAATAGAAATGTTAATATAGTTTATTAAAGAATAATTATAAAGATAAGCAGAATAGTAATTACGAACCTTAAAATTATCAGTAAGGAAATAAAATGCAGATGATAACTATAATGATTTTATTATGGTTAGTTTTATACTGATGAGCAGTAATCTCCATGATGCATTTTAATTGAAAACGTAAGATTTAAGATATATAATATGCTGTGCTGCTCTTCAAAAAAAAAATCCATGTATACATGCTTATAGATGTAAAGAATGTATCTATAAACACCTACAAATATTGATAAAAGATGACCCTTGCAGATAAAAATCCTCTTAGTATTTTAAATTTGGTATCATAGGCATGTGTTTGAATATGCCTGTGTTAGCTTTTTTAAAAACTTTTAGTTTTTAGGTAAATGAGAACTTACTTTAGAAAATAGCCTCTTCCCTTCATGAAAAGCTTATTTCTTTTTATACTTGCTTATGTTCCTTCCAGGCTGTCTTCTGCCATATCCCCTATGTCTGGTCATTTATCCCACTTGCAGGGTCAGGAATACCTTATTATTTTAGCTCTTTTATGGCACCGGACAACATTATTTCATCATTATAACAGTTAAAGTGATTGTTCCCCTCAGTAAACTATGAGCTTCTTAAAGAAACGGATGTATTTTGGAATCCCCAGTAATTGGCTCATTGCCTTATTACTTTTCTATCTGTATTGGCTCAATATATTTTACCATTCATTCAAACCACAAATACATATAAATGATGTGGTGCCTGAATATGAGTATTTTAAGGATTCTCTCCAGTCCAATGTTCCATCTGTTCTCTAAAATTGTCTCATTTTTATCATAATTTAATTCAAGCATAATTTATATAAGTTAGAAAGCATAGTTTTTGGCATATAAGTCTGTGAGTTTGACAAACATATATAGTCACATAACACCACCAACAAAACAAAACATAAGGCATAGAATATCATCATCAACCCCCTAAAAACTCTTTGTTCTTCATTGTAGATAGCACCTTCCACCACCATCAACCCGATATCCACTGATTTATTTTGTTTCTCTTTAGTTTTGCCTTTTGTTTCATAGAATGTTTTAAAAATGAAGTATAAACATGTAGCCTTTGGGTGTAGCTTTTTTTCACTTACCAGACGTATACTGTTGATTCATTGATGTTTTACATTTATAAGTAATTTATTGCTTTTTATTGTTGAGTAGTATTCAGTTATGTACTTTTGTACTACATTTTGATTATACATTCACATGTTGAAGGAAATTTGGGTTGTTTCAAGTTTGGGGCTATTGTAAATAAAGTCATGTGTTCATATACTGATTTTTTCATATTTAGCATATTTTATATACTAAGTTTTCAATTCACTTGGACAAATACTTAGGTGTAGGATGACTGGGTTGAAAGGTATGTATGTGTTCCACTTATAAAAGTAACTGAAAATTTATTTTCAAAGTAACTGAAACATTTTTATTTTTCTTTTCTTTTTTTAATTTTTTTAATTTTTAATTTTATTTATTTATTTATTTAGAAACATTTTTCATTTTCACCAGCAATGTATGAGAGTTCTGTTCTCCTCAACACTTCACACTGACAGTTTTTTAAAACCATTCTAATTGGTATGTCTCAGCATGATGTTAATTTATATTCACTTAATGACTACCGAAGTTGAGAATCATTTCATGTGCCTGTTTGCCTTCCATACAGTTTTTCTTCAGTAAGACTTCTTGTTCATAGTCTATTGAAATTTTTTAAAGGATTTTATTTATTTATTTGAGAGAGAGAGTGAGAGAGAGTATGAGAGGGGAGAAGGTCAGAGGGAGAAGCAGACTCCCCATGGAGCTGGGAGCCCAATGTGGGACTCAATCCCAGAACTCCAGAATCAGGACCTGAGTTGAAGGCCATGACTTAACCAACTGAGCCACCCAAGCACCCTTTTGCAATTTTTTTAAATTGAGCTTTCACAGTTGTTTATATACAAGGCCTAGTAGACATGTGAGATGTAAATATTTTCTTCTAATACATAGTTTTTCTATTTTGTTAACATTTTTCTTATGCCTATATATAGGCATAGTATAGTATTTTTATAGTATTTCTCTTAGTATAGTTCTGCTGCTGATGAATTTTTTCAGCTTCTATATGTCTACAAAGTCATTATTTCACCTTTCTTAATGAAAGATACTTTTACAGGAATAAAATTCTAGGTTGATAGCTTTTGCTTTCAGTAATTTCAAGATGTTAACCAATCTCCTTTACAGTTTCTGATGAGATACATATTCCTTTATTTTTTTTTCTTTATATCTATATATTGTGTCCTTTTCCTCTGGCTGCATCTAAGACATTCTCTTTATCACTCCATTTGCCTTGGGGTAGTTTTCTTCATGTTTCTTTTTGAAACTTCTTGAACTTAGATCTCTAGGTTTGGAGTTGTCATCAGACTTAGAAAATTATTACCTATTATTTCTTTAAATATTTTATTTGCCTCCCCCTTCCAACAGAGGAATGAAATTACACATCTTTTTCCTGAGTTATCCTAATCTGTCATTAGTCCCATTTTGTGTATTTTTTATTTTATACATTCTATTTCTAATCTTTAGAAATTTTATTTGGATCTTCTTTATGTTTTATATCTTGAATTCTTAAATATATTTACAATAATTGTTTTGGTACCTTTGTCTCCTAATTCTAATATTAGTGTCAATGTCAGATTGTTTCACATTGATTTTTCTCATTACTGGTTGTATCTGCTGTTTCTTTTCATGCTGATAACTTTTTTGTATGACAGCTTTGTGGAATCTATCTTGTTAATTGCTGGATATATTTGTATTAGTTTTTCTTCTGCAAGCTGGAGACCCAGGAGAATTGGCAGTATCATTCAGTAGGAGTCTGAAGGGCTCAGAACTAAGGGCACCATGGACAGAAGATCAATGTCATAGCTTAAGCAATCAGGCAGGAAAGACCAAATTCTTCCTCTTCCTTTTTGTTCCTCGTTCTTCCTATTCCTTTTGTTCCTCAGTGGATTGGATGATAATCTCACCTATGGTGGGAGGGGCAGATTACTTTAATGGGTCACTGAGTTAAATGCTAATTTCCTCCAGAAATACCCTCATGGACACACTCAAAAATAATGTTTGCGCTAACATCTGGGCACCCTGCGATGCAGTCAAGTTTACACATAAAATTAATTATCAATACAGGACTATTGCTGTGATTGATTTAGGGCAGATCAGTCACCAGTAACAAGGCAAAACCCTTCCAAGTACTAAATACCTTTTGAATTACGAGGTTTTTCTAGTCTGGCTTGGGGAAGCAGACATTATGCCTGCATTAGCACAAGGTTATTATTTTACCCATGTCCCCTTAGGTACATGTGCTAATCAGTACTCAGCTGAATACTCAACAGGAACTCCCTGCCTATATACAAAGTTATCCTTTTGTCAACATCTCTCCTCTCTGGTACTTCGTCCTATGAAATCTAGCCTTGGATATCCTCAAATTCTCAAGTTTACCTCCTTCAGAAATTTGCCAGGGTGCATGTACCCTCCTGTGTCCCAGCCAGGATATTTTCTTAAGGAGTAAGGTGGGGCAACCAAAGCGATCTCTTGATCATTTCCTGTCTCTTAGGGAGTACTGCCTTTCTCACCAAAAGTCAAATCTCTGGACAACTACTGTTTGTTATATTTTGTCCCCCCGCCCTTTTTTGGTTGTTTTGGGTAGGAAGGCTGTTACTCCATTTTGTCAGAGAATGGAACTCTCCCCTCAGCTGCCTTTTAACTAGATGTAATGGTAAAAATTCTAATATATTTACCCATGTAGTAACCATTTTTTGGTGCTCTTGTAGTGTTTCAATACAGGTTTATATATGTTACCATATCTTGCCTGAAGAAATGCCTCTAAAATTTCCCAAAGTGAATGTCTACTAAGAACAAATTCTATCAGTTTTTATACATCTTTAAAACTTTACTTTGGCTGTGATCTTTTTATTGAGATATAAATCACATACCATAAAATTTATCTCTTAATGTGTAAAACTGAATGGATCTTAGTATATCCATGAAGTTGTACAATCTTCACCACTATCTAATTCCAGAATATTTTCATTGTCTCCAAAAGTCACTCGTATTCATTGGTAGTTACTCTCAGTCCTGGTCACTACTAACTTACTGTATCACCACGGTTTTGTCTATTTGGGACATTTCATACAAATAGAATCGTACCATATGTAACATTTTCTGTTTGACTTCTTTCATTCAGCATAATAGTTGCAGGTTTCATCCATCCTGGAGCATTTATCATTAACTTTTATTTACAAATATTATTCCACTGTATGGATATAACATATATTGTTTATCTAATCATCAATTAATGAGAATTTGAGTAATTTCCACTTTTTAGCTGTTACGGACATTCCTGTAAAAGTATTTGTGTGGACATATATTTTCAGTTCTTTTGGAAATATAACCAGGGATGGAATTGGTGGGTTATATGGTAACTCTAAATATTATATTTTGGAGAGCTGCTTAACTGATATTCAAAGCATTTGTATCATTTTATATTTCCATCAGCAATGTATAAAGGTCCATGTTCTCTCCATCCTCACCAATATGTGTTATTTTCTGTCTTCTTTATTGTAGCCATCCTGGTAGTTGTGAAGTAGTATCTCACTTTTAATTTGCATTTCCCTAATGAAAAATGATATTTAGCATTATTTTGTGTGTTTACTAGACATTTGTATATCTAACTTGGAGAAATATCTCCTCAGATCTTTTGCCCATTTTTAAATTGGGTTATTTGCATTTTTACTGCTGTATCTTAAGATTCTGTTAAATATTTTTGAGACCAGTCCCTTATAATATGTCCTAAGTGTTTTCTCCTATTCTATGGGCCATTTCTATCTTTTTTTTTTTTTTTTTTTTTTGAGAGAGCGAGCCAGCTTGCGCATGTGTGTGCATGTGAAATTGGGGGATATTGGGGAGGGGCAGAAGGTGAGAGAGAATCTTAAGCAGGCTCCATACCCAGCACAGAGCCCAAGGCAGGGCTTTCTCAATTTCATGATCCTGAGATCATGACCTGAGCTGAAATGAAGACTCCGATGCCTATCAATTGAGCTATCCAGGCACAGCCATCTTTTTTTTTTTTTTTTAAATATTTAATTTTATTTATTTATTTATTTTTTTATTGTTACTAAATTTTTTTTTCCAGTGTTTCAAGATTCATTCCCCATTCCCCACACCCAGTGCTCCACGCTTTAGGTGTCCCCACTTCTTTTACTACTTAAAAGAAGTAATTTTAACTTCTGGACTTCCTCAAAGACAGTTTCTATTGACTTCTTTTTTTCCTGTTAGTAGTGTGTAATACCTCTGTCTCTTTATGTCCCCTAATCTTTGCTGAAAACTGGAAATATGCATACAATATGGCAACTGTTGAAATTAGATTGCCTCCTACCACCACCAGGCTCTCCCATCCCTCCACCCCCCTCCCTCCAAGTCCCTCAGTTTGTTTCTGTGTTCAAAGTCTCTGTTGTTTCGTTTCCCTCCCTAGATTACCCTAGTTCCCATTTGCTTTCCTTCTGCCACTGTCCTCCAGTTTGCCCCTCATGCACCGCAAGTAAGTGAGACCATGCGATACTTGACTTTCTCTTCT
>PITA01000305.1:0-68659 GCA_004023965.1 Spilogale gracilis
AAAAAATAAAAAATAAATAAAAATAAGAAAAAATTCCATGTGCAACTCTAGTGGAATCACACTATCAGAACAATCTCACATAGAAGTTTCATCATTTTAGGAAGGCAACACCCACTGAGGGTGTCCTGGTCCTAGGAGAGCAATTGATAGCCTCACTCTGACTCATTCCCTCTGACTACAGCTTCCTCTAGCACTCTTCCAAGGTGTACATCATCTAGTGACCTAGGTGGAGTGGAATTTATAAACAATATTTTTAAAATAAATCCATAGAAGACTGAATTTATCCAGTGGTACTTAGAATTTGTTGATTTTGTTATTGATGCCTACATCATCACCTATTTTCAAATGAACACATTTGGGCTGAGGTTGAGATGTTAAGGGGGTATTTGATAGCTTTAAGTTATAAGGGTATTGTTTTGTTTTGAGAGACATATATGGGGCTTGAGGAATAGAAGGACTAAACACCATTTTCTTGTTCTTGAAACTGAAAAACAATCCTCCATGAAGATTTATACTGGATAGGACTGACTTGCAATACTTAGGAAAGGTTTTCCTTAGAAACTGCACTGATAACTTCTTTCTATTTATTTTACCTCATTTCTTTTACTTGGTAAACTCAGTTAGGCTCCATGACAGTTATTAAAAATTGAACATGCATTAGAATCACCTGAAGGTCTGTGAAAATATAGATTTCTAGGCCCCACCCTCAAAGTTTCTGCTTCAGGTGGGTCCGGGTAAGGTCCAAGAATTCACATTTGTAATAAGTTTTTAAGAGTTGCTGATACTATTGACTGAAAGACTGTACATTACAAACTACTGATGTGAAGAATCAAGGCATAGAGGTTCACTGTTTATTGTTTCACTGACTTAAAGACAAGACACTGACCCTATTTCAGAGTTTCCCAATGAGAAACAGGTTTTTACTGTGTGTGATTTTTCTATTTTTAAAAGTAGACATGATTCTTCCACTAAAATCCTTTGCAGAATGCAGATCTATAAAATGTAAAAACAAAGCTACTTGGAGTAAAATGAAGGTTAGGGAACAGAAGTTTACCTGTTCTTCCTCATATCCCACAGAATTTCAAAGCAAATACAGAACCATCTCTCCAGAACTCTTAAGCCACCACAGAGCAATTGGAAAACCAAAGCAGTAAACATAACTGCTATCCCCTAATGGTCACCAGCTACACAATTTATCAAAAGACACAGCTCATCATCAAATTTCCATTACAGTCCCTATACCCATTGTTACTGATCTGTTTCTTCTCTCTCAAATACTACTTCCTACAAAACACCCCCCTTTTTACCTCACCACTATTTCTCATGGGGTTGGGGTTGAGGAAGAACTATAAATAGAAGAGTGTGCATTTATATTTTGAGGATTGAACTCTTGATTGAATCTTTTTTCTCACAGAAGATACTGGGAATGAATGGTAGAAAACATCAACACTATATGAGGACTATCTTCTGAGTGGCCTGGTTCGTGAACACCAATATTTATTTGGAAACATTTTTAAACAATGCTTTTTAACTCAAGAGTTCTCTCCTTAAATAGCCTGATTCTGATTATTACAGAGGAAAGAGAGAGAAAGAGGCTAAGAAAAGGTTTTCTAAGCCTCAGCCTTTATCAAGCTACCTAGGGGAAAACGTACTCATGTGAATATTTATCTAATGGAGATATTTCTCTTTTTTTTTTTTTCCTCCAGATGAGATCTTGAATCTAAACCACTACTTAAAAGCAGAAAGGTGGAAGGCTCTCTATCTCTGAATGCGGGCTTGCTTTGGGATATAAATCTGGAATAAATTCCCTTTGGGCTGCAGAGAATTGTAATATTTCCTGTGAGATAGGAACCAAAGAAGAACACTCCCATGAGTTTATAGTTAGAGCTATAACAATCAAGGGAAGCAGACAGCCATATTAAAGGCAGGCGATCCTTTGTTCCTGACGTACCAATAAAGTAAAGGAGAGTTGCAGAATAAAGGAGACCCTCTGGGATGTAGCAGTTCGCTTCTGGCTTGTTTTCTTATTCCCCTAGACTGAATGTGAATTTCATTGAGCATGTTTCAGTTAGTCAATATCATTTCTCCAGAAATTTCCATTACAGTCCCTATACCCATTGTTACTGATCTGTTTCTTTATCTGAATTATAGGAAAACACTTATCTGAATCATTTACTATTCCATTACATCTACTCTACACTTTATTGGATCCCCTTGATGGAGAATCCAACCCTCTCTTTCAGAGGCCAAAGACAAAATTAACTAATGCAAAGTAGATTAAGAAGTTAGGAATAAGTGGGATGATCCAGAAGTAAAGACTGGAAATACTTACAAAAGTGAATCCTGCATCTATCACCAAGGAACAACATTAGAGAATCCAAATTTATGTTTGAATTCAAGAGGTGAATATAGGGTTAGCAATGTGAGATAACTGTTAAAAAGCTAATTTCTGGACAAATTTAGGTAAGTGTAATGAAAATAAGAATAATGTGAGTGAATCCAAAACATGACATGTTTTGTCATATACAAAACAGACATAATAAATGTTTGGTGACTTATATCATGGGTTTATGTTGTTAAGCATATGTATTGAAGTACGTATTCAGAATGTACATATAATATGCACATTATACATATAATATACATATATATATTCATATATATACATATAATTCCCAAAATGTTTTGTCTACTCTTTTCCATTCTTTAGACTAGACGTACCTCAGATGTCTAAAGATTAGCCTAACAACAAAATAATCCACATTAAATTTCCAGGGAAACAATAACAGGATATACATGGAAAATATATGAAAGCATCTTACCATTTTCTCCTCCAACCCCTTAGAATTTGGTATCAACAACCAGATACCAAAGTTACCTACTGATTTAGTCTCAAATTAGTTCATGCTGGATATAGAGAACACAGAACCTCAAAGCAAACTATACAAAGAAATTCTTCAAAAGATATTATTCATTAGGGACTTTTTACAGAGTGCTTAAGGACTCTATCCATGGCAGGATGTGGGAGGTGTGACATTACGATATGAAGGTAAATCGCCCAACTTCATATTACACAATGATATTGGAATTTAAAAACATCTTTCAAGAATTACAGCTCTAGTCCTAGCCACTCTTTCTTTCTCATAATCAGAATCTATATGCAACTCTCCCTGTATTTGCTACTTTTAACTAAGGAAAGGGAAAGAAATTTTAAAAAGTATTTCCCTCTTACATGCAACTACTCAGTTTCCTATGAGGGAAAAAAACACAGTATTTTATAATACACTGAGGAAATTTGGATAGTGGTCCAAATAAATCCTCCAAACTGACAGACCTATGATTTTTCAAGGGTTGTTACAAAGACTATGCCCTTAAGCCAAACAAGCATCATCTTTGGGGAGATTTTATTTGTGTGATCAATTCATATCTGGACAGGTCTTCTGTTGGTTGGCATAGCAACTAACTGAAGTTCATTGAACTTTTAGATGTGTGTGCTAGCAGTATAAAGCTGATTTTCCACCCCATAGGGACCAGAAAAGGCTTTCTTTGTTAAACCTCTCCAGTTGCATTCAAAAATACATCATTTTCCTCAAGGCTACAAACACACACAATTGAGATTTGGAAAGTAATATTAGGAAAATTGCTTCTATCATATAATGCCATAAGTTTCTTCTATTTCCTGAAAGAAAGCCTAAAGTTAAAGATTACCCTGTTTTCTATTCATTTCTAGGACTTTCCATGGTAATCTTAGGAGATTCTTTCCAAGAATTTTTTGGGGTAAGATTTTGTTGCAGAAGTACAGGCAGGGATCTTTCAGTGTTGGCATTTACTCTGGCCTTGATAAAGTTTTC
This sequence comes from Spilogale gracilis, assembly GCA_004023965.1. NCBI lineage: Eukaryota > Metazoa > Chordata > Mammalia > Carnivora > Mephitidae > Spilogale > Spilogale gracilis. The sequence goes on from PITA01000305.1 coordinate 3,852, forward strand.
AATTTGGAAGTGTTAGGTTTCCATTGCTTAGTTAAAGATCTCCAGTAATTTATTCCCATGCTGTTTGTTAAGCAATGAGTTAATTATTGCATATTTAGAGAGGAAAGCCTGTCATGAACCTGTACTAAGCACTATGGAAAATGAAGAAGAGCAAGTGATATCAGTAGCTTTTAAATACTTTATATTATTAAAAAAAAAAAATACCATGGATGCCCGGGTGACTCAGTGAGTTAAAGCCTCTCCCTGCGGCTCAGGTCAGGATCTCAGGGTCCTGGGATCAAGCCCCGCGCCGGGTTCTCTGCTCAGCAGGGATCCTGTATCCTCTACTCTCTCACTCTCTCTGCCTACTTGTGATCTCTCTCTCTCTGTCAAATAAATAAATAAAATATTTTTAAAAAAAAGGACCAAAGGAAAGGGAATACTAGCAAAGATGTTTCTACTATGAACAGTACAAAAAATACTTTGAGAGGACACATTTCCCAGTTATAGCATACCTTCTTGTTGATTAATTCTCAATTGGGAAAACATTATTACTGTGAGTTGAAGAAGCTTCACATGTAGGGCAGTCATTTTTTCTGGAAGATAAGATACCTGACTTATGTGTACCTAAGAAGATCATCTTACTATTTAAAGATATAAAAATAAAAGACAGGTTTTAAAAATTACTCCCTTATAAAGAATAGAATGCTATTCTAATTATTTGTTCAAGGGACATCCTTGTTCCTTCTTATTTAAAGTCTGCAAAAGTACCCAATTTTCCTAATTTTAAAAATATTTTATTTGCTTCCCTTATTTTTTTCTGGAATATAGGAAAGATATCTCAAATGGGATTTTGCAGTCATTTCTTGATACTGGATCTGTTGGAGGCCACACTGCTCTGATTAAATAATTACCATCTGACTACTCAGGAAGACTATTTCCTTCTAGCCTGGACCTGAGCCAGTCTACTGCCATGAGGCTATTACACTTCAATGACTTTATTGATCAAGAGTGATTAGGTCAACTTGCTGACAATGTGTAACTGACCACTGCTATTTATAAACAACTACTCAGAAGCCCCAAACTAAGGCTTAGCTGCATGTGGTTTTGTGGGCAGATAGACTCTGGCCTCCTATGTCTGGGGGTCTTTTATAATGAAGTTCAAATATTGTAGGGATCCTTACGTATAAATGAACTTTTTGAGCTGAAGGAGCTGCCTTTGTTTGATACAGAAAAGGGGGAAGTGAGAAATATTTAAAGCAGGGGTTGCAAGAGGCTGTGGGCATATGGAGAAAAGGAGAGTTGAGTGCCAATTCTGAACAAAACCCGGCTACGTGATTTTGAAGGGTTATGTGTGATAAGATTTAACATTAACCTATACTGCCATCCTGTGGAGCAAAGGGGAAATTTTTATCCTAGTGACTGGCTGACAGCACTGCGGGGAACTTAATGATAAATAGGAGGCCAAAGGCTGACTTCAAACAATACACTTTTAATTAAAAATATCTTGAGTACGGGGCGCCTGGGTGGCTCAGTTTGTTAAGCGACTGCCTTTGGCTCAGGTCATGATCCCGGAGACCTGGGATTGAGTCCCACATCAGGCTCCCTGCTCAGCGGGAAGCCTGCTTCTCCCTCTCTCACTCCCCCTGCTTGTGTTCCTTCTCTGGCTGTGTTTCTCTCTGTCAAATAAATAAAATCTTAAAAAAAAAAAAAAAAAAAAAAAAAACATATCTTGAGTCCACATTACTACTGCTTCAAATGACAGGCGTTGGGGCGTTTTTAGAGTATTAAACAAAGCAGTCTTCTGAGACTACTAATAGTCTCTAAAGGCCACAGGCCAAACCTCTCTTACACAACAGAAAGGCTTGCAGCTCTAGACCTAGGCCCCTTCATTCCATCTGACAAACAAACGAGAGAGAGAGAGAGAGAGAGAGAGAGAGAGAGAGAGAGAGAGAGAAGGGGAGAGAAATAAAAGTTCACAAGAGGAAACTTCTAAAGGTTAGATTAGAGAAAAGAAGAAAAGGCAAGAGATACAATTTTAGTAACAAATGAGCATGAGTGAAAAGGAAATTACAGAAGAAAAGTGTTATATCTGAAACCAAGTGACTCTGTATTTAAGCCCTGGCAATCATTTACTGAGGATTTATAAGGGATAGTTCCCTGTTCATGTCAAAGAAAAACTGTACCAGGTGGAGTTAAATAAGTAAAGAATACATTATTTAAGACCATTGCAATAGGGGGCTGAGAGCTAGTGGAAATACGGGGAAGGTTGGTCAGTGTAATTAGACCATTTGTGTTTGCTCATTGATGCTTATGGACGTTAGGGTCCTACCCTTTCACAGAGAATAGGATATAGGGCCCAATCTTGAAGAAAAAGATATTCCCTAGTAGTAAAACTGGCAAAAGTCGGAGAGAATTTCCATGTCAAGGAGCAGATAAATAATTTATAATTGTAAATTTTTAGAAGTGATCTTTAAAAAGAAAAGTTAACATGAGGAAAACTCCTGTCTGAAGTTTAGTCAGATTAAGGAGAACTTGGTCTATCAGCCTCCCAATCTGTAAAATGGCCAGAGTAATTCCAATCATCTTCACCTACACATGTGAATGTGGGCAGTAGCAGGAGGTGGGAGGGGGAAATAGAGAAATATGTGAATATGTTGTAAACCACTAATATGGTATATATAAATGATGATGGTATATTGGGGTAGACTGAGCTCTTGGTCTTAATCCTCTATCTCTCTGTAATAATATTATATATTTACCCTCTTGACTCTGTGGGCAGCACGCTTTTCTACCTTGGGTTTTCCCGTGTGACTTGTTTAGCCAGCTGGTTTTCAGCACATGTATCATGAACAAAGGCTTGTATTATTGCATTTGGACCATTATCATGAGAAGAACACACTATAATAGCTCACTGATTCCAGAATAAAGAGCACAGTTAGCAGACCTGAAATGAATTCTCAACCGGGATTTAAATCCATCATCATTTGTATATATTATAGTCCTCCCCCCAATACTTTGGTGCTCCAAATTCAGATCTTAAATGGTGATTAGTTATGGGAGTAAAGAAAGCAAGCATAAAGGAAAAAACAAAACAAAAACAAAAAACCTTAGGAGAAGGACACGTGTGTGGCTCAGTCATTAAGCATTTGCCTTCAGCTCAGGTCATGGTCTGGGGGTCCTGGGATCAATTCCTGCATCGGGCTCCCTGTTCAGCGAGGAGCCTGCTTCTCCCTCTCTCATCCCCCTGCTTGTGTTCCCTCTCTACCTCTCTAGCTGTATTTCTCTGTCAAATAATTTTTTTTTAAATCTTAAAAAAAAAAAAAAAATCTCAGGAGAAAAGTGGGTATATTCCCTATCACATATTTGAAGGAAAAGATGACCCAACAAAATCTTGAACCTCTTTGAGGAAAAAAAAAATCATAACAAATGTCTACTATTTTTCAATTTTCCTTAAATTAATCCCTTAAATCCCTTCTTGAGGAATATTCCTGTGATAAATTAAATGAAATATGGTTGCCAGGCTGAAATAAGGAATTTGAAAGTGTTTGCCAGGTACAGAGAAAATAAACAACTATGAAAAGGTGAGCAAAAGATGGATGCGAATGAGTACTTATCTCCCTTTCTTTAACTCACCTCCTACTCATACCCCAACTTGCGTCATTTGAGCTCAAAGAAGAATTCATCTCTGAATATACATCAGAGTTCAAATCTGTCTGCAGTGGTCGTACCGTGGCTTTTGAGAACAATGCCATCTCTTAAAATAACTTTTCAGTCATGACCTTCACTTTCATGTCTGAAAATTTGTAATGATGAATAGTGAATGGTGAATGGCACTCTACAGAAAGTGGCCTCTTAATTGCTCACAGAGAAGTCACACAGGATTTTTAATCCTTCTGTTTATGCCAATGCTTGGAAAAGATCACTAAGTTTGGATCTATGTACAGCTACAAGACTGAATCAGAGATGAAAATTTCCATTTGAGCCAGCTACTCAGCCTTTCATGAAACAATTTGGAGAGGCGGAGGCAGGAAACACAGTGTATAATAATGGTGTGCACAGAGGTTGGCATCAGTCATGTGTGTGCTTAAATTGTGGCGCTACCACTTAAGAGCTCTGTGGTCTTGAGCAAGTTTGTAATCCTTGTGCATTTCAATAACAATATCTGCAAAATAGGAACTGTCATCACTGCCAGGGTTGTGAGGATTTAGCATGCTAATATGTGGAAAATATGGCACACAGTAAGTACACAAGAGAAGACAACCATTGCTGTAGCTATTATAATGCATTAGGGAATTTTTTTTTTTCAGCAAAGAACAAGATAAGAAGCTAGTCTGCTCACACAGGGGTAGAACCTGAAGACCAGGGTGGGAAGGATGGAGGCTGTGGGATAGGGCAGGGGTAGAAGTTGTGGGATTGGTGAGGAAAAAGTCTGATAAGACAAGGAGGTGGGTATGTAAGGAATCTATCTGGACAAAATGGAGACCTGAAACATAAAAATGATAACAAAAACAACTTCTCAAGTCTGAGCATTCCAAGTTTGCTCCTGGAGCCTCAGATTCATGTTGATGACCCCAGATTCAGTGATTATGGTGGAATGTATGCTTTTCAGCCACAATAATAAAAGAGAAAATGATGTGATAGTTAATTTTATGTGTCAACCTGCCTACCTCATGGGATGATTGGACACTTGATTCAATTTTATTCTGGGTGTGTTTGTGAGGGTGTTTCTGGGTGAGATTAACATTTGAATCAGTAAAGAAGATTGTCCTCCACAATGTCAGTGGGCCTCATCCAATCTGCTGAAAGCCTAAGTAGAAGAGAAAAAGCTAACTTAGGGGGATTCACTCTTCTTAGCCAACTACTTTAGGCCAATACACTGGTTATCTCCTTTGGACCGACTCAGACTGAAACTTACACCATTGGCTCTCCTGGTTCTCAGGCCTTTGGACTTGGACTGGAGCTATACCATCTGTTCTCCTGGCACTCTAGCTTGTTGCAGATCTTAGGGCTTCTCAGCCTCCATAACCACAAGAGACAATTCTTCATAATAAATGTATATATATATATATATATATATATTGCATACATATGTTAATATTATCTTATATTATATGTTTTATATAAATATGTGCATTATCTATTATGTTGTGTACATGGTTCTGTTTCTTTGAGAACCTAAACTAATATAGAGAATGTTGCACACCTAAAACAATACCGAAGTCATCTGGACTTAAGATGTGAGGCACGTTACACTAGGAAGTCACTTCCAACATCTGTGTTCCAGAGAAAGCAGGTAATATCAACATCATAGGTAGTTCTGAAGAAGAAAAGCGGGCAGTTGTCAGGATGTCCAGCTAGAAAAAGCTTTGGGGAACATTATTAGAAAACTAGAAAAATCAGGAGCTTTCCCTCCAAGTAGAGTGAGCATAGCAATGGGGAAATTATAGGAGCACTGGGGATACTCTGAGAGACAAGAGAGAAGCTTCCGAGGTCCCAATTAGAGTCCTATTAAAGGATCCAGACAGAGGACAGCTCTTATCTAGGTTGGACAGTGCCTAGGAGATAAGAGACCTTGACAAGACTTTTGTAATGACCAGACTGCCTGCTGGGTGCTTCAGCAATAAATCTCCCTGACATCTCTTTTTCCATACTTGTAGAAGGGAGACGATCCCTGTCCTTATCCTTGTCCAGATCTTTTTATTTGTGAAGCTTCCCTGGTGAAACCCCATAAGGCAGGATAGATTGACAGAGCCAACCCTGAAGTATGGTGTCAGTTCACTCTACTCATGATATAATCTGAAATTGTTCTTTAATCTCTGAGTGGTGACCTTGTTACTGACTTTCTCATTTTTGACTTGACTACCCCTCACGTTGCAGATTTGATGTTCAGTACTGTTTTCTTAGAACCATTCTTGAATCACTTCCTGCATTTGTTGAAGTAGAATGATAAGCACACAGGGGTCTAATTACTGAAACAGACTCGGAAATTAACTTTCCCATCTCTGCCAGAACTCTTGAAGGCAGGATGGATTTATTGATCCGATACCCGCACGGAGGCTTTCCTTTACCCCGGCCGTGGTTTAGAATACATCTTCTACATGAACACTCCACCACACTCTGAAGAGCACCATGTCAATCTTTACCAAAGGAACAGGAAGATGGTATGTTTCCTAGATACAAAATTTATAGTTCCATTTTTTTTTAAGAGTTACCATAGGATGCCAAGTAGCCTGATGGGAATCTTTGGGAAATTAAGAGTATGAGATAAGAACTTCCAGACAAAGGGCAATTGTTACCAGAGTAGCTCTTTCCTGATATTCTCCTTCAGCTCTCCAACTCCATTGATACGGGTAATCACTTTATGTGTTGAAGTGAATTTGAAATTGGGAAATGATAATTTATTTACTTGGAAGAGGTTTAAAATTCATTATAAATGCCTCTCTTATGGAATTAGATTGGAAATGGAAAACTTTTCAAATTCTAATGTTATAGGGACAATAAAATCTGAAAAAGTCAGTAAGGCAAATGGCTTCTGTTTCTTCCAAATTTATTATTATGGTCGAGTAGCAACCTAGGCAGTAATTCGCTACCAGTACTAAATTTCAGAAGATTGGAAGTTACCAAAGTAATTTGTAAGACTCTTTCTAGCCCTCTCTCTTCACCCTATTCTCACACCCCTTCTCCAGCCATTTAAGATGAATCAATTTGAATGAAGGCAACAAGTACATTGAAGTGGATTCTATGACTTGAAGCAAGATATCCTGAATGCCCAGGCTGCCCACTATCTGGCAACAACTAGGGAGCTTGAATATGAAAAGACTGCTTAAGCTGGCTTCTCAGGCCTTTTCCATTAGGGGAGACTTTGTGCCACTACTTCAAAAGATAAAGACTTGGGGAGCCTGGGTGGCTCAGTTGGTTAAGCAACTGCCTTAGGCTCAGGTCATGATCCCAGAGACCCGGGATTGAGTCCCACACCGGGTTCCCTGCTTGGCAGGAAGCCTGCTTCTCCCTCTCTCATTCCCCGTGCTTGTGTTCCCTCTCTGGCTGTGTTTCTCTCTGTCAAATAAATAAAATCTTAAAAAAAAAAAAAAAAGATAAAGACATCATGGAAGCAGAAACAAGCTACGATATTGTGATTTATAATAAGAGATGCATATTTTCCATTTCTGGCACAGGGCTCCTAGGTGATGAGATATCAGTGTCTCTTTTGTTATGTTAATAAGGTGACTTTTGGACAGCACCTAAGAATGAGGGCTGGTTGCCAGGAGAACCAACCATGGGGTTAGAAGTTTGGAACTTTGGTCCTATCCCCCTAATTTCTGGGGAGGGCAGAGCACTGAAGATTGAGTTCCGCCTCCTGTGGACAATGATTAATCAATTATACCTTTGTAATGAAGCCACTATAAAAACCCAAAAGGACCATGTTCAGAAAACTCAGGGTTGAAGAACACATGCAGATTTGGGGAGAGTGACATACTTGGGAAGAGCATGAAAGCTCAGTCCCCCATACATTGCTCTACGCATCTCTTCTATCTGGCTATTCCTGAGTTATATCAGTTTATAACAAGTGGTGATCTAGTAAGCAAAATATTTCTCTGAGTTTTGTGAGCCACACTAGCAAATCAGTCAAACCCAAGGAGGGGTCCTTGGAATCTTCAGGCTATATAGTCAGTTAGAAACATAGGTGAAAACCTGGCTTTGCTACTGGTGTCTGAAATGAGAGTGTGTGAGTTGGGGGAAGGAGAGGAGTCTGGTGGGACTGAGCCCTTACCCCGCGGAATCTGATGTGATCTTCAGGTAAACAGTGGCATAATTGTGTTGACCTGGAAGACACCCAGCTGGTGTCAAAGAATTTCTTATTGGTATGGAGACCCTTATACACACATTGGGATTGGGTCCTGAATTCTTAGAATTCTTTAAAGGCTTTTCAAATGTGGCCTGACTTTATCATGTCATAGTCTCAGGTATCCTTTCCTCCTCTCTGAGCTAGGCTCCAGAAAGCCTGTTATTAAATACCCTTTTTCTTTCATACACCCACCTTGTTCTGAGACCAAATGTGCTATATAAGAATTAATGAAAGATGTGGAGAGCAAAACATTCTTAAGTGAGTTACTGCTAGAAACTTGTTTTGGTTATTTAAATACCCAGCTCAGATTATGTTTGCGTGTTTATAAAAAGCTTTTATTATTTGTAGAAAATGCTCTAAAATGTAAACAGAAGCTGGCTTTGGGTTGCAGGATTACCGATGCCCTATCCTTGGAATTTTTCTCTTTTCTACTTTTATTACTTTTTTTATTAAGTGTATGCTATTTTTATAACCTAAGAATGGTATAAAATTAAAATCCTATTCATTTTTATAAACACTTTAGTATCTTCCTATTGTCTGTGTGTATGTGTGTGCATGTTAACATGCCTGCATCTATGCCTTACTGCATCACAAGGGACTCTTTTCCTATATTACACTTTCCTCTTCTTTGTCCCTCAGAATTATTTTTAAGCTATAATCAATGCAAAAGAAAATCCCAAAGGGCTTTACCTTTCTTACAGCAACTACCACTTTAAGTATTTTGAATGAACTCAGTAGATCAACAATAAGGAATTATTACACAACAGAGCATTCAAAAAAGACAATATACATCATAATTGATATATTGCCTGCTATACCTGCTTCTCAAGAGATACCTAAGGCAGGCATCTCCAGAAGATTTAGCTTTACTAAAGACCAAAGACATACAATGAATTATCTATGACCCCAAGATTGTTCACAAGTCCCCAGGAGATGGAGAGAATGATTCCTGGGAGTGAGGTCAAGATGTTGCTTGGAAGCATTTAGAATAAGAAAGTAATAGATTAATTGAAGATTAAAGATTTCTCATGAATTTGTATGTATGTTCCAGGTTTGATTTAATCTATTAAGTGTCATCCAGATATGAGTAACATTATCTTCATATTGGAGATGAAAACACTGAAGATCAAAGAGTAACAGGGCTCTCTTCATTTTATATATTCATTAGGTGGCAGATCTAGGATTTAAAGCCAGGTTCTCTGACTCCAAACTTCCAAACCATGACTTTCAGGAAAAAGGCTAAGAGTATACAAAAGTATGAGCTTTATGTTCTCTATATACAGCTGTGGGGGTGGGGAGAAGGGAGAAGAACATGGAACAGAGCTTGCAAGAGGGTAGAGATGGTAAGTGTTCAAATATTCACCTATCTCTAAACCATACTGACCCTAAAGAGCCCCTTTCTTCTGGGTATATACTGCCTATATTTTTTCCCTAAATCTAGTCTCTTCTCTAGATTGGGCTATAAAACAGGTAGGCTTAAAAGAAGTCTCAAATAGTAACTAAATCTCAGAGATTCCAAGTGATTTCTGAACATTTAGAATCACCTTATTTTAAACAAATTCTCTAGAAACTCTTTTTTTTAGCAATGTGAGGAAGATATTACTGTTGGCAGGGCTAGCTAAATGAGAGACTTAGGAGGCAAATCTTCAACTTCAAAATGATTTAAAGGGATACTCTGCTTCAAAATATCTGTAATCAGAGTGTACTGGGATTTCAAATCTATCCCTGACTGGATAAACAAAATAGAACAAACCACTTCACCTCCCTGGACACAGGAATAAATGCCTAAGGTACATGCTTACCGTAAGATGCACTGAGAGGTAATGAAATGACTGGGCTTGGAGCCCAGGTCGATTGATTCCTAGCCAACCATGTTAACCAAGAAATAACCCACAGTGGACCCCAAGTAATTGATTGACACTTTCTACTTTGCCTACTGGCAGCCTAGAGGCTGAACTCTTTTCTTCAGTCTTAATGATCACAAAAATTTTCTGCTTCAAATGATAAACTCTGAAAGCCCTGGAATACCCCCACCACCCCCTAGCCTCCACAACCATTCCCTTACCAGCATAGAACACAGCCTAGAAAGAAAAGGAGGTTTCCTTTGTTTTTGATAACCACCGGGTATCAAGTATCAAGTACTATGATGTTTGCACAGTAACTTCTATGTTCATGTGTGTTATCTCACGTCCTCCTATTTATGCCATGATCATTGTTATTCTCAATTTAAAATTGAAGAAACTGAGACCCAGAGAGGTGAAATAACTTTCCAAGTTCATACGACTAGAGAGTGACTAAAACAGAATTGAATATCCATGTTGTTTCTCTAGCCCATGCTTTCCCCCACAGAAGTCTGAGGAATGGGTTCATTAGATTTGAGAGGATTTTTTTTTTTTTAACCTACACAGTGTATACCCTACCAGGATACATGTCCTTAGGTCCAAGAAAAGAGGGGAATGGAGAAGCCCATTTCCAGAGTGGTCTGCACTATTCTTGTCTTTCTCTCTGCACACTACATTGGGTGACGGTAAAGCAGGTTCCTTTTCTGTTACCTGGAGAGCCAGAGAAATGGTGCAAAACTAGAAGAGAAGCATCTCTACGTTCTAGAGTCTCTGTGCCCCACAGCGGCCTGAGGTACCTCCTTGGTTACCCCTTTCTGTCTGAGTCCCATTCATTACTCACTTGGGGTTGACCAGAACTCTGCAAAGAATGGATTAAGGAATTCTGGTGTGGCTTTCCCATCCTTGTCCTTTACAATGAATGCAGTTGGTTCTGGTTTAGCTGCCTCACAAATGAAAACCTTCCACAAAACAGCATTAGGAAGAAAAAGCAAGTCAATCCTGCAGAGGGAAAGGACAGCAGAAGTCCTGTGTCTGTGATAAATAAGTTTATGAGATTTCCCGAGGCCTTAAAATATACATATATATATATATATATATATATATAAAATAAAAGGTGGCAATGACACTGGGTTGCCTCAGTGAACAAATAGTGGTCCACTAGGTGGCAGCACACGCTTCCCCCTGACTTCCGGCCTGCCGCTTTGGACAGCTTGCCCTTTTCAAAAGGAAGAGGAAAGGGGGAAAGACAGCATAAAAGGGAATAAAGGAAAAGAATATTTCCTGAGGGTCTCTAGTGTGCCACACCCCGATATATATATTTTAAAATACATATTCCATTTAATTCCCACAGCTTACTGAGGTAGATATCCCTGCTTTAAAGTTACTTATAATCAGTACCAAATACTGAGGATTTACTCTATGCCAACCACTTTACTATATATTCATTACCTTACTTAACTCCCTTAATAACACTGCCCAAACTGGGTACTATTACTAACCTTCTTTCACAGATGAGAGAACCAAGGTTTAAAAAGGAAAGATGACTTTAAAATCATACCACTACTAAGCCAGGGCACTGAAAATTGAATTCTGGGAGGATATCAAGTCTGTGAATAACTGAATACACTTTTTGTGTACGAAAGAGTAAATAACTTCAGGGCACCTGGGTGGCTCAGTGGGTTAAAGCCTCTGCCTTTGGCTCAGGTCATGATCTCAGGGTCTTGGGATCAAGGCCCGCATCAGGCTCTCTGCTCAGTGGGGAGCCTGCTTCCTCCTCACTCTCTGCCTGCCTCTCTGCCTACCTGTGATCTCTCTGTCTATCAAATAAATAAATAAAATCTTAAAAAAAAAAGAGTAACAGAACTAAAACCTATGCTTGTAAATATTTTTCTGAGTATAAAATGAATACATATATTTGTATACACACACACATATATGGAGAAATTTTACATATAGGATGCAGATCAAAAGAATGCAATTATCATCTATAATCACACAATCCAGAAACAGATACTATTAACTTTTTCCCTTCCATTTCTCCCCTCAGGTATGTGTATTTATCATAGTGTATATCATACTGTATATATAGTGTTTGAATAGCATTTATTTCACTTAATATTCAATAATTTTCCTAGACCATTATGTTGAAAGTACAATATTCCATGAAATGCATGACATAATTAGTTATACATATTTCTGAATCTGAACTGGTTCCAATTTTTCACTACTCTAAGTTTTGTGGTAACGCATAGCTATAAAACTGAGTACACATCTCTACCTCTTTCTGCAGGCAAGTTTCCTATAAACAGAATTGTCAGATCAAAGGATATAACCACATGTAAGTTAATAGCTACTATCAAATTTATTTCCAGAAAGATTGCATCGGTTTGCATTTGCTCCAGCACTGTACAACATTTTCAGATTCATTTACTCCTTTGCTGTTGACCTGTTCTCCCAACTCATGGATTATTTCACCTACAATTAGATCTCTTCTCTCCAGAATTGTGTCTCCTAGATCCCTTTGCTCTACTTTCAAATATGTTCCTCACCTCTCTTCTATACTGACTCAAAAGAATTTCTTATTTGACCCTGTATTCCTTAAGTTATACCCTATAACTCTCTGCCTGTTCATTATCAGTTTTCTGAAACACATACGGTGTGTATCATTTGGCATGGTGAGATATATCTGCCCTCTGCCAATTCCCTCCCATTAGGGTTCTACCTTTTTTATTCTAATGAGGTAGACCTCATAGAAGTAGCTGTTGACCTCTCACCTGTCTTGATCTGCGTTATTACCAACTTCTGTGTATAATTTAGCATCATCAAACTTTTCACCAGATTTCACTCACTTTAGTCCCTTATGACATTGCATTTTCCTGTTTTTGTCTTATGTTTGACTAACTCTCCTCTTTTACTAGGACCTAGTCCTTCTCCGTGGAAATTCTCAAATTGTTATCAGGCCCCATTTTTTCTAGGCCTAGTTGAATACATAGCTTGGCTTTTTTATGTAAACATAAACTTAAATTATAACCATTTTTATTCTCTCAAATAAGCATAAAATTGGTCCAAGTATATGGAAAAGGCAGGATATATATACAGAATATTTAAGGCCAAATAGTAAAGATAGAAAAAGGCATGTGCAGTGGCGCCTGGGTGGCTCAGTTGGTTAAGCAACTGCCTTTGGTTCAGGTCATGATCCGGGAGACCCGGGATTGAGTCCCACATCAGGCTCCCTGCTCGGCAGGAAGCCTGCTTCTCCCTCTCTCACTCCCCCTGCTTGTGTTCCCTCTCTCGCTGTGTTTCTCTCTGTCAAGTAAAGAAAATCTTAAAAAAAAAAAAAAAAAAGAAAGAAAAAGAAATAGACATGTGAATACTACTCTCAAGAATGGCTAATGTAAGCTTTTCTTCCAGCATGCCAGGGTGTTTTTAGATGTTGTTCAAAATAAAAGAGGGTGAGTGCAAAGAAGGGTAATCAAATGTGAAACCATTTGGAAAACATAGCCGGCAATTCCTTAAATTTACCATATCCATTTCAGAACAGATCTTTGAGAAGTCCTACAATATAGAGATGTGTTTTCATATTTATTTGACTATCGGACCTTTTGTGGGAGAAGACCTACTGGGATATAGGCCTGGGATATTCTGGGCCAAGAAGATGGGGTTCTCAGTGATGAGGTTAGAAGCTAGGAAAAGCCAGTTCGTGGCATGTGGAAGGGCATTTTAGATCTTCTGTTCAGCTCTGAAGACTCATTAAGAGTATTTAAAAAGGGAGTACTGGGGTGCCTGGGTAGCTCAGTTGTTTGGGTGACTGCCTTTGGCTCAGGTCATGATCCCGGAGATCCAGGATCGAGTCCCACATCGGGCTTCCTGCTCGTCGGGAAGTCTGCTTCTCCCTCTCTCACTCCCCCTGCTTGTGTTCCCTCTCTGGCTGTGTTTCTCTCTGTCAAATAAATAAAATATTTTTTAAAAAATAAAAATAAATAAAAAGGGAGTACTCAGAAATTTGCTTTTTAGACAAATAAGTTTTCATATTATGTAACCCAGTTCCTGCAACGAGGAAATGAACTGAGAAGATTTTGAAATTGATGGGATTTCTTTACTGAGTAAAGAGTCACTGTTCAAGGCTCATCATGGTGCCTGGAGTAGAGAGAAAAGCACTGAAAGAAGATGGAAAGACCAAAACTCTGTAATTGATTAATAGAGAGGGTAAGGAAGAGAAAGGAATCATGTAGCACTCATAATATATTAATTCACTTATTTATACGTACAACAAATACATGGAGTGCTAGTAAGTACAGTTATAAATGGTAACTCATATTCCATAGTCTCTACTTTCAGATAATTCTTAGTCTGGTAGTACAAGGTAACGCTCAGAAGAACCACACCTCTATCTGTATCTGCATCTATCCACTGAGGCAGAAAGAAAAATTAAAAATAGATAAAAATAGATAAAACGCATACATAAATAATAATTCCTTATTATACATAAGGTATATAAATAATGCATAAAATACATTAAATATATAATACAGAAGTGCACAAAATTATGTATAAAATGCATAATGTATTTTATGTACAAAAGCACATTCTTAAAAATAATATAGATGTATATATATCAATAAAATACTGAACTATAAAGAAAGTTCTATGTGTGTATGTGAATTATCTGTATATAGATAATGCAATATTCAAATTCTCTAAGGAAATAAGTCTCATGAAGCAGAAGATAACTGATAATACCATCTCTCTAAGAAATCCTGCACTCAAAATTCTGCTTCCAAATCACTCAGCCTATTATGCACTATTTCATTGCATGTTCCTTTTTTATTTCTATTATAGTGATAACAACCAAACTCATCAATACCTGGTGAGCAGAGCAAAGTACCACCAGAGGAAAATCTATTGTGAAAGATAAACCAGTTGCTCTGAGCTGAAATGACACTAAACACATATATATAGAGAGAAGAACAAAGGGGGAAAAAAGATAATGTGGTATCTGGAGGGAGAAAATTCACTCTGTCTGCTGCAATTTTAGAAAATGGGATATAACAACCTCTTTTGGTTTGGTGACTGTGCATGTCTCAATATTTTTATAGAAAATGGTATTATACCTCTAGTATCAGAAGTGAGCTAACATAGCCAGCAAAAAGGAGGTAAGACTGATACAAATTACAGCTTTGAAGTTATCTGTATACTCACCAGCATTATTCAATGAATTCTGAAATGTGATCTTAAAATCAGAATGAGGCACAAATGGATAAAACACTTAATCTCACAATATTTTTCTTCTCCTGGATAAATTGTAAATCCAATTGGCAAGCATGCACTTCATTGGCCAGTTGAGGAAGGCTGCTAAGAGTGAGGTGACAGGAATTCAAGAATATAGGTGCTAAAGTCAAACTATGATACCTCTCTCCATTACTGACCAGCTGTGTGGCCCTGGGCAAGGGCTGTGACCTCTCTGGACAATGATTTACATTTTAGAAAAATGGAGAAAATAATCACAAAACATCTTATATGATTGGTGTCAAGTTTTTCAAAAGTGAAAAATTCATATATTTCAGAGAAAATGGGCTCTTAGTTCTTGGGTTATCTCACCTCAACCTACAGCCTTGTTTTACGATAGGGTCAAATTGAACCCAAGTTCTTTGTGAATAGGGATATGGTCCCAATTCTAAGAGAGGTTGTGATCCATCTAAAGAAACCAGATGGAGACACACACACACACACACACACACACACACACACACACACCACACCACATAAAACAGACTAAGAAATTTTTCATAAGGTCCAATGCATTTCACTGAGTTGTGTAAACAGCAAGTGCTCCAGGATTAAAATAGTCATCCTTCATAAACATTGATCTAGGTGTTAAAGGATTGGTAAGGTTCAATTAGGTGAGGAGCATTAGGAGAGAGCCCTTCAGTGGGCAGAGGGTTTCAGCAAATGTGAAGGCAGAAAAACACATTTTAGAGTAATTAAATGACAGAACTTTTCTCATAGCCTTGATACTTGACTATAGTTCATGTTCAAAGTTGAAACAAAAACTCTTCCCAACTTAGGGGGCGCTTGGGTGGCTCAGTTGTTAAGCATCTCCCTTTGGCTCAGATCATGATCCCAGGGTCCTGGGATCAAGCCCCATATCAGGCTCCCTGCCAAGCCTCCCTGTTTCTCCCTCTCCCACTCTCCCTGCTTGTGTTCCCTCTCTCACTGTTCCTCTCTCCGTCTAATTGGGAAAAAAAAGAAAGACTTCCCTCTTAGGTCTGATTGAAGGAAGAGTTCAGTAATAAAAAGGAAAAAAAAGAAACACCTTAATTAAAAATTAGATGAAGGATGTAATCAAAGAAATAAAAGTGCAAATAACTAATATATATTTTTGAAATGGTAAAACCTACTAGAAAAGAACTACAAATTGAAAAATGAATACCACATTTAACCTTTCAACTCTTAAATATCACAAAAGATGGAGGAGGAGGAAAAATAGCTAGTGTTGGTACAAATATGGGATAATAGTCACTCACAAACATTGCTGATTGGCATAGATTGGCACAATTTTCCAGAGGCCAATTTGCTATTATTTATCATAAAATTTTGAATTTTTCATATAACTTAATCTAATAATTCCTAAGAAATTCATATTTTATTTTTATCTTTTAAAAAATATATTTATTTATTTGAGAGAGAGAGAGAGCATGTGCAAGGGGAGGGACAGAGTGAATGGAAAACAGGAAACCGATTTCCCCTGAGCACAGAGCCCCACCTCAGGACCCTGACATCATGGCCTGAGCTAAAACAAAGAGTCAGACTCTTAACGAATTAAGCCCCCCAGGTGCCCCCAAAAATTCATCTTTCAAAAAATAGTCATGAACAGATGCAAATATACAGCTCAAAGAATGTTCATGACAGCCTTCAAATAATAATGAATCACTGTCAACAATCTACACACCTTACCATGGATGAGTGATTAAATAACTTGTGTCATATCTATTCATGGAAATTCTACAAAGTTGTTAAGCATGTTAGACATGTATGAGTAATGCCACATTATAGACTATAAAACAATATTACAATGTAATTCCTTTAAAATGTGTATATAAATGTATACAGAAAGAACAATTGCTGTTTTGAGAGTGGTCATTAAATGCTGATCCTTGTACTTTTAGTTTATGCATTTGTGTCTTCTGAATTTTCCAAGATGAACAAATGTCCCTTGTAAACAAATGAAAAGTGAAAAACACAGAAGCAAATGAGGAAATCCTGCTCAGTGTTAGTGGAATGTAGTTCTTCAGGAACTGTGTATGGGATAAAAACACAGAGGAAAGGACAATGAAAAGAGGGAAAGACTAAAAATGAAGTGGATCATGTTTAGCTGAATTCTGTCTTGTGCGATGTCTAATGCATAGTTTATTCAACAGTCCTTAATGTGCATCTTGAGTGGGTGGGCAACGGTGATGGAGAAGAAGTGGAGCATTTCCAGGGCTCTTCAAGGCAAACAGCTAATTTTGCGACATAGGGAAGTCTTTGTAGCTTCTGAGAATAATTACATGTGGCAGCAATCCTAAGTGTCTTTCCCTGTTGAATTTTCTTTCTGTTATCATACGTCTTCAGTAAGGCCTTATTAAATAATGACTTTGCCTTGTCGGGACTGTAGTGAACAGCGACCATTAGACAGAAAGAAAGAAGATGATGAAGTATCAGATTCTCAGTTAAGGCAATAGCAACACAAGGGCCAACTTGTGGATTATGAAAACATCTCCAGGATGTCAAGAATAAACTGCCTGTGTGTTAAACTGTTATTTCACATTCAATTAAAATACAATTGGTGAATTAAAACCATAGTACTTTGAATACTGCATGTCTTCATACCGTCACAACCTGGAAAACTCAGACTCACCCCATGTCACACGGCACTGCCCTGCTCCCAAATATGCATCAGTTGGTCCCAATTCAAGAGTTATTATCAGTCCCTGATGCGCAATAATCACAAATAGGACTTAAAATGATTTTGATGTTTTTCGAGGCCCTACCAAGATAGAAATACAAGCAAAGTTACATTAGTGGTAATAACTAAAAATATTCCAGCCAATTCCTCACCTGCATAGTGGGGGACTGTCCAGACTTTTATCAAGCCTGTCATAATCACTTCTAAAGGCCATTGAAGAGTCACTCATAATCCGTAAACCTTTATACCATATTTCTACAATGCCTTGATTCTAATACTTCAGCCAACATCTCTTCTCCCATGACATTGGTATCATTCATTCATTCAACAAGTATTTGTTAAACACGCCTATATTGCATTCTCCGTTTGAGCCACTGTATAGCAGTGAACAAAACAAGCAAAAGTTCTTGCTTTCAGGGAGCTTATATGGCAGGGGAGAGATAATACATAAGTAGGCAAGTAGAGAATAGGCTAAGTGACGATAAAAGCAATGAAGAAAAATAAAGCACAGCAAGGAAATGTAGTGTGATGGAGGTAAGGACAAGCTTTTTAAATAAGAGAATCAGGAAAGACCTATTTATGCAGAAACTGTCTGAAGTGAGGGAGCAAGGCAAGTGGATATCCATGCAAAGATTCTAAGAGTGGCATCTGTGAGGACACATGGAGCTTGTGGACACTTTATGTCTCTGGGAGTCATGTTCAGACTGGCAGAGAGCCCAGGTCAAGAAGATAATTACTAATATACCCAAAGCTATATATTTTCAAAAATTTCCCCCTATTACTAAACAGAGATTACCTGTGTTCCATGTCTGAGAGGGAAAAAGTTTTCTCTCTTACTCACTGTATTAAAATCCATCACTACAGGCACTGAAAAAAAAGTGTTGCTTTAATTAAGAAGCTCATGGTACCCAGAGAAACATCTCCTCCTCCTCTCTTTAGAGCTAAAGCAAAATTTGACATATTTATGCACTTATTCATTCATTCATTGTCTTATTAGGCATTTACTGAGTACACAGTGCCTTTAGAGTCTCAGGTAAGCACAGAATACGCAAAGGTGAATCAGTCAGCAAGGAATTTTCTCATCAGAAAATTCATTTTCTGGGGCACCTGGGTGGCTCAGTTGGTTAAGTGACTGCCTTCAGCTCAGGTCATGATCCCAGAGACACCAGATCAAGTCCCGCATCGGGCTCCCTCCTGGGCAAGAAGCCTGCTTCTCCCTCCCTCATTCCCCCTGCTTGTGTTCCCTCTCTGGCTGTCTTTCTCTCTGTCAAATAAATAATAAAATCTTAAAAAAAAAAAAGAAAATTAATTTTCCAATGGGGAGGACAGAAAGGAGCAAGTATGTCATTATTCCAGTTATTTAATATATCTGACCTTCAGTTTCATTGTCTACAAAAATTAAGCATAACATTCTCTCTGCTAGATTATTATAATGATTAAACAGTGAAAGTCCATAAAAGACCTAGCAAAACATCTGACCCATATAATAGACACGCATTATTGAAAAACAGCACAAGGCAGGAGAAAGAACACTCTCTAATGTAGTAACTCTCAAACTCCATTAAAACACTGTAACCCCCTGAAGGGCTTGTTAGACCGCTGGGCCCTACCTCTACATATTCAGATCCAGTAGTTGGGGTGGTGCCCCCAAATTTGCATTTCTAGCAGTTCCCAAGTGCTGTTGCTGCTCTTAGTCCAGCAACCACGTTTGAAACCACTGATCTATGGAGTCAGATGTTCTTGAAACCTCATCCTGAAGCCATTCTTTATGATGTCAGTGGTCATGAGCCAATGACTTAATTTCTCTTAGTTTCTGATCTCATATCACTAAACTGGATATAATAACCTTTCACAAGGCTGCTTTGTAAAGTGTTCACTAGTACAGTTTACCTTGTAATATAGGAACAATAAATACAGATTATCTTTCATTATAGTCTGCCTTATTTCTCTGAACTCTGAAATTACTATCTAAACCGCTCAGAAATTTCTAATTTTTATGAAAGTAATTTTATAATATCTTGTCTACTTGACAGAAAGCTCCAAAAGATAAAGGATATTAATTTATATATGACTTACCTAAAATAGTGCCTGGAATATAATAGACATTCCCACAATAATTATATAATTATCTTTATTACAACTGGGCCCTTCTAAAGATATCATATGCCTTTATTGTCTTACCTCTTTGCTTGTTTTTCCAAAACATGTTAAGTTCCAATAAACAAAAAGAAAAATTTTGCTCTGTTTCAAGCATAACTCACATATCCTTGGCTCCTGATTAATCAGGGGGAAAAAAAAAATATTCCTAACAATCGAGCTGTTGTCCAAAAATAATTAAGTGAATTTTCTAAGATGTGATATTAATCTCTCCTTTGGCTGGTGCTCATGGAAATGTTGCTCACTACTGCCTCTCCACACACCAGGCCTCCTTGCCATCTTGCTCGTATTCCCTTATGACCCATTCTATGCCATCCAATACAGGTACTCAGGGCCAATTTCATAAATATGTAACCTGTGCAGTCAGTACACAGAGCTCCATGCTTACAAAGGCTCTGAGCTTGGTTTAATACTTATTGTCACCATCTCTCTGTTCTTCCTAATATTAGGACAAGGGAGCCTGAATTTTTATTTTGCACTGGTTCCCACAAATTATGTATCTGATCCTGTTGGTACTAAAGCTGGGATTCTAGGGCAATGAGGATGCTGTATCAACAATCAAAAAACTGTGGTTGCTTTTTTCTTTTTTTGGCAAACCATTGATAGGTTCCGCAATAACTATATAACCTTGGGAAAATCACTTCGGTTTATTGAGCCTAGGCAACCTCATCTACAAAACCTCATCTAAAGTTGATGCTCTCTTATGTACTTCTAGTTATAAAATACTATAAAATCTGATGATTTCTAAATACAGAGAACTTTACAACTTAAAAAAAGGAACCCCTACTTCAGAGAGACATGTTTTCTAAATCTATTGAATCTATTTAAGAAAAAAAACAGATGGTGAATGTATCCTAAGATGCCATTATTTCTCCTATAACTACATACCTTGCATTTCCATGTCATTTCCTGGGGCTAGTCAATCTGAAAATCTTTCTATACCTCAGTCTGAAAAATGACACATCAACAACATGCTGAGCCTCCTAATTACCAGGAATGTAGGGCCCATTAAACTGTGAGCATGCATATGCACACCTAATTATGTTTGTGCCTACTTATAAATCAGCAAAGTGAAAGCATATGCACACTGAAAATTACCCATCATTAACTTTCCTAATTGTACCCATAAAAAAGGGAAAATAATTCACTCCAGAGTATGTTTTCATCCTTTGGGCAAAGTCTACACTCATCTTGTTTAGGTTTTGAAAAATTGTCTTCTTTCTCATAAATGGAAATCAATTCTTTGGGTGCAAAAACACAACACAGTTCTTTCCTGGGTGTTGAGCCAAAGAAAATGAAAAGATTCAGATATGAATGTCAGAAGACTAGAGCATGGATCTCGGAAGGAAACAGCACAGAGAGGAGATACTAGGTAATAAAAACAATTCCATCATTCTGATGAAGAGCACGATGTAGATGGTGTTAGGCCAACTACAGATACAATGGGATGCAACAACAGGGACAGATCCTCGGGGAAAAAGAAGCATTAAATTTAGATGTCGGACAGAAGACTCAATTTCATGACAGTAATTGAGATCAATTGGAGCGCTGTCTGCTCTCCTTATTCACAATGTCCCTTGTAGTTTCTCGAACAATTACTGTTCTATTACTGGCAGGATTAAGATAAGACAGACAGGAGTTCTGCATGCCTAATTGGGCTCCCATATATGGTTTATTGCTGTCCTTAGAGACAGAAAGCCATAGAAAGGGAGGAGGGCAACAACCAGCGCTTTTGATATTCACAATAATGGGAAAGCATCCTGGTACTAATTCAGAGGTAAAGAGTGCTGAATAATAAAGCTGAGAATGTGCCTCCTGATAATTCTCCTCTAGGCACTTGGCATGCGTTATTGCATTTAGTGTTCACAACAACACTGCAGAGGCTGCATCACCGTCCCTGTTCTATAGATGAAGATGAGGGTAAAGAGATCACCCAAGATGGCCCAACCACTAACTGACAGGGTGAAGATTCAAACTCCAACACCTTTTGACTTTAAAGCCCTTGTTTCAGGCTATACTGCTGCCCAACTCAAAGTACCCCAAATTCTCAGATTTAATCATTTTTGATTTGCTAAAGATTCAGATAGACTTTTATTTCCTTCTCACTATATTGACAATTAAAAAAAAAAAAATCTGGATGAATGACTTTCTACAATGCAACCTGTCCCATATGACTTTACCTATGCAAGAGCCATGTTTTCCTTTGAGCTTAACCAGCATCTTTGAGAACCCTCTTCTATTCTAGTATTTGTCAAATTGTAAACCTAGCCTTCCCTAAGGAAGAAGGTAGAAAATCTGATCTAGACTCTACCAATAAGATTCACTTGTACAAGAATTTAAATGAGAACTAATTAACCCAAGGAAGCCATGTTCCCCAGGCATTAAACTTTAGGAAAGCAGAAAGTTGGTTCAGTTCAATTCTTTATAGATGGTAATGGCAGTGCTTCCAATTTTCAGTCTTGGACATCCCAGTTGTGCCATGGCACCTGAAGGGGATTGAGCATTGATTTTTCTCTGAAGCTCAATATCTAGCTCTTGTAACTCCTAGAGATTCTGTAAGCTGATATTCTAATAATTCCCTTTTCTGTTTTTACTAAGCAGAGTGCATACAATTATTTGCAACCAACAATTCTAATTTTGACACCAACTTAAGGAAGCATGAATTTTCTTTCTTGTCACCCATAATATTCCCCAGAAAAAAGGCTCCAGTGATATCCCCTGTTACTTTGTTCTTCACATCAATGTTCTAGTCAGTGTGATTTAACCTGTATTCCCTCTACTTGGAAGCCATTCCTATTCAATCAGACACTGCAGTAGGCTTACAACAACTGAACCCACAGAGTGACCAGTTTCAAGGACCATCCAGTGCTTTCCATTATTTTAGATATGAATACCCCTCTGCCCCTGCTTGAGGGTAAATATAAGGACTTGATCACCATCCAGTAAAGCTTGTGTAAAGAGAAAATATAGAAGTTCACATCAAAGCACTTTATCTCTAACCCTCCTGACTATGGATCCAGTATGGTGTGGCTCAAAACTCTCAGCTTTAAGAACACGTCAGCATCACTAGATTAATCAGAGGTTTCCCTCTATGTGCCCATATTCCTGAAGTGTCTTAGTCATTTATTCCTCTCTTCTGCATTTTTCACCTGTTTGTGGAGACCCTGCATCATCTTTGCACCCGATTCTTCCCAATAACTGGAAGAAGTGGAAGATCTGATGTCTGCCTTGATATCTGGCTTTGGTCAGTGACTAATGCTTGACTGTTTGCGTAAATTGTATTCTTCCAACTGACTTCCATGATATTCTTAAATCTTATGAATTCACGCCTTTTCTCACTCTTCATTGAATCCACCTGTCTAGCAGTAATTGGGGCACATATTTTAATGATGATGAGTAATGATAATAATTCTTAGTTACTATTTATGGAATGTTATCACATGACACCAAGGCATAAAATATCCATCATAACACTATAATAGTAACATCAATATCTCTTGCAGCTGAGGAAGCAAAGTATATAAGAATTAAGAAAAGTGCCCAGTGTCACAAAGCTTAGACATAGCAGAGCCTGCAGTTGAACCTCACAATGACTCTCTGACCCATCTCCATTAGTGCCCCTTCCCACAGGATAAATCCTAAGGACCACATTCAGGTAACTAGGACCCAAGAACTTCCCTGCTTAGATGATCTAGGGCCTGTGCATCTTCTCAGGGTCCATTCTTCCAAGAGTAGACCCAACCATCGGTGGGATGGCTGTTTGTGCCGGGGTATGAAAAGGGCTTTGGTCATAGGGGCTGAAGTACCTGCAAATAGGCAGATGAGCCATTTACACAGTACAGTGGAGCTGACAGTGGGAAGGAAAAATGGAGTGTGTTGAGTAACATGGAGAGTTACTGGATTTCAATCTGGGGTTTGGTGTTGCTACAAAGTATGAGATGCAGCATATTTTATTTGACTGTTCTTAGTTTATGACTCTCAAATATTAAGATAGAGGGTATGTTGGCCTCTTTTTTTTGTACTCAAGCCCTTGACCTTGTAAATATTAGGGATGCCCTCCTAAAATACATGTCAACAGACCAATAAAGTATTTTACCTCAGGTAATTCACAATAGCACTTTACAGTAGTTTCCTCTAAGTGTAACAGGTTGTTAGAAGAGACTGACAAGTTGTCTTTCATTGGAATCTTATTTGTGTCTCCTTTGTATACCTCCAATCTCTATAGCCTGTCCCCAGATGTCTCACTACATGTATTTAGGAAGGAAGCCATGTCCATGAGATTGCATGTCTTTCTTTCAGAGTCCCTAAATCACAATAAGCTTCACTGTTCAACACAGAGAAAACATTTGTCCTTGTGTAGCAGTTTCCCCAGGTACTTTCCCCAGTACGACCCTCAGAACAGCTTAGCCTTGGTATAATGCTACAAACATAATCCCTCAAATAATTAGCAATGCTCAAGCCTAAAAGAAACGAGTCACTTTTTTTCTGTTTGATACAGTGCCCCAGTTAGCAATAATTTTTAAAGCACTTCAATAAGAGAAGGTAGAAATTGTTGTTTGTATTATGACTGTCATAATATTACTAGTAAGCACTGTCGAAAGGAGAGAATAAAGAATTCTTTTTCAACTGATGAAATGACAGCCACTTTTCTTAAAGGAGCATGCTACACTTTCCAGAACTATCATGAGTCATTCATTGTTCTTAACTACAAATCTATGTTCTTAACACGCTGGGTAACAGGTTTACCAAAGATAAAAATTCAAGCCCAGAAGGGGCTCCATGATCTATGCAAGGACTGTGCAAGAGAACTGTGAAAGACCACAGTGAGTTGATTAGACATCAGGAAGGTACTTAGCTCCAGTCGTCACAACCCACTTTCTCTGACAGGTGAACTTCAGCTGTACTACTTCTTCTAAGAGTTGTTTAAAAGTCCTGTGTAAATGAAAAACATCATTTCTATTGACTTTCTCCTTATTTTAAATCTTCCTCAGCAGCAGTATCACTTTTCTTGTGCTCTGTCCGTCTGCAGGTGGGTAGTCCCTAAACCAGAGAGTGAAGGCAAGTTAACCAAAGTTACAAGAAGTCATGTCTCTAAATGCTCAGTTCTGGGCTATGCTGGATTTTAAATAATGTGAATAACTGGTACATTACTATAAAACTATGTCTCTGATTTCACCTTCTTTTCAAATCCTTCACTGACTTATTGATCCATGCTATAGACTGAATGTTTGTGTACCCCCAAATTCATACTTTGAAACTTAATCTCCAGTGTGAAGTTATTTGGAAGTGGGGGCTTTTGCAAGGCGATTAGAGCATCAGGGAGGAGCTTTCATGAATGCAACTCGTACTCTTAAAATAGAGGCCCAAAAGAGCAACTCACCCCGTCTGCCATCAAAGGACCACAGCAAAAACATGCCCATCCAGGAACCAGGAAGAGAGCTCCCACCAGATGCTGAAATAGGCAGTACCTTGCTATTGTACTTCCAGCCTCCAGAACTGTAAGAAATAAATTTCTATTGTTTATAAGCCACCTGGTCTATGGTACTTTGCAACTGTAGCCCAAACAGACTAAGACAATCCACAAATAAATGTTTTCTGCACACACAAAAAATAATTATTTAAATAAATCCTAAAGTGAATCAATTGGTGAGACAACATTTATTTCTAGTTTACTAAATTCATGCTTTATTTTATCTTTTTTATTAAAGCAAATAATTGTATACTAGCCTTACATTTACTTGAATGAGGTTTATTTCCCATGTGTGTTACAAAATTGTTTGCTTCAATTTCTCTCTTAAATAAGGCTCTATAGTGATTTCCTGCATTTAAGTAACAAATTAAAAAAAAGCTGTAAATAATATGTTATTTAAAAATTATTTTTAAAAAAAGCTGTAAATAATATGTTTAATTAAAAATTTAAAAAAAATGTTCTAAATTCTTTGGACCAGAAGCTCATTTGAGAAGCCTATAAAAGTTTCAAATTCTCAAGAAGAAATAGATGTGCATACATGCAACTTTTGCATACAATATTCTAGGGCTTATATAACCAAAGAAGTCTGAAGAGGACTCCCTGGATATCCAAGGAATACCTAAGAACTTTACCCTTCCATGTGTCTGGAAGTGTCTCCTCAATATTCTGACAAGAAGATTACAAGGAAGGGAATAAAAAGCCAACAAACAAAAAGGCCAAAAAACAAAGGCCCAAGAAAGGAGAACTTAGTTGTAGGGGGAATAATAGAAAGGAGAGGGTGGGACCGTGGAATGATAGGATCATGCAGGCTGAATGGCACGGATGGCCAAAGGGATTTTTAAGATCTCTTGAAGCTAATATTTAAATTATTTACTAAGCATCAGGTAAACTTATAGCAATGTAAGCTCCTATTTGTTCACTCAAATCTCCAGTATAAGTGTCCAGTGATTCCCTGCCTCCCATGAGATGAATCTATGGGGCAAATGTTGCAGAGATTGAGGCTGTTTTTGACATCTAAGTGAACAAGAATTCAGAAATACAGGAACAGACGCAGGGCACAGAAGCCAGAAATCAGAGCCAGAAGAGAGAGGGAGAAATACAGTTTTTCAGAATGTGAAGAAATCTTGGAGTGCTAGATTTTCCATAGGATGTAGAATTGGCTTTGGAGGCAATTTTATCTTACTTTAAGTGGGTAGGTAACTTCAGCTGATATCTTAGTTACTCTAACATTTTCTTAGCTCTTGAGAATTGGCAAAAAAAAAGCACATTAATTATCTCATTTGATCCACTTAAAAAGCCTGTGAGGTGGGCTGTGTTTCCCATTTACAAATGAGGACATGAAGGTCCAGAGTATAAAATAAGCAAGATCACGGAACTAGAAAGACTTGGCTCTCCAAGCTATCTGAGGTTCTAACTTTTCTTCCTAACTAACCTCATGCCCTTTCCTCTGGGTCTCACCGCTTATTAGGAAACAAATGCTAAAAAAAAAAAAATGGATAGCTAGCACTTGATCTCCGTTATTGTTCTCTCTCTGTTGTGCCTGTTCTCTACTACTGAGGCCAGTCAAAGCCTCAATATACTATTAGCCTCATTATTTGCAGGGGCCACTCGCATCAGAGAATTGGCAGTTACCGTAAAACCTATTCTGCATCACTGCCTGGTACGACCGGTTTAGACTTCTTGCAGAGGCTCATTGTGCTTGAGGGGAAAAAAAAATCAGAATTAAGGACATTTCACAGAAATGATATGGCCATCAGTACTTTCAGTTCCAGCTCTGGCTTCACCTGCATCCCAGTCTTAGACTTTGAGCTCAAACTTCCTACAAGATATTGCAATGTGGGTATATTTGTGACTGAACCGTCCCAACATCACATAGAGAAGCACATTTGCAAGAGCCCAGCTTGGTAGTGACCACTCATTGATATTATACGAGCATATTTTACATTATAAAATAGTTTTATGAGTTCAAAGAAAAATCCTATTTATTTATTTATTTATTTATTTATTTATTTATTTATTTATTTATGGTGAGGGTTGTTTTCTGATTGCTTGGGGTTTGACAACATGCTCTTGCACATTGAAGAGAGTAACTTGCTATTCTTTGCCACTGCAGCTAAAGTAGGTTACGGTCAGAGTCCTTTTCTGCCGCCTCTTTCTAATGTTCATTAGCCCTATCCCTACTCCATTATCCTCCATCATAGTTCCCCATTCATTTCTCTCCTTGCACTTATCATGAGTGGTTTAGTGATAACATCTCCACTCTTCTCTGCCCTCCACAAGGCAGACATAACATCTGTTTGGGGTACTAGAGTACGCAGCAGAGAACCTAACACATACTAGATGTTCAACTAATATTTGTGGCATCAAATAACCTGTGAAATGCATAAATGAATAAAGGAATGGTGGTGCTATCTTTGCTGGTGACTTAAGAATCAGGCTAATTAAGTCATAACCTCTCCCCAACCTCTGTTCTAATAAACAGATGTGTTCTTTGGACTGCCCCTATCCCGCTCATTTGTTCACCAGTTTTAGGAACAACATTCCTCTGTCCCTGTGTCCTTGCCTTGGACTACTGTTCAGGACTGCCTTCCCAGTTCTTCTAGGAACAACTTTATAGGCCTGAGTACAGCCACTTTGCCTAAGCTTTCTTTTCTGTTATTTTCCTGACCCCTCCATGCTCTGTCGAAAACGATGCTGCTTCTTCCTTCTCAGGGACAGTGAAAGTAAAGTAGTGATTCACAAACCCTAAACAGCACAAACTCCTGAGTGTTTGCATGTCATAGCTACTCAGGACCAAACCCTACAGCATCAGCATCTCTAGGGCTAGGATAGGGAATTGGCATTTTGTGACAATAACAAAATATCGTCATTTTGTGACGATAACCAAGGGGACAGGAGCTACTAAGAGAAATGCTTGGAACATGTGAATTTGAATATTTGTTCAAAGATGGATTAACTCAGTGACTTCAGCTATTTAACCTGAGTTAATTTCTGCTCTGCCAAATGGTAGAGGGGGTGGGCAATCTATTCCTTGTTACCCTACCCCCAGTCTATTCAGAAATAGATCAACACTGACCAAGAACTCCATAAGGACCCAGGCCCAACATTTTGAACTTAAGCAGATAGCTTTCCTAAGCTCCAAATCATAAGATAAATCCATTTGTTTTTAGAAACTATATTGAAATCACAATATGCCAAATAATAATTACACTTAAACACAAATGTGGTACAGAATATATGATTATCCAAGTAATATATAATCAATAGATTAAACAAAAACTTTTTTATATAATTTATTTTTTCAGTTAAACAAAAACTTTTTTTTAAAAAGATTTTATTTATTTGACAGAGAGAAAAACAGCCAGAGAGGGACCACAAGCAGGGGGAGTGGGAGAGGGAGAAGCAGACTTCCCGCCCAGCAGGGAGCCCGATGTGGTACTCAATCCCGGGACTCCAGGATCAGGGCCTGAGCACAAGGCAGTCGCTTAACCAACTGAGCTAAAGTGCCCCTAAACAAAAACTTTTTATACACTCTTGTGCTCCTTCCAAAAGCCATTACCCTGCTGCCACCAGCATCTCAATCACTAGATCTACCCTTCACCCCTGTCGCGTGCGCGCGCGCGCGCACACACACACACACAAATTTCCACAGCCAGTTATATCCACAGTGTCCTTTTATACTCTACTACATGTAGTCTAGAAGACATGCTGACTTAACGCCATTGGAGTCCCAGGCTGGTAACTTAACGCCATTGGAGTCCCAGGCTGGTAACTTAACGCCATTGGAGTCCCAGGCTGGTAACTCCCTTGTGGGAGCCAGTAGGAATCTGACTCCTGTTGCTGATCTAATTCTTATTACCCTGCCCTAGAACTCCAAATTAGTCTCTTCTTACAAGGGACATTACAAAAATGCATAGGATTTTAAGGGTCATTGTAGGTAGTATCTTAATTTACTTATATTAAAAATTAAATCTAAAAAAGTTAAATAGAAATTGTTGGTGTTTTAGTCTGGTTAAATATGAATTTTCTTGCCCTAAAGGTGGAAAATAGATGCTTCTTTCTGATCCAGACTTAAGGCCACTTCCTGCTAACCTTGACCCATGAGGGAGGGTAAGGCCTATTTCTTCCATCATGGGTAAGGTAGAGCTTCCCCACTCCTTACAAGGGCATGACCAGCTGTGCCTTCCCTTTGGGGCAGGGACTGTAGGCAGGTATACATCTCCATAACCTAATGAAGATACTGCCCTTCCCAGACAAAGCTGATCAACAGCCCAGCCTTTTCAGGTGTCCAGCAGCTAGTCTCTCCTCCTGAACTAGAAAACTCTTTTTCATGTGCAAGCACTGCCACGCTCCCCTGCCTTCAGGGACAACTCTGCCTTTTGGTGTGAAACTTCTAAACACAGGCATGGGTGGAGTTTTTCTTCAGTACATTTGTGGAGGCAGGCAAGGGGTGTGTAAAAAAGAATTTAAAGTGATAGGGTAGAAAGGCTTAGCTGACCTGGAGGATCAAAGTGGGAGGGAATGAAAAATAAAAGCACTTTTTTGTTTTGTTCTCCCTCTTCCACAAAGAAGAATGAGATAAAAGTTTAGTTCACTTAAACCTGTACCTGTGGTTCTCTAATGCTTCATTGAAGTGGAAAGAATATTTAAATTACTAAAGATCCAGGCAACACCAACTAATACCTCAGAGTGCTTATGTTGTTAAATAAAATGATTTTCAGTAGATCATCCGTTTTTAAAATATTGTTGGGGGAATGCTAATAGGTGTGTTCCACCCCCAAAAAGTTTTGTTCTTAGTGTTCTAATAATTCTAGGAAACAGCATCTGCTGTATTTTCTTTTTAGAGAGCCACATTCCTATTTCAAAAGCTATTCTAAATCCTGATATACAAATCCTATTAAATGCTTTTTAACTTATTTTTTCGCATTTTACGTATGTCCCCATCTCCTGAGGAAGATCCTGTACCTGATTGATTTTAGAGACTGCGTTAATATTTTGAACATGTTTATTTGGGAGAGATACCCAAGTTACCCTTGCCCCCTCCCTACCATCATACGTGCATGCTTGGGGCTTGATAAGCCCTCTTCAGAGACGCTATGGAGACATTGGCAGAACTATATTTCTTGGCTCCAATCTCTCTCATGTTGATTCTGAGGAAAGACATTGCAATTTGGAAGTAAAAATAGCTCGGGAGATTGTAAATGGCAAAAGCAGAGGGAAGGAGAGGCAGAAAATGATAAGAGATGTAGCTAAATATTTATATATACAAAAAATGAAAACATGAGTGGTGTTCCTTCTGAAATACATAATTAAGCTCAAGGCAGAGTAGGCAGATGGAGTCAGTAATTACAGGTTTCTAATGTATCTAAAATTCCCAAGAATGAAGTGTTGCTACTGATTTTGTAGCTTCACAGTTTACAGCTTGTTGCTGTTTATAATAGGCTCTGCTCCATTAACACTTGATGTTCCAGTTAGATAGCTTGCATTTTAAATATAAACCTAGCACAGCAAAGCTATGCAATTTCTGACCTACTTAAACTATTTGTGTGAAAACATGTTATAAACTATGGCTATTATGCATGTCTTATAATGATTCGTAATACTATCATTTTCATTACTATTAGTGAGGCAGTTGTGTTATCATAGAAAAGACTCTGGATCTGGGACCTCATCCCATTCAAACAAAGATTTATTGAATGCTCGCTATTGGCTAGGTACCCTTTTATTCATATTAGTGAATAAAATAGACTTAGATTTCTGCTTCATGGAAATTTCATTCTGATAGGAGATGGGGAGATAGAAAACAAATAGTAAGCAAACAAATAAGTAAATTATATAGCATATTAGAAGGTTATAAAAGAGGAAATTCTTTTAAGTAAACGAGTCTATCAGTAGACCAGTCAGAGCAATGCTCACGGTGAACATAACATGGGGCAAAGACTAAAGGATTCAGTTATATGGGTATCTGAGGGAAGAGGAGATGGGAGAGTCACTGCAAAAACTGTAAGGTGGGAGAATGCCTGGTTTGTTTAAGAATATCAGGAGGTGAGCATATGTGGAACAGGCTAAGAGAGTGGGAGAGCTAAAGACACAGGTCAGAGAATTGACACAGGGAGATCATATAGAGCCTTGTTGGCCATCATGAAGTTCTTGGCTTTTATTTTGAGGGAGATTAGGATTTGTTTCAGGAATGTGGAAAAGTGCAATACATTGACTCACATTTTAATTTGGTATCTTAGTGCTAAAGGATTTATTTGAAATTCTCTTTGAATTATATGTGTTCATATTTTCTTTCATGTGTATAATAATAGAAAGTAATGTCAATTCCAACTACCTAGCACTTAAACAAAGGAATGAGGTAGATGTCTTGCTTTTAACCAACAGAGTTCTTTAGAAAAGTGCTATTAAGGAGGTCATGTGTTGTGATGAGTACTGGTTGTTATACATAACTAATGAATCATTGAACATTACATCAAAACTAATGATGTCCTATATGTTGGCTAACTGAATATAATAAAAATTAAAAATTTTAAAAAAGAAAAGGATTATAAATTTTTTTCAATAAAAAGTGTTCCAGTTTGTTGTCATTTTGGAAGACTGCCAAGTACATGCCATACATTGATAATATGTCTCTACCTGGTGTTAAGAGAGTAATCTCTCTGATGGTGAGAAGAGTTATACAGAGAACGCATGTTCATGACCCCACAAATGGCAACTCCTACCCCATTTCCATGATCAGAATTCTAATTCTATTGCCTTACCTCTTATCCCTTCACCCACTTCAAACTCAGGAACAACTGCAAAAATCCAAATTTGCTACCCAAAGCAATCACATAAGGAGTCCCTTCATCTAGTTAGCTTGGTTTCATCTTCTCAGCGCCACCAACTGGAGCACACTGAAGCTTTCCCTTGTATTCATTCTAAAGCTTCCCCACTTCCCTGCCTACACTGAAGTCAGCCAAGGGCAAATGATAGTCATGAAATCCCTTGCTATAACAATCTTTGAACAGAACATATTCCCTCACTATAGCAAGCTTTGAAAAGATAGCCCCTGCTCATGTGCACTGTTTTTCTTTCTACAGAACGATGTTCATTCCCCAGAAACAAGATAGAAAAATGGGCAAGGGCCAGGAAAAAACACATCTAGTCTCTGCAGTTTCTCCAGTTTCTCCCATGAATTCTGTGGCTTAAAGCAAAACAAATTTAGTATGCCACAGGATCTGTGGGTCAGAAATCCAAATATGCTAGCTGAATAGTGTGCTGAGGGAGTCAATAAGTTTAAATAAGATTCCAGGGCTCCAAACTCATCTGAGATTTGGGAGTCTCTTCCAAGATCACTAGCTGTTGGCAGATTTTCATTCCTTGTGGTTGTAGGATTTAGGCTCTCAGTTCCAAGAGGCCACTCACCATTTCCTGCTTTCTTTCAACCCTTCTCTATAACAGAGTGCTTTTCTTCTTTCAAGTCCAAGAGTAAAGCACCCTTCCTTCTCCTCTTCCTTCTCTCTCTTCTCCTCTTTCTCTTCCTCCTCTTCCTTTATCTTTTGAAGGGTTTGTCTGAATAAGTCAGACCTACCCAGGATAATTGCCTTCTTGAAGAACCCAAAGTCAATCAACTGAGAACCTTAATTACATAAGCAAAATGCCTTCACCTTTGCTGTATAAAATAATCCCATCATGCCTGCTGGTCCACTCCAGGGCAGGACATCATACAAAAATGTGAGACATTAGAGGGAATTCTCCCTGTCACAGATGGAGTGACTATATGATTTCAGGGTAAGAAAAGTACTTGAAGTGAAGTTCAATATAATATATGGATAAAGTATCAATTCAGCAAGAGGGCATGATAATCCTAAAGTTATGTATACCTAAAAACAAAACCAAAATAAATTTATGTGTACTCAAGAAACAAAAATTGATAGAAATGTAAGGAAAAATAGAGAAATCCACCGTTTTCTTTGGAGACTTCTACCATTCCTCACTCAGTAATTGATAAAACAAATAAACAAAAAGTCATGAAGCACAAAAGAATTGAGCAACACCATGAACCAAATGGAGAAACTGACATTTATAGGCCATTCCACCAACAGTATACGTTTTTTCCAAAAGTACATGGAACATTCACCAAAATATTCCGCATTTTTTTTTCCAAAAGTGGCTGCACCAATTTGCATTCCCACCAACAGTGTAAGAGGGTTCCCTTTCTCCATAATTTCTCCAACATTTGTTGTTTCTTGTCTTGTCGATTTTTGCCATTCTAACTGGTATAAGGTGGTATCTCAATGTGGCCTGATTTGAATCTCCCTGATGGCTAATGATGATGAACACTTTTTCTTGTGTCTGTTAGTCATTTGTATGTCTTCTTTGGAGAAATGTCTGCTCATGTCTTCTGCCCATTTTTTAACTAGATTATCTGTTTTGGGGGGTATGGAATTTGAGAAGTTCTTTATAAATATTGGATATCAGCCCTTTGTCTGTAGCATCATTTGAAAATATCTTCTATTCTGTGGGTTGCCTTTTTGTTTTGTTGATTGTTTCCTTTGCTGTGAAGAAACTTTATATATTGATGAAGTCCCAAAAGTTCATTTTTGCTTTTGTTTCCCTTGCCTTTGGAGACTGGTCTTGAAAGAAGTTGCTGTGGACGATGTCGAAGAGGTTAACTGCCTATGTTCTCCTCTAGTATTTTGATGGATTTCTGTTTCACATTGAGGTCTTTCATCCATTTAGAGTTTATCTTTGTGTGTGGTGTAAGAGAATGGTCCAGTTTCATTCTTCTATATATAACTGTCCAATTTGCCCAGCACCATTTATTGAAGAGACTGTCTTTCTTCCATTGGATATTTTTTCCTGCTTTGTTGAAGATTAGTTGACCATAGAGTTGAGAATTAATATCTGAGCTCTCTATTCTGTTCCACTAAAACAGTGCGGAGGTTCCTCAAAAAAATTAAAGCATTTAATGAACCAGCAATTGCACTACTGGGTTTATACCCCAGAGATACTGATGTAGTGAAAAGAAGGGCCATATGCACCCAATGTTCATAGCAGCAATGTTTATAATAGCCAAAATGTGGAGAGAGCCAATATGCCCTTCAACAGATAAATGGATAAAGAAGATGTGGTCCATATACACAAGGGAATATTACTCAGCCATCAGAAAGGATGAATACCCACCTTTTGGATCAACATGGATGGGACTGGAAAAGATTATGCTAGGTGAAATAAATCAAACAGAGAAAGCCAATTATCATACGTTTTATTTGTGGAACATAAGGAATAGCATGGAGGACATTAGGAGAAGGGAAAAATGAAGGGGAGAAATCAGAATGAGAAGTGAACCATGAGAGACTATGGACTCTGGGAAACAAACGGAGGGTTTTATAAGGGGGGGGTGTGAGATGGATGACCCTGGTGTTGGGTATTAAAGAGGGCACAGATTGCATGGAGCACTGGGAATTATACACAAATGAGTTGTGGAACACTACATCAAAAACTAATGATGTACTGTGTGGTGACTAACATAGCACAATAGAAAATAATAAAATAAAATTCAAAAAAAGAATCCACATCCTTGGCCATAAAACACATTCAAAATAATAGATAACAAAAATAAAATAAAATAATAGATATCATGCAAGGTGTGTTCTCCAATCACAATAAACTTACTAGAAACTGATAATAGAAAGATATCCAGAATAACTTCAAATAATTTGAAATTAAACCACACTCCTCTAAATACTCTATAGATCAAATAAGTCCCAAGGGAAACTAGGAAATATTTTTATTTAATTAGAATGAAAAGGTAATGTATTATAGGATGGTGAGGGTTATTTTCTTCTATTCTATTTAAAGTCCTGATTCAAATTCTCCAATTTTATACTGATCTACTGATAAACTGTTTTATACTGATATCTCAACTAGACAGGTTTCCCTTGTTTTTATTATCAAAAACTTTAATACCTAAACTTGATCACCCAGATAAACATTCTATCTTTCAAAGCAAGACTAAGGTGAGGTTTGTTTGTTGTGAGATGTGTTGTATACTGTAGTTTCATAAATACCTTGAACATCCTATGGTAGTCAGATGTTTCCATATGATTATTTTATTCTTAGAGCACAAAGGTTTGTATTCTTTTATTTTCTTTTTAATTGACTTAGAGTTGACACAAAATATTAGTTTCAACAATTCTATACATTATGATGTGCTTACCATGATAAGTAGAGTTACAGTCACCACACAGTTAATTTAATATTATTGATTATATTGATTATGTTCCCCATGCTATACTTTTAATCCCTGTGACTTATTCAGTTTATGACTGAAATTTTGTATTTCTTTATCCTTTTTACATATTTTGCCTGTCCCTCACCCTTTTTTCATAAATACTGTAGAATCTTACCAATTAGGAAACTGAAATCTAAGGATATGTGCCAAGTAGGCATATAGCTCAGAGTAGAGAGCACCAGTTGTTCAGATTCCTACGTGCCATATTTCCATTAAATTATCTTAGTCTTATAAACTGAAGAAAACTTTCATATGGCTCATTAACTAAAATTGCTTCCTATTTATGTATTAAATACAATGCCTAGGGGTAACTCCTTCTATAACTGTTTCTTCTACTCCCTTCTACATCCCCTATTCCTCCAAAGCCACTACTCTTTACATGAAATATCAAATTTAGAGAAAGGCAATTCATTTAAAATTATCCACAGAGAAAATAGCTCTAAAATGACCAACACATTTTCGTGTTCAAAACCCCCACCTCCATGATTTCCTTTTCCAGTCTTAAAGAATTAAAGACTCCTCCATACTTCTTTAAGTTAGTCTTGGTATATCTGGCTGGCTCAGTCAGTTAAGCATCTGCCTTTGGCTTAAATCATGAGCCCAGAGTCCTGATATTGAGCCCCATGTCAGGCTCCCTGATCAGTGGGGAGTCTGCTTCTGCCCCACCAACCCTGCTCATGCTTACTGATGCTTTTTCTCTCTCCCTAAAATAAATAAATATTTTTAAAATAAATAAATACAAGAATACCACTACATTACTATCATATTCTGTCATACTATCACCATTATTTCTTTTATTATTTTTACTTAATTTTTTTTCCAGTGTTCCAAGATTCATTCCCTATTGCCCACACCCAGTGCTCCATGCAATAGGTATCCTCAGTACCCACCACCAGGCTCTCCCATCCCCCCATCCCCCTCCCTCCAAGTCCCTCAGTTTGTTTCTGTGTCCAAAGTCTCTCTTGTTTAGTTTATCTCCCTGGATTACCCTACTTCCCATTTACTCTCCTTCTCCTACTGTCCTCTAGTTACCCCTTATGCACCGCAAGTAAGTGAAACCATGTGATACTTAACTTTCTCTACTTGGCTTATTTCACTCAGCGTAATCTCTTCCAGTCCAGTCCATATTGCTACAAAAGTTAGATACTCATCCTTTCTGATGGAGGCATAGTATTCCATTGTATATATGCACCACATCTTCTTTATCCATTCATCTGTTGATGGGCACCTTGGCTCTTTCCACAGTTTGGCGATTGTGGCCATTGCTGCGATGAACATTGGGGTACATATGGCCCTTCTTTTCACTACATCTGTATCTTTGGGGTAAATGCCCAGTAGCTATCATCATTATTTCTAACACTTATTGAGAATGTATTAGATATATTCAATGTTCTAATGCTTGACCTACATTATCTAATCTAATCTTCACAAAAACTTCAAGTGACAGAGAACACTGAACTTGGACTCTCTTCTCTAGGCTGGATCAGAGTTAGTAAAATATGTTGAAGGATGAACTCAAACTCCAATTCTTTTATAAAAACTAGTTTCAGAGTCAGAGCAAATATATAGATTCATATTTACAAGTTGCTTTGAAGGAATCATCCATCTCCCTGACAAATCTTTCATTTTTGAATGTTCTCACTACAGACATCTATTTGTTTCATTTTCAAGAGAAGAAATACAAAATTAGCGACTTTAGCTTTTTCAATTACTTCTTTTGTTTTGGAAAAACTCCTAGGGTTAACTGATACACAAAGGCAGGCAGGCCTGTAATCCCAGAGAGGCTGCAACAACGAGGCACCATGGAGCTATGGCTGCAGAATCAGCAGACATTGGGGCATGGGATAAACATAAGAAGAACATACCAGACTCAAGAAGTACTAAATGCAGCTGTTGCCCCTCAGTACCCAGTTGCTGGTAAGGCTTTGGTAGAAAGAACACCAGACTGAAATCAGTGGGGGGCAGGGGGGGAGCTATATTCTAGCTTAGCGATTTATAGTTGTATAGACAGATTACATGAATCTGTCCGAGCCACTTTCCTTCTCTAGACCTCAGCTTTTTTTTTTTCTCCTTGAGAAAGAATACTTAATTGGAAAGAAATCTGATGTACTGGTAAGGACACCAGTTTGGAGTCCAAAAGAACTGAGACTGAGTATGAGCTCCACTACTTACTAGTGTCCTTTGACAAGTTATATAACTTCTCTGAACCTCAACTGTGTCATAGGGAGTAAGAGAATAACATTTTTAAGAATCAATGTCTTGGGGCGCCTAGGTGGCTCAGTTGCTTAAGCAACTGCCTTCAGCTCAGGTCATGATCTCAGAAACCTGGGATTGAGTCCCACATCGGGCTCCCTGCTTGGCAGGAAGGCTGCTTTCCCCTCTCTCACTCCCCCTGCTTGTATTCCCTCTTTGGCTGTGTTTCTCTCTGTCAAATAAATAAAATCTTTAAAAAAGAAAAAAGAATCAATGTCTTATCTGAAATATTTTATAACAAGTTAAATAGACACTCATCTCTTAGGGATGTTTTGAAGATTAAACCAGAACATAGCATTTTAGCTAAAATGCTTAACATATAGTATATGCACAATAAATATATCTGGCATTCTTTTTTTCAACAGTAATTGATACTTCTTTCATCTCTATTCCAGAGGTAAGTGAATAAATCAATTCCATCATCCCTGCTAGGATATGTATACACCATACATATATAAACACACACAGCAGATAATATTGTAATAAATATGGCTGAGACCTTAAGAAAAAAAGTCCCCAAAAGACATCATAATGAAGAATGAGAAGGATCAACTCAGAGCTGTACCTTGTTAATTGCTCAGGCTTTATAGACTGATATTCTATAGAGATTTTACATATAAATAAAGGGATAGCCTTGACTCAGCCCAAA
Source organism: Spilogale gracilis (assembly GCA_004023965.1). Lineage (NCBI taxonomy): Eukaryota > Metazoa > Chordata > Mammalia > Carnivora > Mephitidae > Spilogale > Spilogale gracilis. The sequence goes on from PITA01000305.1 coordinate 42,274, forward strand.
TATCATTGTATCACTGTGTTAGCAAAAGCTAAATTTCACTGCTTTTTCTGAACTTCCCTGTGGCCATTGGATCATAATTTAATAGCAACTTCCTCCCATCCAAAGACTGTCCAGTAAACCAGTTTGGTATGATAACCACCAATATCAGATTTTTCAGACTTTTTAAAGTCCATCAGTAGTATCCTTACCATTTCTTAGCAATTTTTCTATTTTTCTTTTTATAAATTAAGTTTAATAGTTTATCATTTACAAACAATAAAATATACAAATGTAAAATGTAGACTTTGATGAATTTTGACAATTATGTACATCTATATAAATGTCACCCAAATCATGGTAGAAAATATTACTCTCAATGAAGAAAGTTCCCTCATGCCCCTTCTCTGTAAATTCTCATGTCTAATATCCACAGTTTGCTTAAACTAAAACACCATATGAACAGAATTATACAGAATGTGCTCTTGTTCTGGCTTCTTTTCCCAACACTGTCTTTCTGAGACTCATCTTATCGCCTGAATTCCTTGTATAACAAGCCAAGTTCTTGTTCCTTTACAGTTCTAAAGAGCATTCCATTGCATGACTATCCCATTATTTCTTTAGCTCTTTTTTCTAAAAGTTAGTTTTTGTTCTACTTATTTTATATGCATGAGAGTTTTAACTTGAGATACAATTAACACAACAAAATTAACTATTTTTTTAAAGGTTTTATTTATTTGACAGAGAGAAACACAGCCAGAGATGTGTAATGCCTTAAATGTTTGCATTTAAGGTTGTAACAGAGGATACAAGCAGGGGGAGTGAGAGAGGGAGAAGCAAGCTTCCCGCCAAGCAGGGAGCCCAATGTGAGGCTCGATCCCGGGTCTCCGGGATCATGACCTGAGCCAAAGGCAGTCGCTTAACCAACTGAGCCACCCAGGCGCCCCCAAAATTAACTATTTTAAAGTGTTAAATTCAGTGAGTTTTAGTATAGGTTGTGTAGCCATCACTGCAGCCTAAATTCAGAACATTTCCATTTCCTCAAAAGAAATCTAATATCCACTAGCAATCATTTTTCACTTGCCTTTTTCCCTCAGTCTCTTGGAACCTGCTAATCTACATTCTGTCCCTATGGATCTGTCTCTTCTAAAAATTTGATATAAATGGGATTATATAATATGTAGTCTTTTATGTCTAGCTTCTTTCACTTAACATGTTCAGGGACCATTTGTGATGTAGCATGTATCAGTAGACTAAAGGCACCGGAATTCAGGATGGTCTGATTAGTAGGCAATAGAATGGATTATTAAGCAAAGCACACAATAGTCTTTTCTTTAAAATTGAATTACTGTAGGCTACAAGGGTGAATTGAATTTTGGTACTGCAAGAAATTGGGAGAACAAAAAGCTGAGTATCTAAGGCCTTTTCCACTTATATTATATTCCACTTTTCCATGAACAAGTTTAATCTAAGTAAGCACTTTATGAAGATTCATTGAGTATTATCATTTGCATGGCTTTGTACTCACAGCAATGTAAAGAATGATACCAGCAACTCAGTGACATATTGACTTACCCAAAAAGAAATGAGGCTTTTGAGAATGCGGTCAAGAAGACAGAATTTTGTACAGACTATCTTCCTGTGTTTAACACAGTATTTTGTACTCCGGAAATTTCAAAAAGAAATGTTTAAGAAAAATTAGTTTATTCAAAACCAACATTATCCAGATGAGCACATTTAAGTGTTATACCACCATAAGGATAATTTTCCTTAAGATTTAAAAAATATCCATCTCTATATCTCTCTATCCATCCATCCATCTATCCATCCATTCAATATACATTCATGGAACACCAGCCATTTGTCAAGTTTGGTGCTGGACATTTAAAATGCAGAGGCTAGACATAATTCCTGTCCTTGGGATAAACAGAACTGTTCCCACTACTTTGGAAGAAATACTGTTCAATAAATAGAATATAAATGGAAAATTGTGTTCTAACATTCAAAGATAGCACTAGAGAGTTAAGCAAAAAGTCAGATAACTGCTTTTTATGACAACTAAAGAATTTGAAAATGGTAAGGAAGCACTTTAGGGTTTTGAAATGGAAAGTGCCATGATTAAGCTAACATTTCAGGAAAACACACTGACAGCAGCATGATGGAAGGATTTCTTTAAGAGACCAGTTAAGTGTAGGAGCAAGGCTGAAGTATGTCAGTTGTAATCCCATTGCAATCCTGATCATGTTACTCATCTGTTGAAAATCATGAATGGCTCATATTCAGTTATGAAATAGGAAATGGGATTATCAGTATTGTGGTATGAGAAATGTTGACACTTTGCAGTGGACTGTCTTCAGTCTGGTTGCACTGAAGTTTGTCATCTGAGCTTGCTTGTTTGCATTTAAGGTTGTAACAGAGGATACAAGCTGTGTAAACCAGGAGCTAAGCAAAATTAGATCTAACAACAAGTGCCAGTTAAGAATATAGCTGAAATAAGTCCGACTAAGAAAGACAAAGACCATTTGATTTCATTAATATGCAGAATCTAAAAAACAAATACCGAAACGACAACAAAATCCCACAAAAGAATAAAGAAGCAAAAAGTAGAATCAGACCTGTAAATACAAAGGACAAACTGATGGCTGCTGGGTGGAAGACAGATGGGGCTTGGGCAAAATGGGTGAAGGAGAGTGGGAGATACAAGTCTAGTTTGGAATGAGTAAGTCATGGGGATAAAAGGCACAACATAAGGAAAACAGTCACTGATATTATAATGAACATTGTATGGTGACAGATGGTAGCTATATTTTCAATGAGTATAGCATGATGTATAAACTTGTTGAATCATTAACTTGTACACCTGAAACTAATGTAATATTGTGTGAAGTACAATCAGAAAGTTTTTAATTAAAAAAAGAATGTAGCTGAAACTACAGAGATTCAGGCATTCAGATTTCCTACTTTCTTCTGTTTACTAAATTCTTGTGTTCCCCTTGCAAACCAGAGAATACTTTTATAAACAATATAAAATTAAATGTTTATTAAATATTGAAGAGAGAACTATAGAGGGATGGCAGCTTAATGAAGCCAGCTTTCTTCCAATTCCAGTATGAATTACAAAGAAGCCATATCACTTGATCTAAATAGCAAAAAGCGGCTGATGTCAACATGCAGTAAAAGCCTCATATTTGTGATCCAGAAATGATGGCTTTCTTCCCTCTAGACTTTACACAGCAAATAGCAGAGCCCTGGGTAGAGAGATATCCAGCAGTTGCTTGAATTCCAGACAGGGAAGGGAGTTAAGGAAGAGATCACCAATGACTAATATTAGTGTTCTCTACTTCCCTGATCCCCACAGAGCTGAGAAAGAGCTGCAGGGGTAGGTTAAGTTCTCTCCATCTTTGACATTTCTTCTTTATTTTTAAATTTTTCTTTAAAATTTAAATTCAACTAGCCAACATCTGTTTGATGTAGAGTTCAATGATTCATCAGTTGCATATAATACCCAATGCTCATCACATCACATGCCCTCCTTAAAGCCCATCACACAATTCCCCCATACCACCACCCATCTCCCCTCCAGCATCCCTCAGTTTACTTCCCATAGTTAAGATTCTCTCATGGTTTTTCTCCCTCTGATTTCTTTCCATTCTATTTTCCCTCCCTTCCCCTATGATCCTCTGCTCTGTTTTTTATATTCCACATATGAATGCAACCATATAGTTGTCTTTCTCTGATTGACTTATTTTGCTCAGCATAATACCTTTCAGTTCCATCCATGTCAGTGTAAATGGTAAATATTCATCCTTTCTGATGGCTGAGTGGCTGAGTAATATTCCAGTGTGTGTGTGTGTGTGTGTGTGTGTGTGTGTGTGTGTGTGTGTAAAACCTCTTCTTTATCTATTCATCTGCCAATAGATATCTTGGCTCTTTCCATAGTTTGGCTATTGTGGACATTGCTGCTATAAACATTGGGGTGCAGGTACCCCTTCAGATCTCCACATTTGTATATTTGGGGTATATTGCTGGGTCATAGGGTAGCTCTATTTTTAACATCTGGAGGAACCTTCATACTGTTTTTCAGAGTAGCTGTATCAGCTTGTATTCTTGTCAGCAGTGTAAGAGGGTTCCCCTTTCTCCACATCCTTGCCAACATTTGTTGTTTCCTGCCTTATAAATTTTAGCCATTCTGACAGGTATTAAGTGGTATTTCATTGTGGTTTTGATTTGTATGTCCCTGATGCCAAGTGATGTAGAACATTTTTTTTTCATATGTCTGTTGGCCATGTGTATGTGTTCTTTGGAGAAATGTCTGTTCATGTCCTCTGGCAATTTCTTGACAGGATTATTTGGGGTTTTGGGGTTTTGAGTTTGATAAATTCTTTCTAAATCTTTGTTACTAACCTTTATCCAATATATCATTTGCAAATATCTTCTCCTATTCTGTAGGTTGCCTTTGAGTTTTGTTGACAGTTTCCTTTGCTGTGCAGTAGATTTTTATCTTCATGAAGTCCTAATAGTTCATTATTGCTTTTGCTTCTTTTGCCTTTGGAGACCTATCTATCAAGACGTTATTGTATCCAACGTTGAAGAACTTGCTGCCTATGCTCTCCTCCAGAATTTTGATGGATTCCTTTCTCACATTTAGGTCTTTTATCCATTTTGAGTTTATCTTTGTATATGGTATAAGAAATGGTCTGTTTTCATTCTTCTACATGTTTCTGTACAATTTTTCCAACACCATTTTTTGAAGAGACTGTCCTTTTCCATTGGATATTCTTTCCTGCTTTGTGGAAAATTAGTTAATCAGAGAGCTGAGGGTCCATTTTTGGGTTCTCTATTCTGTTCTATTGATTTATGTGTCTGTTTTTGTGCCAGTACAATACTGTCTTGTTGATTATAGCTTGGTAATATAGCTTGAAGTACAGAATTCTGATGCCACCAGCTTTGATTTTCTTTTAGAACATTCCTCTGGCCATTCAGGGTCTTTTATGTCTCCATGCAAATTTTAGGATTATTTACTCCAGCTTTATGAAAAATGCCATTGTTATTTTGATAGGGATTGCACTGAATTTGTAGATTGCTTTGGATAGTATAGACATTTTAACAGTATTTGTTCTTCCAATTTATGAGCATAGAATACTTTTCCATTTCTTTGGGTCTTCCTCAACTTAATATTTTTAAATTTTTATTTATTTAAGTAATCTCTACACCCAACATGGGACTCAAACTCACAACCTTGAGATGAAGAGTCACATATTGTTCTGACTGAGCCAGTATGGCACCCTCCCCATCCCTGATACTTCTAAAGAGAGTTAACATAAGGCTGATGATCTATTTGCCTGACCAAAGAGCTGGAGAATGCCCAGCCTTTTAGCACTTACAGGATCGTCTCCATTCATAATAAAGAACGGTGGAAGAAAAATATCAAAATTCCTAAGGGGGTTAAAGAAAGCTAAAGGAAGAAATTCAGAAGAGCCAAAAGAAATTTCTACTGAAACAGAGCTTTCAAAGGAGAAAGACAATAACTAACCAAAAAAAAATATATTAGTATATAAATGCATAAAAATTATACTCTTAAATAGCCCATGGATCAAAAAGAATATTGACAGAAATTTTAAGCCACATAAGCTTACTTAAGAAGCATGAAAAGGATATCTGTGAGGCAATGTAAAGTATATATTCAGAAGAAACCACACAGCTTTAAATTCCCTGATAAATAAATAAGAAAGATAAAATATAAAGGAGTTTCTATCCATCTACAGTTATATAAAGAGCAACAAAATAAAATATATCCTGAACAAAGAAACTGATTTTAAAAAGTGGATAAAATAGGAAAACACAAACTAGTCCAAAGGATAAATGAATTCAGAAGTTGTCCTTTTTCAAAGGACAGACATATGAAAAAAAAATGTTCTTCCTCCCCATCTATGGAATCTACTTTACCAGATACTTTCCATGAAGAACCACACTATCTGCCTCTTATCTTTTTGTTCCTTCTCCTTTTTAATTTCTCCTTCTCTGGTGTTGTCTGTCTGTACCTATTCTGAAACTCAACTTACAGAAATGAAAACTCTCTTTGAGATAGTATAATATTGAACTTTCTAGCAGGTAAATATAAAATTCTCTTTATAAAGAAAGGTTGGCCTGTGGGAGTATTGAGGACCATCAAAAGTAACACAGTTTAATCTGTGGGGCCTCATTCAGGGGTTATGTGGGTCTTCACTTTGAAAGAGATGTTTGAACCAACATCTGAAGGATGACTTGTATTAGCTGAATAAAGAATGGGTAAGGACACTTGAAGCCAAAAGGATTATTTGCACAAGTACCCTGAGATAGAAAGGAGTATATGTATTGGAGGTACAGAAAAAGAGCTTTGTTGGTTGAAAAGCAATGAGTAAGGTTTAAAACAGCTGTGAGGTAGGGTTTGTGGTCTAGACCGGGACAGAACATATTTTACTTTGTACTCCATAATAAGCAGTACTTTTTCTCTATTTTCCTTCCCATGGCTGACATTCAGTGACTCTAACTCCTTCAATCATGAATGATTAACCTACTCTCATTGACCTACCTGGAAAGGATCCACTGAAGTACAATATCTTAGTTCAGAGAGTTCCAAAGAAAGATGGTTTTATTATTTTTAAGCACAGACAGATATTGGAAATGTTCACATGGTACTTCTTACAAGTCCTATAGGATGTTTAAAGGAGTAGAAGAGGCTATCAGTAATTAGTAGCAACATTTGCATATGATTAGTTCTTTGATGCCTTATAAACCAATCCTTAAGAAAATTTTAAAACTATGTTTACACTCTTCATTTTTTTTTTTTTTTTTTAAAAAAAACAAATGTCAAATAAGGAAGTGATTTAAGAGGTTTTACTAACACTTTTTGGCTCACTTGGGAGGCCCCAAATACATGTGCAGGATCTCCTACAAGACAAGCTGGGGGTTTTTTTGTTTTTTTGTTTTGTTTTGTTTTGTTTTGTTTTAAGATTTTATTTATTTGACAGAGAGAAACACAGACAGAGAGGGAACAAAAGCAGGGGGAGTGAGAGAGGGAGAGGCAGGTTTCCCACAGAGCAGGGATCCTGATGTGGGACTCGATCCTGAGTCTCCGGGATCATGACCTGAGCCAAAGGTGGTCCTTTAACCAACTGAGCCACCCAGGCGCCCCAAGACAAGCTGTTTTGACTTTAGATCTGTGCTGAGGAAGCCTCCCTGCCTGCAGTTAAAAAGAAAGAAAGAAAGAAAGAAAGAAAGAAAGAAAGAAAGAAAGAAAGAAAGAAAGAAAGAAACAAACAAACAAAAAAGAATAGAATTTCCCTCACCTTATTTAAAGAAGCTTTTGCATATCTGCCCCATCTGCCATCCAGCATTTATATTTTCTCTACTTTGGAGATTTCTATCCTGATTGTATCTATTGCAACATACTGGAAATGGGCAGGGGGGGAAACTATGGGGAGGGAGATTATAAGGAAAAATGTGCCCGCTGCTCAAGATTGTTCTCCACCAAAAGATGATGTATATGTATGTCATTGTGTAAGGGGAAGAGGGACTCTTTTATTGAGCATAAGTATATGAAGTTTTGTAAATATGAGTGTGATGAGTTTGAGTATTCTTGTATTTTTGTGATTTTGCATCTGATGCAGTGTGAGAGATAAGAATGTATGAGATGTGTGTGTGTGTGTGTGTGTGTGTGTGTGTGTGTGTGTGTATCTTTAAAAACTTATTCATAAAACAATAAACTGAATCTTCTGGTCTATATATGGCAAGTCCCTTTTCTTTGGATGTCTGCCTGTGTGAAGCTTATGCAATGGAGACTAAATTACTTGTGTTTCAAATGTCTGCCTACAGCTACTTATTTCCTGTTTTTTAACTGTTACTGATCAACCTGTTAGTCAGCAAAATTTATCAATTTTACTATGCTGAGCAGGAAGAGGTGCTACATATAGAAACTTTGACTTTAAAGAACTCATAGCAACAAAGAGAATAGCAGGAATTAAATTGCTAAATATAGTCCACTCTTTAGAGCAAACAAATGAAGGTGATTCTTTTTAAGAGCACTCCAGAATGAAAGAGTGGTAAAAACAAACAAATAAACAAACAAACAAAAAACAGTGTTGTCACAGGGAAAAATTGTAATTCCTTTTTTCTAAGTTCCATCTTGTGGGCTATATATGTCAAGAAGGTGGTTTGTTTGTTGGTTAGCTCTCATTTTGAGCCACTGGTTATCCATAAATTCACATTCTCTATTCTTCTTTCTCAGCAGTGAGTCCTGTGGAATATGGCATATTTATTTCCTTTGACAGTCTCATTTGTATGGGGGGTGGAGGGGAGAAACTAAGAAGAGAAGGAAGGAAGAGGTAAATCCATGACAGAAAGGCATTGGAAGACAATTTGAAAAGATAAGGACATGTCAATAGGAAGCCAGAGGTCCAGATTCTAATAATTACTTGGCCATTCAGTGCATGAAATTATATATGCTACCCCTTCTGTTAGTTTAATAAAGTGTTTATCCTCAGTTTTCAAAATGTATTCTGTAGAGGACAGATTACCTTGACAGATAAGAGGCAGGATTTTTACCTATTTTGTGGTATGAAGTTGATTGGGAAAAGATTCTGTCCCTAATACATATTTGAAAATCTTTGGATAAAGTACTCTCTCAGACTTCCTGATGGCAAAATTATCATAACTGGGTGTTCTTCCAGGAATACTTGACCTGTCAGTGTGGAAACTAAAAGGGATTCTCTTGTTTTAGCACAGTTTGGTCTCTTGAAGGTCACAGTTCCTTGTATAGTCTCCAGGAATCCAGAGATGTTCTAAAAGGCCACAGAAGAACCATTAGAGACTCTGGACTCTGGGAAACAGAGAAAGGAAGGAGGGAGCAGGTGGGGTAGATGGCTGATGGGTATTAAGGAGGGAACATGTTGTGATGAGCATTAGGTGTTAAGCACAACTAATGAATCATTGAACACTACATTAAAAAACTAATGATGTGGAGCACGTGGGTCACTCAGTCGGTTAAGCATCTGCCTTCAGCTCAGGTCATGATTCCAGAGTCCTGGGATCTAGCCCAACATTGGACTCCCTGCTCAGTGGGGAACCTGCTTCTCCCTCTCCCTGCCACTGCCCCTACTTATGCTCTCTCTCTGTGTGTCAGATAAATAAACAAACAAATAAACAAGCAAACAAACTGATGAGATACTATATGTTGCTTAACCAAACTAACTAGCTAAATAAATAACTGACCACAGAGGAGATACCTTAAAGATTTTAGTGATCTCAAAAGGAGGAAAATACTCACAAAGTCTCATTTGTTAAGATCCACTTTTACCACCACTTGTTCTCACTCTCATTGTATCTATATTCTTTTTTATACCAAATTAAATTTCATGATCAATTAATATCACTGCTATGCATGTATTTCAAACTTACTTGTCCCTCTCTTTAGTGTTATCCCACTCTTGTGTTAAAATTAGTCATGTTTAAATGCAACTCCTCACCTACTCAGAGCTGCATCAGTATAGCTAAATGTGGCTGGAGTAAAACATCTTAACCATTTTAAATATATTTTAAGTAAAAATATGACCACAAATGTCAAGTCTACCTTTTACTGCACAGCAATCAAACTACATTTTCTTAGTCCATTCATTTTATTACTTGTCTTGTGTGTTATTTCACACATTTCCTCTCTCTCTTCTCACCCAATTCTTACCCTGCTTGCCAGAAAACTTGAGGCAATCAAACTTCCCTGGCACAGCTACTCACATACTAGCATTTGTGTCCCTATACTTGTTTTTTTATCACTACATAGGGATTATTTATGCTTCACCCAGTGTCCCATATCTGAACTATCTATCACCCTTTCACCTGTTCAAGTATGTCACTCAAAAATGTTCCCCTCCATCTTCTAGGTCATCATTACTATGCCATCAAACATACTGCTATTTCTTCTATATTAAAAATAAAGTCTCTTAATCTCAATTCTTCTTCAATTACCATCCTGTTTCTTTATTACCCTGTATAACAAAACATATAAAAAAATACCTTTGCCTATCAGGCTCTTTCCTCCCATTCTTTCAAATCCACTCCATTCATCTCTTCCCACTACCCCCACCGAAACTACTGTTACTAAAATATACCAGTAATCTCCACATGTTAAGTCCAATGCTATATCCTGACTCCTCATTTTTATTTGACCTGTCATCAGAGTTTTACACAGCTTACCACTCCTTTTTCTTGTAAATTCTATTTAGTTCTAGGGGCCCATATACATATGGTTTTCTCCCTTCCTTCCCATCTGTTCTCAATCTGTTTCACAGGTTCCCCTTCTTTCTCAGTTACCTCTCAATTCTTAGACCTTCTTTCCTCTCTACCAATACTCACTACTAGAATGAAATCATCTCTAGTTCCATGGCTTTAAATACATGTTAATGACTTCCTGCCAGGATGTCTCCTCTGAAATCCTTCACAAGTCTAGTCAGTACGTTGCCCCCAAACTCTAGACACATTTGTCCAATTTCCTACTTGATAATCTCCACTTGGATATCTGTTGAACATCCCATAATCACTGTGTCCCAAACAGAACTGATAAACTTCCACCCCATTCCTAAAGTTACTCCACTCACTCTCCTTGTGTCACTTAATGGCACACAGCCCTATTCTCCCATTTACTCAGACCAGAAATAACTGTCTTAATTTGTCTGACACCCCAAATTCAGGACAATAGAAAGTCCTCCACTTAAATTTTATATCCCAAGTCACATTATCTCACACTTCTCAAATCTAAGCCACTATCATTTTTTCTCGTGGGTTATTGAAATTGATTTCCAACTGATTTACCTACTTTCCCCTTTTGTGCCTCTCCGGTCTATTTCACCATAATAGCAGAATGATATTAAAATGTAACTGGGTCATGCCTCTCCTCCACTAAGAACATTGTGGTCTTCTCCATAACACTCAAAATAAAAGGCTTACAATAGCCTGTGAAACCCTATGTGACCTAACTTCCAATTAACTCTATGAACTCATCTTCTACTAGTCTCTTCTCGCTCCATATAGACAATCTGACCTCCTCACTTTACAGGTATATGCCAAATATATGATTGCTTAAGAACTTTGTACAGACTTCTCCATTCTTTCCCCAGATAGCCACATGTCTCATTACATTGCCTTTTTCAATAGTGCTATAATGGTAATTTCCCGATATTCCACTCTGACCATCCCTGTTCAAAGCTGCATACCTAATATCTAGCACTCATAGCCTGAAAGTCTTTATGTAATTCAAATAAGAAAAAGGAATCACTCTGTATCTTTAAAATAGGACATTTAATACAAGGAATTGGTGACAAAGTTGATGCAAGAGTTGAGAAGCCAAAAAATAAGATGGTGAAACAACCCAGACATTAACTATCCCATAGGACTAGAATCTCATAGAACTAGAAAGACTAACAGAAGGTTACCCAGATCTCAGAATCTGGGACTTCCTGGTGTGAGCTAAAACCATCATGGATGCTGCCCAGGGATAGCTGGGACCATAGAAGAAGGACTATTTGGCTAGATGTCCCAAAGAGGAGCCAGATAACAGAAGAACTATCTAAACTTATGGTGGCGCCTGGGTGGCTCAGTTGGTTAAGCAACTGTCTTTGGCTCAGGTCATGATCCCGGAGACCCGGGATCGAGCCCCACATCGGGCTCCCTGCTTGGCAGGAAGCCTGTTTCTCCCTCTCTCACTCCCCCTGCTTGTGTTCCCTCTCTAGCTATGTTTCTCTCTGTCAAATGAATAAAATCTTTAAAAAAAAAATACCTAAACTTCTATCCCTCCTCTATCTTCCAACCTCAATGTTTCACATTGGGCAAACTAACAAAAAAGTCAGAGGAACAGAGAACTTATATGTAGTTCCTTATAAAGCATAGTAGAACTGATGGGGGCAGCAAATAAGTAGGCAGTTGACTTGCACTTACAGTCTTCTAAGTGAACCAGGCAACACAACTGGTTTATTATCACCACAAGGTCACATATCCACAAGGGTATGGATTCCTTCCATTTTATTCATTGGAATATCCCTAGAACTCAGAAATATATCTAGCACATATTAAAGGCTAAATGTATTTGTTGAATTGAGAATATAGCAAAATGTGCAGTGGAAAACTGGACTTGCTTTTTAATCCTACCATAAAATTGGTTAATTACCTTTGTGACATCAACTTATCTACATAAGGGGACATTTGATTTACTAGTAATTACCCTCAAGGATTAGTGACCCATGGATTAATACAGGTTATACCTTACACAAATTTGTGTCAGTCTTCCTCACAAGATATGAATGTTGAGTGTCACCACTACTTATTTTAGGAAACTAGATATTCCTGGGTATACCATATATTAACCAATATAAAATGTTCATATGAATCTTCTTTGTTCTGATTCATTCATTCAGCATATATTTACTAAAGGTCTGTCTCACGCTTTACAAATGCTAAAGCTACAACAATGGCACAATTCTTGTTCTCAAGAAGAATGCTGATGAGGATTTATGGGACCAGAAAAAAAATAGAAAGTTTAATATTAGAAAGCACTGTATAAACAATTAAGTTCTTAGTATTATTTCCTCATCAGATAATTTCTAGTGCTGACCCTCATCTAAGGCATAATTATTACCTAATTACTAATATTTCATTTTTCATACAAATAAAAATTTTAGAGTTAATGTGAAAAGTCTTCTTTAAGGAGAAAGTATAGATGTTACTTCTTGGTTCTGGTGGATAAATAGCTTTTAAAACTCCTTTTTACACCTAATAGCAGACTTCTTTGTTTTCCTCTTTGATTATTCAACTAAAGTCCTAAAATGTTTAATGTATATCCTTGGGGTGCCTGGGTGGCTCAGTGGGTTAAAGCCTCTGCCTTCGGCTCAGGTCATGATCTCAGGGTCCTGGGATCAAGTCCTGCATTGGGCTCTCTGCTGGGCAGGGACTCTGCTGCCTCCTCTCTCTCTTTTTGCCTCTCTGCCTACTTGTGATCTCTCTCTGTCAAATAAATGAATAAAATCCTTAAAAAAAAAATTAAAATTAAAAATAAATAAATAAATTGATAAATATAATATATATCCTTGAACTTTCATTTATAAACTTTGTGAGAATGTAGTGATAAATTCCATGTTATTTACTAAAATCCAGAGACTTGGAGTTTAAACACATTGAAGAAACCTATAAAGACTCTTCTGAGAAACTTCTAAAAAAGAAGAGCTTTCATCTCATTCTTCTCTCTGCTCTACTTCTCTGCAATAATTGGTGAGAGCATTTTCTCCCTTACTCAGCTATTGTCTTCTATAGCAATATTTTATTGGAGTTTTTCCTTTCTTCTCTGGCAACTCCCAAACTGAGGACTCTCCTTCTGCTTGCCATTGAAATGTGTCCTTCCCAATATCCTCTTTACCACATCCCAGGATTCTGCCTCTGTCCATCCTCTTCCTTCTCTTCCATTTCCTTATTTGTTCTGTTCTCTTTCCCTATGTCTTATTCTTTAATCTCCTCTAATCTTTTAACTTTCTTCTCTTCTCTTTTCCCCATCCCTTCTATCAATACTCCTTCTGGGAAATCTTATTTACTCCCGAAGTTTATTTATTTTTTTTTAAGATTTATTTATTTGACAGAGAAAGGGACACAGCAAGAGGGAACACACGCAGGGGGAGTGTGAGAGAGAGAAGCAAGTTTCCCACTGAGCAGGGAGCCCGATGTGGGGCTCAATCCTAGGACCCTGGGATCATGACCTGAACCGAAGGCAGATGCTTAATGACTGAGCCACCTAGGCATGCCCTCCTGAAGTTTAAATACTGCTGCTATGCTGAGAATGTTAAAATGGACATATCTCACACACAATTCTCTCCTGGTTTCCAGATACATCTTCCCTACTGCCAAAGAACAACTCTACTGTTTTCCAGGCTGCTATGCACTTTCTCAAATACCTTTCCTGAGACCTCACTTTTGATTGCGCCATTCTGTAATGTGAGGCAGTAGTAAAAGTAGGGACATGGATTCATATAAATTAAACTTTCAATCTTAGTTTAGCCACTTGGTTGCTGTGTGAAAGATGCCCAAACTGAATCTGTTTCTTCTTATAGAAAATGGAACTAATGATACTACTTCATACTTTTTCATGAAGATTAAATATGATTATAACCTTGTGAAAAATTGTCCATTAGGAGTCCATTAAAATGAATTAAATGTAATTCCATGTGCAGTGGATGAATCCAGATGCATCTTCATGTCTTCAGAGGTTCTAGAAAAGGTGTTTACCTGATTTTGCCATTGTGTTTGGTTTTGAGATTCGGCTTCCACCGAATGAGTGAAGATGATATAAACAGCTTTGTAGTAAGTTTTTAAAAAGGGGTGGTGGTGGGGTGGCCATAAATTCTAAATAGCAAGTCCCATGAAGAGATAAATTTTAACATGCTTTGAATCTGGGCTGACCTTATGTATCTACTTTGACCAACAGAATGCAAGGGAGAGAAAGGAGTTATGGTGTCAGAAGTATAGGGGATCTCTGGGCTCTCCTCATCCCTTGAACACAGCTGTATTGAATCAGATGATTTGGAACACCCAGGAAATTGATCTGAGGATTGGAAGAAGGATCTCCATGATTGGAGGGAGACAGTGTGGCAAGTGCAAGGTGTGTGGAAGTGAATTAGAGGAAAGAAAAACATTCATGCTGCAGAAGGGACTCTTTTTGTAGGGACAGAAAGAGAGAGGGGCTGAGAGAATGCAGCTTCAGGTTCACACAAGGAGAAAACCTCTCAGATTACGGATTGGGGAGACAGAGGAACTGGGTCTCACAGGTTTTTTGCAAAAGTGAGCAGAGATCAAACTCTGAAAGTACACAACTTTTCACTGGAACAGAGCTGTAGTATGCACTCCTGGGGAGAAGGAGGGCCCTGGCCCAGAAGCATGCCCTAAGTGGTGCAGGGATCTTCTGGGTTATACTGGGAGAGTTCCTTTCCTGGAGTACATTTGGAAGAGGGTATATTACCTCTCCCAAGGACCAAAGACCCTGCAGATGCCAGCAAACAGCCTTCCATCACCAAGGGACAAAGGTGCATGCAGGGACGGATAACCTGGTTGCTGATATTAGTAGTGCCACACCATAGATTCCATGGTACCACACACAAGACTATTTTTCTGGGACAAAGTACACCAGCCAGAGCTCAACAAACCTCTGATCCAGAGGAGGGAGTCAATCTGAGTGGTGCCAGCTCCTTTAAGGTTTGAAGTTTTGGATCCCAGCCATGCCAAAGATAAAATGTAGGGAAGCTGTGGCACTGGGTTTTCTGATGGCCCTTGTGTTTCTTTGAGGGCTTCTTGAACAGCAGTGGGTATGAGATCCCCTGTCCAGGGACTGAATGGCAGTGCCATTTCACCCTCACTACCAGTGCTGCAGGACTTCAGAGAGCAACACACCAGCCCCTTTTGGAGGACCAAACCCTGCCCCTCTGTGCTTGGCAAGTGCTTTTTTACTGGGAAAAGACTAACGCTGAGCCAGTGCAGCAGGCCACTGCCCCCAAGGAGCAGCACAGGCAGCACACGGCAAGCACCAAGTCTACTGACCGTCCAGTGTTTCAAATTATACCCTTCAGTTTGGGTGGAAATGGGACCAGGCTGTATTTTTTCCCCCTTATACTTTTTTTTTTCTTCCTTTTTCATCCTTTTTCATTTGGAATGAGGTTTATTTTTTTTTGTTTATTTGTTTGTTTTCATTTTCTTCTTTTTTTTTTTTTTTTTTGGTGGTGGTGGAGCAAAGAATCAGGCTTCTTTTTTTTTTTTCTTCTTTGGAATTGGGCTTACAGGTTTTTTGGGTTTTTCTTTTTGGATCATCTGTTTGGTTTTTGTTGTTATTATTGTTCTTCCTTTTGCTTCTCTCTCTCTCTTTGTTTTTGTTTTTGTTTTTAAAAGATTTTATTTATTTATTTATTTGATAGAGAGAAACACAGCTAGAGAGGGAACACAAGCAGAGGGACTGAGAGAGGGAGAAGCAGGCTTCCCGTCGAGCAGGGAGCCCGATGTGGAGCTCGATCCCGGGTCTCCAGGATCATGACCTGAGCCAAAAGCAGCCGCTTGACCAACTGAGCCACCTAGGCATCCCTTGTTTTTGTTTTTGAACAGACTTTTTTTTTTCAACCATTTTTCTTTCTTTTTTTTTTTTTACCCCAGGTTTTCTTTTTTTTTCAACAAACAAATCAAAGGTCCAAATACCCACCACTGCAAGCAAGGAAGAATTCTACAAGACCAGAGGGAAAAGAGCAGCCAAAACACAGCAGCATACACCAGAAACACTTCCTGAAGTGCCAGGAGCTGGACAGTGCATGACCTCTTTTTAATATAAAATTACTCTGAGGTACAGGAAACATAACAAGCTTTCATAATACACAAAACATAGGAACATATCCAAACACACAAGACCAAAGAATTATCCCCCAAAGAAAGGTCAGGAAGATATCACAGCCAAGTACTTGCTCAAAGTAATATATTTGAACAAGAATGTAGATTAACTGTCATAAAACTATTAGCTGGACTTTAAAAAAGAATAAAAGACACCAGGGAAACCCTTGCTGCAGAGATTAAAGACCTAAAAACTAGTCAGGATGAAATTTAGAAAAAAAAAAACAAAAACAAGTTCTAACTGAAATGCAAAACTGACCAGATATAATCACAAGGATTGAAAAAGAAAGGGAGAGAATAGGTGATATAGAAGAACAAATTATGGAAAATAATGAAGCTGAAAAGACGAGGGGGAAAAAAAAAACTATTAGATCATGGATATAGAAATGCAACAATTCCACAAAGTAAAATAATATCCATATCATAAGAGTCTCAAAGAAGAATAAGAAAAAAGGGACAGGTTTATTTGAACAAATTATAGCTAAGAACTTCCCTAATCTGTGGAAGGAAATAGGCATTCAAGGCCAAGAGACATAGAGAACTCCCCTCAAAATCAGTAAAAACAGGGCAACACCATGGCATATCCGAGCGAAACTTGCTTCCCCCCCAAATAAATAAATAAATAAAAATTTAAAAATTTTCTGAAAGCAGCTAGGGAAAAAAGCTCTTTAACTTATAATGTAGACACATAAGGTTAGCAGCAGACCTCTCCACAGAGAACTGGCAGGTCAGAAGGGAGTGTCACAATATATTCAATGTGCTAAATGGGGAAAATATGTAGTCAAGATACTTATCCAGCAAGGCTATCATTTAGACTAAAAGGAGAGATAAAGAGTTTCCAAGACAAAAACAAACAAACAAACTAAAGGAATTTGCAAACACTAAACCATCTTTGCAAAAATATTAAAATATCTTTGAGCAAGAAACAGAGACCAAAAGCAACAAAGACTAGAAAGAAACAGAGGCAATCTAAAGGAATAGTGACATTACAGGTAATACAAGGACATATCTTTCAATAATTACCCTGAATGTAAATGGACTCAGTGCTCCAATGAAAAGACATGAGGCATGAGAATGGATTAAAAAAACAAGACCCATCAATGTACTTCTCACGAGAAACTCCAAAGACATGTCCAGATTGAAATGAAGCATTGAAGAACCATTTATGATGTTAATGGACATAAAAAGAAAGCTGGAGAAGCCATACTTACATCAGACAAACTAGATTTTAAACCAAAGACTGTAACAAGAGATGAAGAAGGACATTCTATCATAAGAAAGGGGCCTATTCAACAAGATCTAACAATTGTAAGTATTTCTGTCCCTTAACTTGGGAGCAGCCAAATATATAAATCAATTAATAACAAACTTAAAATTACTCATTGATAACAATACAATAATAGTAAGGAACTTTAATAGTCCAATCATAACAATGGGTAGATCATCTAAGCAGAAGATCAACAAGGAAACAAGGACTTTAAGTGATTCACTGGACAAGATGGGCTTAACAGATATATTCAGAGCATTTCATTCTCCAGTAGCAGACTACACATTCTTGTCTAGTACACAGATTATTCTCCAGAACGGATCACATACTGGATCACAAATCAGGCCTTACCCAGTACAAAAAGACTGAGTTCACAGCATGCATATTTTTAGACCACGATGCTATGACACTTAAAGTCACCCACAAGAAAAAAATTGGAAGGATTACAAATAAATGGAAGTTAAATAACATCCTACTAAAGAGTGGATGGGTCAAACAAGAAATTAAATAATAATTTAAAGAAATACATGGAAGTAAATGAAAATGAAAACATGATAGCACAAAACTTGGGATTCAGCAAAGGTGGTATCCTAAAAGGGAAATATATAGCAATACAAGCCTTCCTTAAGAAGCAAGAAAATCTCAAATACACAGCCAAACATTACACCCAAAGGAAACAGAAAAAGAATAGCAAATAAAGCCTAAATCCATCAGGAAAAGGAAAAAAATTAAGATTAGAGCAGAAATCAATGATATAGAAATAAAAACAGTACAACAAATCAACAAAACTAGGAGCTGATTCTTTGAGGAAATTAACAGGACTGATAAACCCATAGCCAGATTTAGCAACATGAAAAGAGAAAGGATACAAATGAATAAAATCATGAATGAGAGAAGAAAGACAGATCACAACTAACACTGCAGAAATACAAATATAAGGGAATATTATGAGCAATTATATGCCTACATATCAGGCATCTGGAAAGAATAGATAAATTCCTAGAAACATATAATCTACCAAAATGGAAACAGAAAGAAATAGACAATCTTAACAGACCCATAACCTGCAAAGAAATTGAATCCTTGATCAAAAATCTCCTAAAAAATAAGAGTCAAGCACCAGATGTCTTCCCAGAGGAATTCTACCAAACATTAAAAGAAGAATTAATACCTATTCTTCTGAAACTGTTCCAAAAAATAATAATGAAAGGAAAACTTCCAAACTCATTCTTTTTTTAAAAATATTTTATTTATTTATTTGACAGAGAGAGATCACAAGTAGGCAGAGAGGCAAGCAGAAAGAGGGGAGGAGGCAGGCTCCCTGCTGAGCAGAGA
The DNA here is from genome assembly GCA_004023965.1 of Spilogale gracilis. Taxonomy (NCBI): domain Eukaryota; kingdom Metazoa; phylum Chordata; class Mammalia; order Carnivora; family Mephitidae; genus Spilogale; species Spilogale gracilis. The sequence continues at coordinate 61,283 of PITA01000305.1, forward strand.
GCAGGACCCTGAGATCATGACCTGAGCGAAGGCAGAGGCTTTAACCCACTGAGCCACCCAAACTCATTCTTTTAAAAAATATATTTTATTTATTTATTTGACACACAGAGAGATATACATAGAGAGAACACAAACAGGAGGAGTGGGAGAGGGAGAAGCATGCTTTCCGCACAGCAGGGAGCCCATTGTGGGGCTCAGTCAGGACCTGAGCAGAAGGCAGACACTTAATGACTGAGCCATACAGGCATCTCTCCAAACTCATTCTGTGAGGCTAGCATTACATTGAACCCCAAATTGGATAAAGACCCCACTAAAAAGGAGAATTACAGACCAATAACCCAGATGAACATGGATGTAAAAAGTCTCAACAAGATACTAGCTCATCATATCCAACAATACATTAAAAAGATTATTCATCACAACTAAGTGGGATTTATTCCTGGGCTACTGGAGTGGTTCAACATCTGCAAATCAATCAACATCTGTAAATGATCAATTAACCACATTAATAAAAGAAAGGATAAGAACTATATTATCCTCTCAATAGATGGAGAAAAAGCATTTGATAAAATATACCATCCTTTCTTGATAAAAGCGCCTCAAAAAAGTAGGATTAGAAGAAACATAACTCAACATCATAAAGACCATATATGGAAGACCCACAGCTAATATCATCCTCAACAGGAAAAAGATGAGGGCTTTTCTCCTAAGGTCAAGGACATGACAGGGATGTCCACCATTGCCACTGCTGTTCAACACAGTGCTGGAAGTCCTAGCTTCAGCAATCAGATGACCAAAAGAAATAAAAGGCATCCAAATCAGCAAGGAAGAAGTCAAACTTTCGGTCTTATAGATGACATGATACTCTATTTAGAAAACCCAAAAGACTCCCCAAAAATTGCTAGAACAGAAGAAGGGATTCAGCAAAGTTGCAGGTCATAAAATCAATGTACAGAAGTCTGTTGCATTTCTATACACCAATACTGAAGCAGCAGAAGGAGAAATCAAGGAATTGATCCCATTTACAATTGCACCAAAAGCCATAAGATACCTAGGAATAAATCTAACTAAAGAGGTAGAAGATCTATATTCTGAATGCTTATGAAAGAAATTGAGGAAGACACAAAGAAATGGAAAAACATTCCATGCTCATGGAAAAAAAAAAAAAGTATTGTTAAAATGTCTATGCTATCCAAAGAAATCTACACAGTCAATGCAATCCTTATCAAAATAACACCAGTATAACCCTGAAATGGGCCCTCAACTCTATGGCCAACTCATCTTTAACAAATCAGGAAGGAATATCCAATAGAAAAAAGACAGTCTCTTCAACAAATAGTGTTGGGAAAATTGGACAGAAACATGCAAAAAATGAAACTGAACCACTTTTCTACAACACATACAAAAATAAATTCAAAATGGATAACAGACCTAAATGTGACACAGGAATCCATAGAAATCCTTGAGAAAAACACAGGCAGCAATCTCTTTGACTTGAGCTGCATCAACTCCTTACTAGATATGTTTCTGGAGGTAAGGGAAGCAAAAGCAATAATGAACTATTGGGCCTTCATCAAGATAAAAAGCTTCTGCACAGCAAAGGAAATAATTGACAAAACTAAAAGGCAACTTACAGAACAGGAGAAAATATTCATAAACGACATATCAGATAAAGTGCTAATATCCAAAATCTCTAAAGAATATCAAACACAACACCCAAAAAGCAAAAAATCCAGTCAAGAAATGGGCAGAAGACATGAACAGCATTTCTCCCAAGAAGACCTACAAATGGCCAACAGACATGTGAAAAAATGCAAACTGGTGCAGCCACTTTGGAAAATAGTATGAAGCTTCCCCAAAAAGTTAAAAATAGAACTACTCAATTACCCAGCATTCACTATTAGGTATTTATCCAAAGGACACAAAATGAGTGATTCAAAGGAACACAGGCCCCCAGTGTTAGCAGCAGTGTCCACAAGGGTCAAAATATGGAAAGCCCAGATGTCCACTGAGTGATGAATGGATAAAGAAGATATGGTGTGGGGCACCTGGGTGGCTCAGTGGTTAGCCTCTGCCTTCAGCTCAGGTCATGATCCCAGAGTTCTGGGATCAAGCCCCGCATCAGACTGCCTGCTTGGTGGGAAGCCTGCTTCTCCCTCTCTCCCGCTGCTTATGTTCCCTCTCTGGCTGTTTTTCTCTCTCTCAAATAAATAAAAATATTTAAAAAATAAAAAAAAGAAGATATGGTATATGTATGTATACACACACACACATACACACACACACACACACACTGGAATATTGCTCCACCATGAAAAAGAATGAAATGTTGCCATTTGCAATGATGTGACTGGTTCTACAGTATATTATGCTAAGCAATATAAGTCAGAGAAAGACTAATACTGTAAAGTTTTCCTCATATGTAGAATTTAAATAACAAAACAGATGAGCATAGCGGAAGGAAAGAAGAATAAAATAAAAACAGAGAGGGAGGCAAACCATAAGAGATTATTAACTATAGGGAATGAACCTATGATTCCTGGAGGGGAGGTGGGTGCAAGAATGGGGTATTTGGGTGATGGGCATCAAGGAAAACACCCGATATAATGACCACTGTGTATTTTATGCAACTGAGGAATCATCAAATTTTATCCCTGAAACTAATAATACACTCTATGTTAACTAACTGGAATTCAAATAAAATCTTGGGGGAAAATAAAAGAGAAGGTGTGTGTGATGGAAGTGTCACTGTCATTTTTGAACTGAAGCCTCAAGAAGTTTTATAGCTTCCACCGTTGCTCTCCCAGAATACTGCACTAAAACTACCATGGCCTCAAGAAGCCCTAGAAGTAGGAGTGCCTGAGTGGCTCAGCTGGTTAAGCTTGTATCTTTCGCTCAGGTCAGGATCCCAGGGTCCTGGGATCAAGCCCCACATCAGGCTCACAGCTGAGCAGGGAGCCTGCTTCTCTCTCTCCCTCTTCCTGCTGCTCCCCCTGCTTGTACTCTCTCTCCCCCTTTGTCAAGTACATAAATACAATATTTAAAAAAAAAATGCCCTAGTAGTAGAGGGAAATGTTTTAAACCTGATTTATGGCGATGGTTGCCATACACAATAAAGTCATTAAAAATCATTGAGGTTTATGCTTAAAGTAAGTAATCTTTATGATGTTTAAGATATGTCTTGGGTGCCTGGGTGGCTCAGTCATCAGTTGAGCATCCAGCTCTTTATTTTTGGCTCAGGTCATGATCTCAGGGCCCTGAGATTGAGGTCTGAAATCAGGCTCTGTGCTCAGCTTGGAGTCTGCTTGAGATTCTCTCTCTCCCTCTGCCTCCCCCTCCACTCACACACTCTCTCTCAAATACACACACACATACATACAATCATATATATATATAAACTGTTGAAAAACAAACGAAAAGAGGCCCTGACTGAAGCTCACATAGAGCGAAAGGTAAAAACTTTCCAGACATCCCACCTAAGCCCAGTCCCTTAGGAACGCCTAGTTCAATGCAACCGAAAGAGTGCATCAAAGCAAGACTCACCAAACCAAGAATTCTGAGAAAAAAAAACCTTAGAGTTATTGTAAGTATCAATAAATCATTGATACAACCTATCTGTGTGGATTATCCTTATTTTCATTTTTAACCCATATCTATAACTCAGGTTATTTCCTTGAATTTGTAAACCCATGCACATGTGTGCACATCTAGAAATATTGAAACAAAGTGCCTATAGGTATGACAGATTTTACTGAAGGACTGGAGGAAGGATTTACAAAAGGATATTCAGTAACGTTTTCTTAAAATTCTTTCACTTTATCACTCTTTGCCTCTCCCCTCTTCTCCTCTCTCTTTCCTTCTTTTCTTCTCCCTGCTTCCAAATATCCATATGAGACACTCACTCTTACATGGCACGATTTATTTCTTGATTTCTTTATGTTTCGTCATCTGAGGTCTCAGCTTTATTCCCCATGATCTGTCAAAATATTTTCCTTACCAAAAGCAACTCCTTCCTACAAAAGCATCCCAGAGAGCTGTTAAGAGCATTCATTATCTTACCATTATATATATACATCATCATGTACAGTAACTGACACATATAAATTCTAATAAAATGTATCCTTCTTCATGCACACATTTTGTTTCACAATGTGTCAATCTATCGAGTAGCTCAGGTTAGAAAATTTAGAATCATGTTGGCGCTCTTCTACATCTGTCATAATCATTCTAATCTCTCATGTTATGTTTTCCTTCTCAGAAATACCTCAAGCATGCATTCCCTTATTCACATTCCAACACCAGAGTTCTAGGCCAATCCCTATTCATATGTCACCAACATCAGCATAATTTCACCTTAACTTTCTTTTCTACCTTTAATCCATATCTCTTCAAAACAATGTTTCAGGGCAGGAGTTGTTAAATAATTTCACACAGGCCAAATTTGGCCCAACACCTATTTTTGTAAATAAAGTCTTATTGGAACACAGTCGCACCCGTGCAGTTGTGTATGTATAAGGCTACTTTTGAATTTTATCAAAATTGAGTTATTATGACAAAGCTCATATGACCCACAAAGCCTCAAATATTTACTACCTGGCTTTGAGAAAAGTTTCCGGTAATCCCTATTCTGCAGTCTGCCATAATAATTTTGTTAGATCCCAAAACATTTTGCATGGTTCCATTATTATTTTAAAACTAATATCATTTACTATATATATTTATAAAATGGAAGGAATATTCATTGATTTGTTAATAGAACTTACATACAGATGGTGGAATTCTATTAATAAATTTCTATAATTTATATTTTGTATAACATCACAAAATACTACTTTATACAACAGCATGGATGCCACATTTTATAATAACAAAAAAATAATTTGAAAAGAGTGTAAATTCACTTCTTTAAGACTTTCAATGACAATTTTTGCTTTAAAAAAATCAATCCTTCATAAAATACATTAGGCTTTTATAAAATCCCCAATCTTTCCTTTCCAGCTGCCTATGCTCAGTTTGCCTCACAGACTCTAGCTTGGTAGATCTCAAACTTTAATATGCTTAAGAATTACCCAAAACTCAGGTCCTTAAGCTCCCTTATTTAGTATATTTTGGGCGAGACTAAGAATTTACATTTTTAATAAGTACCCATGCTGGTAGTTCATGGTTCACATTTCAATATTTTTACATCGTGAAATAACTTACCTAGCTTAAAATCCACATTCCAGTATTCACTAGTTATCTGACTTTGGGAAAATAACATAAACCCACTGAAGATCAGTTTTCTTTTCTGTGAAATGAAATACTAAATGTTTTTGCCTCATTAAGTCTTTAGTAAGGATTAAATGAGATAGTACAGATTAAAGCATTAACACAGTCCCTGACTCAGAATAAATATTGGGTAAATGTTTTTTATTTTCTTTCTAGCTTCCTTGTTATTATCAATGATATAATTGTTTTAATTCTAGAACTCCCTTTGAGCCATAATGAATTCCAGACCATTCCCTGTGTCACATAAGTGTCTGCAAGTCACATTCCTTAGCCATTATGCAATGTCTCTTTCTATAATATCCTTCTTCACCCCAAGCCCAGGTTTGTTTGCTGAGTTAATTTCTGTATCTTCCAGCCACGGATTCATATGTCATCTTCATACATCCTTCCCTTCCCTTCCCTTTCCTTCCCTCACCAAAGCTAAATCCAGTTCTCTCTCTTTCTCTCTCTTCTGTACTCTCATAATATGTATATACCACAGCACCAGTACTTATTACATTAAATTTCTGCAAGTTTTTATGAGCCCAGAAGAGACTGCGATATCTTTAAGAGCAGTAGCATGCCAAATGTACCTTTGCCTTGTCATTATTGTCATCATCATGGCCACCATTTATTCTGGATCCTCATGTGATAAATCTCATACTAATTGTGTGTTTCTGATGCTTTGATATCTGGGGACTTGGTGACCCTGGAGGGGCTGCCCTTGCCAGGGCTAGTTGTTTCCTAGAGATAGAAAATTATCTTTAAGCACACTTTTATCTGCAAACACACCAATCCCCATCTCAAACCACCAACTACCTCCTTCATCGGTCTATTTTTCTAACAGCGATTCTATTCTAATCACCCTAGGACCTGGTACCAGACTACTAGAGGCAGCCCTGGTGCCCCAGAGACCCCTGGAATTATTTAAACTGGCCAATCCTAAACATGCCCACCCTGCCTGACCCATTCCTTCCCAAGGAAACCACATGAAGCCTCTTACCTGCATCTTCCTCTTACTCCTGTTGCCTGAGGATTCCCTGGTGCATCTGTGTGTGCCGCCCCCTCCCCATGAAAGGGCATACCCCTTCCATAGAGATCTGAATATAACTAGCTGTTTCTTCAATAGTGGTTGTCTCCTATAAACATATCTAAATAATAATAAAATCAATATTGTAAGCAGTCCCTTCCATGAATTTTGAAAATCACTTAAAAATTCTTATGGCAGGGGTGCCTGGGTAACTCAGTCGGTTAAGCATCCAACTCTTGATTTCAGCTTATGTCATGATCTCGGGTGGTGAAATAGAGCTCCACTCTAGGTTTGGAGCCTGCTTAAGACTCTCCCTCGACTTCTGCCCCTCCCCCCACCATATGCATGCACACACATGCTCTCCCTTAAAAATAAATAAATAAATAAATCTTTACTACAGTCAAGCACAGCTGGTTTCTTACCAAGATGAGAAAACTGTACACAGGCAGGCAAAGTAACTTGTACAAGATCACATGACTATTAGGCAGCGGCCATAACTCAAATCCAGATCTGCTGTCTCCAGATCCTGGGTTCCCTATTCTGTATGGCCTTTAACCCTTCTCTATCACACTTGCCCCCTCCCCAGGATTAATTTGGACATGTTTACTAAGATATGTTGCTTAAGTGCTAACATATTGATTAAAGTTTCTATGCTAGTTTCATCTATTTTTCAATCTATTCCCTCACAATATCAACAAAATCTACTTCCTTTTGAGAGTTAAGAGTTGGAAACTTACGGGGATTCTTAAATGGTTCATTGCAAAGTGACGTATGTCATATTTCTAAATGACTGCAGCAAATGTGTTAATTTTGAAATGAACTTTGAAAAGAATGTTAATTTATTTGGATAAAGCCAGTTTGAGATCAGTGTAAAAGTCATTAAAGTAAAAATAAAAAGGCAATTTGGTTCATTGCTATTATTGGAAACTTGTTCCATAAGTGATAAGAAATCAGCATTTGACTTGGTGCTAAGCTCTAGTAATCTCTATCTCCCAGCACTAAGACTATTAACATGGAGTCAAAGAATTAGAAATAAGACCCTCTTCAGAGCAAGAGAACAGAAAAAAGATCTTAAAAAAAGTTGGAAAAATGATTCATGA